>JACEEZ010026160.1:140000-160000 GCA_016584305.1 Chionoecetes opilio | reverse complement strand
GAGAGAGAGAAAGAAAAGAGAAAGAGAAAGAGAGAGAGAGAGAGGAGAGAGAGAGAGAAGAGAGAGAGAGAGAGAGAGAGAGAGAGAGAGAGAGAGAGAGAGAGAGAGAGAGAGAGAGAGAGAGAGAGAGAGAGAGAGAGAGAGAAAGAGAGTAAGAGTGAGAAAGAGAGTGTAGCAGGGAGAAAGGGAAAGGGAAAGAGACGAGAGAGAGTAAGAGTGAGAAGGAGTGTGTGTTACAGGGAGAAATGGAAAGGAAAACAGACGAGAGAGAGAGATAGAGTGAGAGAAAGAGAGTGTGTTTGTTACAGGGAGAAACAGTCTATCCATTGAAATATAGCTTACGGTCATTTGTAACAATTCTGACTGCAAAACGCCAAGTTGAGTTTCATGTTTGTCTATCCTCGTGTATCAATGATGACCCGAGGGAGTTATGAGGAACAGGGAGTGTTTATTTAGCGTCCAGGTGAGACAGGTGTACGCAAGCAGACGCAGGAGTAGAGGACGAGGGAAATGGGTGGAACAGAAGTGACAAGAAGAAGAAAGGAAGTGTGAGGAGATATGATGAGGAAAAAAAGGAGGAGATAGAAGAAGGGGAAGTAGAGTACAGTGAAGGGAAATGTGGGAAAATTAACACAAAGAAAAGGGGATGAGCTAGAAAAGTGAGGAAATATATGTAAAGGAGAGATGGTGGCGAGTAAGATGAAGAGAAGGAGGAGGAGAGGGAAGTGGAGTGAAAGTGAAGGGAATGATGGGGAAATAATACAATGAAAAGGTATGAGCTAGAAAGGTGAAGAGGATATATGTAAAGGAGAGATGGTGAAGAGTAAGAGAAGGAGGAGGAGGAGGAGGACGATTAGAAAAGGAAGGGAGACGAGAATGTTGTGAGTTAATGTGAGTTAGTGTGTAGTGACAGTCAGGTAAGGAAAAATCACTGCAGACGAGATAAATATCATCCTTCATGTTAAACCACAAGACTGATGTTAAACCAATGACTAAAAAGTTAATGACATCACGTTACAGTATAATTACTTCATCATGGCTTCTAACTTTTACTTTTGAAGGGGGGGAAGGGTGAACACTGCATACATATTCCATTAGCACGTGTACAATTTTTTCAGACTTTTTTTCTATATTTTCACCTCAACACAAGTTTATTCCAACATGCGAGTTAATCCGTTTCATTTTCTTGATTATACTTTCGCTTCATTGTAGTCCTCTTATTCCATTGACCCTTCATCTGTCTCTCTTTAGCAGCCTTCCCTTCTCTTTCTCTGCTCCTCCTCCTCCAGCCACTGAAACACAAGGGATATGCACCGCCCCTCGACCTTTATGAATCATGATGGCTGGAGGGAGCAATAGCCACAACGATGACGAAGAAGAGGAGGAGGAGGAGGATGAAGCCAAAATGAACACCACAGATAGAGATATAAGCGGGGTGGAATGACGGAGGGATACCTACATATAACACGCCCTCTAACACTACAGGTAGGAGGGATTAGTGGAAATAGACGAAGAGGTGGAGAAAAAATGTCAAGAGGGGGAGAAAGATGAGAGAGACTTTGTGGTTTTGTTGTTGCATATTTCTTCACTAAAACCTTGCATAGTGTTGAAATGATTATGTATGAACCTCTTACATCCCACGCCTAATACCTTTATATATTATCTCTCCTACTAGTTCTCTTTCCGACTCTCTATCTCTTCTCCCTATCCTTCCCTCGCCTAACACCTTTCTATATTATCTCTCCTACTAGTTCTCTTTCCCACTCTCTATCTCTTCTCCCTATCCTTCACTCGCCTAACACCTTTCTATATTATCTCTCCTGTCAGTTCTCTTTCCCACTCTCTATCTCTTCTCCCTATCCCTCCCTCGCCTAACACCTTTCTATATTATCTCTCCTGTCAGTTCTCTATCCCACTCTCTATCTCTTCTCCCTATCCTTCCTTGTATCCTCCCTTCTAACCATCCCTCCTATCATTTTTTTCTCTCTCTCCCTTTTCATCTCCAATCCTTCACCACCTCCTCCTTGTCAATTCCTCTGTCAGTTTTTTATTTCTTTCTTATATTCTCTACAATTCTTCGCCTCTTTCTCCTTGTCACTTCCTCCATCAGTTTTTTTTTTCTCTCTCCCTTTTTATCTCCAATTCTTCGCCTCCTCCTCCTTCTTCTCACTTCCTTTATCAGTTTTGTTTTATCTCCCTCCCTTTTAAACTCAAATTCTTCGCCTCCTCCTCCTCGTCACTAGCTTCGTCTAATTGCTCGGTCATCAAGGAGTCTGGATGAATCTAATTTCCTGCTGTAATTCAGAGCTCAGATGCCTCGATCAGCCGTCTACTAGTCAGCAAGGTAGGGATGGTGAGAAGAGGATTAGCCTACTCCCCCCAATCCCCTACCCCCTTCCCCTCTTCCCTCAATCCCCTCCCCCCTTCCCCCTTCCCCCAATCCCCTCCTCTACCTTTACCCCCCTCCCTCAACGCTTTCTGAAGGCATGGACGGAGGGATGGAAAGAGAGAAAGAAATCTAACTCGTAAGAAGGGACAAAGAGTCACAGAAGAAAGAAGCGGAGATAATTATATAATCAAGAAAAATTAGGAAACGGATATTTTAAGTATTGATTCTTTTTCCTTCTTCCATTATTTGTCATTTTCTGAGCAACTTATTTTTCATCTTGAGCAGTTTTGTACTTTTCCTCCTCCTCCTCTTCCTCCTCAACTTCCGAGGAGCCTTCAACTTTGCTATTCTTTTACCTCTAACACGTAGAAACTATAGTGGTAGAAAGTAGTCACACAGGCAGCCTCGTTTGGCCCAGTAGGGCTGTTACTGTCTCTTCTTCCTCTGTATTCCTTTGTATTCCTCCTCCTCCTACTCGTCTCATACTACCTTGTCCTTCCTGTTCTTATGGTAGATTAACTCTTTCGGGTCTACTCCTTCATATAACCCTGTAAGTAGACCGAGGAGGAGAGGAGGGAGGAAGGGAGAGTGAGAGAGAGGGAGGAAGGGAGAGGAGGGAGAGAGAGGAAGGAAAGGAGAGGAGGGAGAGAGAGGAAGGGAGAGGGAGGCAGAGAGAGGGAGAGAGAGGGAGAAAGGGAAAGGGAGAGAGGGATGCTGATGTTAAGGGCAGTGAAGGGGAAGAGGGATGCGAGGAAGGAAAGATAGAGGGAGAGGAGGGCTGGTGAGAGGTAAGGAGAGGGGAGAGGGGTGCTGGAAGGGATAAGAGAGAGGAACACACGAGGGGGGATTATGAGGAGGGTATTTAATCAAGACATGTTAGATGAGCTCAAGTTAGCATCTCTTAGCGTGTAGGAGGTGACAAGAGGTGTAGGCGATGCTTTATCCGGAGTCTTAGGGTGAAGAGGGGAATTCAAACCTATATTTAAAGGATTTAAAGGGATTTACACTCAATGGAGACCAAAGAAAGTTGGTGTGCTGTAAAGAGGAAGGAGTCTTTAATATGAGAGGATTAAAATAAAGCAAGAATTTCTACCTGGAAAATGTTTTTTTGTGATTCTTATGGTGTTTTTTGTCGTATATTGATCGAGCTAGGAGAGAGAGAGGAGAGAGAGAGAGAGAGAGAGAAGAGAGAGAGAGAGAGAGCAGAGAGAGAGCGAGTGAGAGAGGGAAGAGAGGGAGAGAGAGAGAAGAGAGAGAGATAGATAGAGAGAGAGATGCGACAGAGAGAGAGAGAGAGAGAGAGAGAGAGAGAGAAAGAGAGAGAGAGGAGATGAGAGAGGGAGAGAGAGCATTTACACTGACACATGCCACTCAACAGTAAGCAGCGACCTAGAAAAAGAACTAAGGAAGGAGAGATGAGAGAAAAGAAGAAGAAAGAATTGAAAATAATAGCAGGAAAGGAGGATGACGATAACGAGGACGAAGTTGACGGAAAATGCAGAGAGGAATATGAAGGGGGAGAAAAGAGAAGCAGAGGAAAAAAGAAGAGAGAGAAAAAGCCAAAGAGAGGTGAAATGTAACATGAACGCGAAGACAAGGGAAGAGGGGATGGGATAAAGGGTGAAACACAAATATAGAAGGAAAGGGGAGGAGGATATGTAGATAAATAAATGTTGAAAATGTCTCATAAATGATCAAAATTATTATATTACTAATAATTATATCCATTGTAGCCATGTTTTGTTTGTTGGCTGGCTTATCACACTTGTATTTCATTTACACTATATTTCATTTCTTTTCATCCTTAATTTGAAATGAACGAAATTTACGAAAATTTTATAAGAAAGAGTAAACAACAAGAGTGTATTACAACAACACAAGGGGAGGAGGAGGAAGGTGGCAAAGTTAAGGAAGAAGAGGAAGGCGAGGAGAAGGAAGAGAGGAGGAGGAATAGGAAACAATACGAATAGATATGCTTGAGGTTTACACAACTATCTCCTCCATCTCCTCCCCTCCTCCTACTCCTCCTTAGGCCCCCAACGGAGTTGGGGCCTGAATTGACATGTCTCACGCATCCCAGAAAGCGCCAGGCAATGCTGCGCATCCCATACCCTTTAAACCGCCACACTGTGTTCACACCATTTACAAACCACATAACATGACGCTATATTAATTATCCAAACACTAAACCTACCCCCACAAAACATAGTAGTAGTTTAGCCATAGATTACAGCTTTTCAACTTTCCTCAGAAAATTCCATGCCGTTTTTTCTATACTGCATGGTATCACTTCATTTCCATTTCCGGCCAGCTTCGCTTGAAGGATGGGTGGGTGTATAGGAGTCCTTCTACTTTCCGATCCTTCTCTCTCTTATTATCTAGGTGAGTGTAGTGTATTGAAATCAAACAGCCATGTAAACGGACCTATTGGTCTGTTGCTGTTTGTGTTTCCTTTGTCATTCCTTTGTAATTCCTCCTCCTCCTCCTCCTCCTCCTCAACCTTCCCCATTGGGCAGACATTAATCACCCACACCTACAGAGTGGCGGGTTGAAGAGGGACACCACAGCCAAAGTAAACTCCCACAATACACACTCTTGCTTTTTTAGCATTCAATATTTCGATGCCTCGTTTTCTCTCGTAAAGGACGATATACATTAGAAGGATTTCGTCGCTATATTTGCAATGCTATTTATTTATTTTATCTCTATTACCTCGTTTTCTATGCCCAAATATCGTTGAACGCGGTAACTAAACTCTTCTTCCCAAAAAATCTTTAAGAAAAAAATTGGGTGATAGTAAAAACCCTCTAAAAGAGGGATGAAAATGAGAGAGGGAGAGAGAGAGAGAGAGAGAGGAGAGAGTAGAGAGAGAGAGAGAGAGAGAGTAGCATAGAGAGAGAGAGATAGAGAGAGAGAGAGAGAGAGAAGAGAGAGAGAGAGAGAGAGAGAGAGAGAGAGAGAGAGAGAGAGACAGAGAGACAGAGAGAGAGAGAGAGAGACTGAGACAGAGAGAGAGACTGAGACAGAGAGAGAGACAGAGACAGAGACAGAGAAAGACAGAGACAGAGAGTGAGATATATATAGAGAGAGAGACAGAGAGAGGGAGAAAGAGAGAGAGAGAGAAACAGAGAAAGAGGGAGAAAAAATGTAAAAATGAACGTAATGCAATTTTCGAAAATGATTGCAAAAGAAACGAATGTAAATATTTCCTAAATCCATGCGTAGCGTTGCTTTCAGCCGGCGGCATTAATTTCTTTTTATTCATATTTTTTGTAAGAGTTTCAGGTTAAGGATAAGCAAACAAGGGCAAAAAAAATAGGTATGATAAAATAAAATATATAATATGAAAGACTAAAATAGAAAGGTAAATATGAGATAAAAGCGCCTTCTTATTAGAGAGAGAGAGAGAGAGAGAGAGAGAGAGAGAGAGAGAGAGAGAGAGAGAGAGAGAGAGAGATCAGAGCTAATTTTCATCCTCTCTAGACACTTTTGCAATACCAAACTACAAGGTTATTGACTATACACAGAAAAAAACGCCGCCACGTCAGCATGACTAGGCCGGACTCGAACCGCTGACCGAATGCACATGGACGCTGCAACATTGGTACTCACGTCTCTACCAACCTTGCAACCTTTGCCACCTGACGGGCAAGAGAGAAGAGAGAGAGAGAGAGAGAGAGAGAGAGAAAGTTACACGGTCAATAGTTCATTTACCAATTGAGCGGAAAGATCTTGAGACTCCTCCGCTTATTCCTCCTCCTCCTCCTCCTCTTCATCTTCCTCCTTTTATGATATTTTTCCTCCTTCGTAGCTTTTGTTTATCCTTGCTTAATCACGACCTGCTCTCATCCTCTCTTCTCTCTTCCTCTCTTCTCTTCTGCTGTCCTCTCTCTCTAATCAACTTTAGGACCCCCCTCATTATGCACCTCATTTATCACTCCTCCATTCCCTTCCCGTCTTTCTTTATTTATTTTATCATAGCTTCTCTCATATATTGTAACTGCCTCCTAGTAATATTTTTAATTGATTTCTCTTGTTCTAGTATTCCGTTATCCTTTCTATTTTACATTCCTCAATATTCATGCAATTCTATACCCCCTTCTCTCTCTCTCTCTCCTCTCATACCGTCTCTTCATCTCTCCGTCTCTCTCCTCATCATCTTCTCTCTCTCTCTTCTCTCGTCTCTCGCTCTCCACTCTCTCTCCTTCTTCTCTCTCTCTCTCTATTTGCCTCGTTTTCCACTAGGTGTGTGTCAAGCGAGCATCTTTTGAAATGTTGCATCTTTATGGGAAACCAATACGTCATTCACGGGAGGTCCACATTTCCTCCACTTTCTTTCTCTTTTAGTAGCTGTTGTTTGGAATATTCATCGTCACTGCACTAGAAGGAGAAGGAGGAGGCGGAGGCGGAGGCGGAGGAGGAGGAATACAAAGGAATACAAAGGAATACAAAGGAAACACAAACAGCGACAGACCGATAGGTCCTTACAAGACTGTTTGCTTTAACTATACTACACTAACTAGATATAAGAGAGAAACGATGGAAGTAAAGCTCCGCCTCACCCACCATCCCTCCAGCCTAAGCTGCCGGAAGAAGAAGTGATACCAAGGGGTTTAAGGATGAGGATGCAGGATGAGGGAAGGAGTGAGTATGATGAGGAGTAGAACGCATAGACAGACAAACGACAATTAACCCGAAAAGAAATAGAAATGCGAGAAAGAAGTTAAATAATACGAAGGAAGGAGGATAGAGGAGGATAATAAGACAGATGAAGTAAAGATAAGGCAGAGAGAAATAAGGAATATGAGTCTCTAGGCGTCTGGGTAAGATTTAAATGAGGACAAAAACATAAGTACACGGTGAGTGGGAGGAAGAAGAGTAAGTGGGTGTGAGAAGGGCTGAAAGGAGGCTTAATGCGAGAGAGAGAGAGAGAGAGAGAGAGAGAGAGAGAGAGAGAGAGAGAGAGAGAGCGAGAGAGAGAGAGAGAAGAGAGAGAAGAGAGAGAGAGATAGCAGAGCGAGAGAGAGAGAGAGATGGGTGGGGGGGAAGGAGCGGAGCAGGAAGGTAAGGGAAAGCCTAAGTAGGGAAAGAAGGACAAGTTATTGTTTCATACTCTATTCTCCGTCCGCCTCCTCCTCCTCCTCCTCCTCCTCCTCCTCCTCCTCCTCCTTATCCTTCTTGGATATCCCCTAACAAGCTCATAGCCAAAAAATAGCCCCAAAAAGTGTATAGAAGAACCCATTTTTTACCTGCATATCTCGAGCCATAAAATGAAAGTGGCACAATTATCATTGAACGACAGAGAGGAGAGAGAGAGAGAGAGAGAGAGAGAGAGGAAGAGAGAGAGAGAAGAGAGAGAGAGAGGAGGAGAGAGAAGAGAGAGAAGAGAGAGAGAGAGAGATGAGAGAAGAGAGAGAGAGAGAGAGAGAGAGAGAGAAGAGAGAGAGAGAGAGAGAGAAGAGAGAGAGAGAGAGAGAGTAGAGAGAGAGCAGAGAGAGAGAGAGAAGACAGACTGACAGACAGACAGACAGACAGACAGACAGACAGAACAGACAGACAGACGACAGACAGACAGACAACAGACAGACAGACAGAGACAGACAGACAGACAGACAGACAGACAGACAGACAGACAGAGAGACAACATACAGACAGACAGACAGACCAGACAGACAGACAACAGAGAGAGACGAGAGAGAGGAGAGAGAGAGAGAGGGAGAAGAGAGAGAGAGAGAGAGAGAGAGAGAGAGAGGAGAGAGAGAGAATAAGAGACCTGATGCATCTCCATAAACCCATTAATAGTGCAGGTGTTCATTATCTCAGTAAACACAAGATACCTGACAGTAGACTATCAAAATTGTCTAATTCTTATCATTCTTATCACCAGGAAAAGATACATCTTGGAACGCAATAATGTATAACTTATTACATCAATTATTTGTTGGTTATTTTTTATTCACTTATTTATTTTATAGCTTTATCGCAGTTTATCTCTAATTCTTTATTTATCTCTCTTTCTCTCTTTATCGCAGTTTATCTCTAATTCAAGTCTCTCTCTCTCTCTCTCTCTTTCTCTTTCTCTTTCTCTCTCTCTCTCTCTCTTCTTTCTCTCTCTCTCTCTCTTCGCATCTCTCTTCTCTCTCCGCTCGCCTCTCTCTCTTCTCTCTCTCTACCTCTCTACTCTCTCTGCTCTCCTCCTCTCTCTCTCTCTGACCAGTCTCATCTCCTCTCTTCTCACTCTCATCGTCGCTGGTCCCGCACCCGATCTCCGTCCTCCGCCTCTCTTCTCTGTCTCATCTCTTCCATCTCTCTCTGTCTGTCGTTGCGTAAGTAAAAGCC
This sequence comes from Chionoecetes opilio, assembly GCA_016584305.1. Taxonomy (NCBI): domain Eukaryota; kingdom Metazoa; phylum Arthropoda; class Malacostraca; order Decapoda; family Majidae; genus Chionoecetes; species Chionoecetes opilio. The sequence goes on along the minus strand of JACEEZ010026160.1, from coordinate 151,272 downwards.
AGTCATCCAGTCACTAGCCAATAGACAAAAAATATTGCAGCTTGAATTTTGAAGTAAAGAAATGATGGGGAACATGTGCAAGGGATGGAAGGAGGGAGAGAAGGCAGAGATGGAGGGAGGGAGAGAAGGAAGGGATGGAGAGAGGGAGAGAAGGAAGGGATGGAGAGAGGGAGAGAAGGAAGGGATGGAGAGAGGGAGAGAAGGAAGGGATGGAGAGAGGGAGAGAAGGTAGGGATGGAGGGAGGGAGAGAAGGAAGGGAGGGAGGGAGGGAGAGAAGGTAGGGAGGGAGGGGAGGGATAATGGCAAGGGAGACACAAAGGAAGGGAGGTACATTGTGAAGGAGGTACGAAAGGAGAAAGGGATTGAGTGAGGGAATGTTGGAGGGAGGGAGGGAGTGTGTGTGAGAGTATGTTAGAGTGTAAGTAAATAAGAAGATATAAGACTGTGCCATAAAACATAAGATCAAAGAATATATAGAAGGATCTTGAGCGAAAAAACATTTGGTCCTGAAAGTACGTGTTATACACCCATGGTCTTGTCCACGCGAGCTGGCTCGCGATCGCCAGTTTCACCCTCTCAGTGCGAGCTTGGAGCTCATTATTACCGATCTTTGGGTAATGCAGGAACCTTACACACCACACACCCCCACCCCGTTGCTCAAGGGGGACATAGCCGCCCGACTTTTCACATGGACAAAATCCCCGGGGATGTGTGTGGGTGTTGGGTGGGGGGGTGTTACATCTACCTAAGTCATAGAAAAATGCAATTACTAGTTAATTGTTTGAACCGATACAGGACAAAAGTAATCTATTAAGTATACAATAATTCAATTACTGATGGTTTGCGTGACTATCATTTTAACCGTAATACATAAAAAAAAAGTCGCAGGTAATAAAAGCTTACTCATTTCATAAGCAACCTTACCCGTGCAACAAAACTAATACCAGTACTAGTTATTCTAGGCATCTAACACACACACACACACACACACACACATACACACACAGGGTACTGCCGTAGTGTAGTGTTAGCAGACCTCGGTTCACAACCGAGAGAGTCCCGGGTTCGATCCACCGGGCGGAGCGGAAACAGATGTGGTGTTTTTCCTGAAAACCCGAGCCCTCTGTCCACTGCCCAGCAGTGGAATGGGTAACCGGTGTTTAGCCGAGGGTTTGTGACCTGCCCTCCTGGGTGCTTGGCTTCGGCCCAACAACTAAGCACTAAGGTGAATGATAAAAATGTTGATATGAGAGACGGGGCCACACCAGCATTGCTCTGGCCCTGTAAAATACAACTAGATGAATACAACTAGATGAATACACACACACACACACACACACACACACACACACACAAATACATATATAGGCATGGTTGTAAAGCTGAGCTGAAAACTTTCTAATTTGCATATTTTTCTTTATCTCATAAGTTTTCTAAAGGTGAGGAGGAGGAGGAGGAGGAGGCAAAGGATAAAGAGGGATGAGGAGAAAAACTCGCCTACGCACTATATATGAGAGAGAGAGGGCGACTCAGCGAGGGAGAGAGAGAGAGAGAGAGAGAGAGAGAGAGAGAGAGAGAGAGAGAGAGAGAGAGAGAGAGAGAGAGAGAGAGAGAGAGAGAGAGAGAAATGACTGCACTTGTAAGGAAAGTAAGATGGAATTTGAGTATATGTAGATTTTAATATACTGCACAAATACGATTTTATTCTCAAAGGAGACAACTTCAAAAGAAGAAGAGGAGGAGGATGAGGAAATGCCGCAAGCAAGTACAAAACACGGTGACTCTCTTTTACCATTGTTTAAAGTTACCTAAGATCGACAAAAAAAAGGAAGAAAACTCTTTTAAGTATCTTGAGAAAAAAACTAGAAAAAAATATTGAAAAATTCTCACAAAGTAGTTTTCATCATTCCTTTTAAAACTGTTTCCATTTCTTTATTTATTTTTTTACAACTTTTTCAAGGGGGGTTACGATGAGTGGTGTTGATGATGAGTGGTTGAACGAAAAAAAAGGTAGACAAAAAGCTCTCATTATGATTTCTTTCATCATACTTTTAAAAGGAAATTTATGTCACCGCCCACAAAGAGAGAGATTAAAAAAGAGAGAGAGAGAGAGAGATAGAGAGAGAGAGAGAGAGAGACGATAGATATAGAGAGAGAAGAGATAGAGAGAGAGAGAGAGAGAAGAGAGAGAGAGAGAGAGAGAGAGAGAGAGAGCAATTACCGGCCCTCATCAGTAATGAAGTCACCTGTCGTGGGAACAAGACGGTAGTGGTTGTGTGGTAGAGAAAGAGAGAGAGAGAGAGAGAGAGAGAGAGAGAGAGAGAGAGAGAGAGAGAGAGAGAGAGAGAGAGAGAGAGAGAGAGAGAGAGAGAGAGAGAGAGTAATGACCTACCTGGACACACACACACTTCACAAACTCTTGACATTACACACAAAGACTGAAATCCAGAAAAATACGTACAACGAGATTAGAACAAGACAGACAGACAACCATATAAACAGACACAAAACAACCATTAAGAATGACAGTATAAAGAAAATCAAGTAAATACAATCAGGCGGAGGCTTTATGGGCGCAGTGGATCAATGATCGCTGATCGAAGCTGTGCCCGCGAGCCTGATTACAGTTTTTTTTTTTTTTTTTTCTTTTTCTTATTTACACAAAAATCACAAAACCAATTCAAAAAAGCTAATCTAATCTCAATACCAAAACAACCAACCAACTAACTCCTCGACTCACATCGAACTTCAGACTACAATTTTATTCCAAGGTGCAGTCTCGATGTAGCCATGTTTATTGTATGCGCACCTTGTGAACGACGCGCGCCTTGTGATTGGCCAATAGAAAAAGACACAACACACACCACGACAGCACAACAGACAAACACGGAGCATGTACTACCACTCACACCAACCACACACGACTCTAAACGCACAGAACAACACACACACACACACACAGCACACACACAAACACGAATTATCACATCTAACAGCCCACTAATCCAATAAGCCCACGTTCCACCCCCTGCACTTGCTTACTCCCTCCCGACCACACTCGTCTAGACCTCCCTGGCCACTACCTCCCTGACACGACCCCAGAGCCACTAACATAACAAGCCCACGCGTATCCAAACGTCCACCATCCACACCACTCTCAACTGCACTACTGACTTGCCGACTTTACTCACCTCAACTTACTCTCACCGAACACCGTCAGAGAACACTATCCAACATCTAAAACATCAGCCCACTTTCCCACTGTATTTAAGCCCACTTTCCACCACCCATCCTGGTCTTTTCCAAACCACGTGCCTCTTGCCCGAATCCGCCCCACTCCCAACCACACGTCCCCAGGTCACTGCCACTGCAAAACACTAATCTCCCACCCACTGCCGTTTCTCCTGCTGCCGCCCTCTGCCCTCTATCTTCCCTGTTGGCCCCTGTGGACCACTTCCACTGCCGGCGGTTTTCTGCCCCGTTCTGCCGCCCACCCACACCTTCACCACTGTCCTCCTCCACTCCACCACGCTTCAAATAGCTGTCCCAACAACAACACCCTACCAGAACAATCTCATGGGCTCCGCCATCAACATCGCTATCCTGTAAACTCATCTCGCTGCGGCTCTTTGCGGGTTGGAGTTCCCATCGGTGATTCTCTGTTTTAGAAAATCGGCAAGGAGAGGGGCCCCAAAGCGGGAAGGTTTTAATTTCTCTATTTGAGCTATTATTGTATTTATGTTTATTAATGTACTTGTTTATTTTGTTTTTCTCTCTCTCTCTCTCTCTCTCTCTCTCTCTCTCTCTCTCTCTCTCTCTCTCCTCTCTCTCTCTTTTCTCTCTCCTCTCTCTCTCTCTCCTCTCTCTCTCTCTCTCTCTCTCTCTCTCTCTCTCTCTCTCTCTCTCTCTCTCTCCTCCCACTCTGTCTATCTATTTCTATTTATCTGTATATCTATCTATCTATTTATCCATCTATCTATTTATCTGTCTGTATAATCTCTCTCTCTCTCTCTCTCTCTCTATCTCTCCTCTCTCCTCCTCTCTCTCTCTCTCTCTCTCTCTCTCTCTCTCTCTTCTTTTTTAACACGTAATGCCTCATAATGGTGCTGTTCCATCCGTAAAACTGACACTATGTACATAATGAGAAAAAAAACACGTGAAAGGAAAATCGAGAGTTGAATAGTAAACAAAAAAAGGCAGGAAAGCGTATACATTTACATACGGATTTTAAAAGATCCGCTTTCATAGGGGATAAAACAAAAAGCAACAACTCGATTTTCCTTTTCTTGCGCCAGAGAAGTGGAAGTCTGAATGATTCTTTGTTCTGTGTAGCTTCGGCGCCTCAACAAGCTTGAAGGCAGCGTGTTAAAGGGGCGAAGATTAAGTCTTTGTTACACGGCGAGGGAAACAGAAGAGAAATCCCGACACAGTAGAAGATGAAATGCAACACGAGTTATAGATTTGAAATAATATAGTTGGGTAAAAGCTTGGCATGCAGCACTGTATCAAAAAGGGAAAAGAGAGAGAGAGAGAGAGAGAGAGAGAGAGAGAGAGAGAGAGAGAGAGAGAGAGAGAGAGAGAGAGAGAGAGAGAGAGAGAGAGAGAGAGAGAGAGAGAGAGAGAGAGAGAGAGAGAGAGAGAGAGAAAAAAAAAAAATATCTTCACCACAGAAAGAAAGAGTTTTCCCACTCGAAATTAAACATTAACATCAAATACAAAAATAGCAATTTAAAACTTCAAAGGAAAAAACAAAAAACAGAAACGAAAAGAAAAATATAACTGAAAAACAGCCGAGAAGAAAAATATTTATCCTACTTTCTCTGAACCACAGCGAGACAAGGAAATAGAATATAGGAGGGGAATAATAAGAGAGAAGAAGAAAGCATATGATGAGATAAGAAGATGGGTATAAGTAAGAATAACAGGCTGAGTGTCACAACGTTTAGTCTAATATGAAAAAGGTGACATTCTTCTTTGCATTATAAGAAAATAAGCTTTGCCAGAAGGAGCAGGAGTGTGTGTGTGGAGGGGGGGGGTAGTGTGTGTGTGTGTGTGTGTGTGTGTGTGTGTGTGTGTGTGTGTGTGTGTGTGTGTGTGTGTGTGTGGTGTGTGTGTGTGTGTTTGTGTGTGGTGTGTGTGTGTGTGTGTGTGTGTGTGTGTGTGTGGGGGGTGTGTGGTGTTGTGTGTGTTGTGTGTTTTGTGTGTGTGGTGCGTGTGTGTTTCTCTACTCTCAGTTTTTCTATAAATTTTAATATCTCCCATTTCTCCTTCCTTCTATATTTGATTTTCATTTTTCATTTACGTCCTACTCTCTATATCTGTGTCTCTTTCCCTCACTCTTTCTCCATCTCTTTGACCCTTCCTCCCTCTCGCTTCTCCACTCAGGTGACCTCGCCTCAAGCTTCATGACCTTTCCCCGTCAGGTCAGCGAAGCACAGGAGAAAAAGAAATATATATTCACTGCCGATAGTTTTAAACAGAAAAATACGTTCTTGATACGACCATCCATCTATCCCTCCCTTGGTGATGGTGGTGGTGGTAGTAGTAGTAGTAGCAGTAGCAGTAGCAGTAGCAGTAGCAGTAGCAGTAGCAGTAGCAGTAGTAGTAGTAGTACTAGTAGAAGTATTAGTATTATTAGTAGTAGTAGTTGATGGTAAAAACTTGTAACTACCGAGGTGATGTATGATATAAATGCAAAAGGAAATCCAGTTAAACATGAGAAATTTATGGAAATTCTAATTGAAATTGTGAGACATTGAAGCAGTTGATGATTAAAAATTCTACCTAAATTAATATATTCTTGCTTCTCTCTCTCTCTCTCTCTCTCTCTCTCTCTCTCTCTCTCTCTCTCTCTCTCTCTCTCTCTCTCTCTCTCTCTCTCTCTCTCTCTCTCTCTCTCTCTCTCTCTCTCTCTCTCTCTCTCTCTGACAAACAAACACACACACGCACACACACAGTCGCCAAAGACACAACATATCACGCTACTAAGCAATAAAGTCAATGTGTAAATAAACAAACGAGTTAACAGATGAACCCGAATAAGAGTCAAAGTCATCGCTAAGCCTTACAGATTCCCTCCAGGGACCCAGGGAGCAGAGAATAGCGGACATCCCATGATCGCGCTGCACATTTTCACATATTCAAAAACGCGCAAATGATTCTCTCGATTGTGTGACCCGCGGATTATTGTCTCGTTTCCCGATGTGATTATCTTTTTTTCACTTCAATATTAATTTGTGAGTTGCCTATATTTTTTATATTTAATAGTCGTTTTCTCATATCATTTTCTTACTTTTTATTGGTGATTTTTTGTTATTGTTATTGAAACGAATATATCTGTAGTAATAGTCTTTAGAAGAATAGGATTATTTCTATGTGAAAATATTGAGTAGAGACATGCGCGCGCACACACATATACAGACACACACGCACACACACACACACACACATACACGCAAACACAAACACAAACGCACACACACACGCACACGCACACATATACACCGCCTGCGTGGTCAAGTGAATTAAAGCGCGGGTTAGTGTGTTAACCATTCCGTGTTCGCGCGTTCGATCCCCACTCGCTCCCGGGGATTTTTCACTGACACATGTAGGCGGTAACTGTCCCCCTTGAGCAAGGTGATGGGCTGTGTGTAGTGTGTGAGGTCCCATCATTACCCAAAGGTCGGTCACTACACGAGCTCGCTATTACCGGGAGTGTGAAAATGGCGATCGCAATCCAGCTCGCGTGGATAAGTCGCTGGGTGAATAACACACCCACATAAGGAGGGAGGAATAATAAATATCTAATATGATGTGGACAAAATATATAGCAAATCAGGACAAAATAAAGTTAGAAAATTAGAAAAAAGAAATGTGGATAGTTTTTGAGAAATACATCGTCGCTATTTCATGTTTATAATCATGAAAAGGAAAAATGTTTGAGAAAGTTTAATGATATGAAAAAATTACCGTCATTTTTCGTTTCTCTCTTTCTATTAAAAGTTAAATGGGATATTTGAGTCAAAAAGAAATCCTATACAGTATACATAGTTCTTCGTATCGTTGATAAGTTTTTGATTCGCTTACACCGACTCCTGTGTTGCATCACCATCACCACCACTGCCATCACCACCACCATCAATATCATCATCACCATCAATATCATCTTCACCATCGCTATCACCGCCTCCGTGGTGTCGTGGCTAGCGAGCCAAGCTATGAATATGCGGGCCATGGTTCGAATCCGGGCCAGGGCAAGTCGGCGGCCAGCCCACAAGTTGTTCATCCTCCCTTTCGGAGTTGATAAATGGGTACCTGGGGAAACCTGGGGAAGGTAACTGTGGTAACCCATATGTCACACTAACCCTGTGTCCCGGAGTAACGGGTTGTCACCCACCACAGGCTCAAAGGCTAATGCGACGGAGATGAGCACCGAGGTCACGCGCAGCATAGCATATGCTGCGCGTTATAATATATATATATATATATATATATATATATATATATATATATATATATAATATATATATATATATATATAATAATATATATATCATATATATATATATATATATATATATATATATATACGTATATACGATATAAACGTATCTTTACCTTTTTATCACTATCACCACAACTGTCATCACCACCACCATCATTATCATCAATCTGACCGCTGACCACCACTATCACCACCCCCGTCACCATTACCATCACCACTAATATAATCATCACCATCACAATCACCACCACTATCAACACCAATATCAATATCACCATCACTATCACCACCATCACTATCACCACCACCACCACTATCACTACCACCACCACTATCACCACTGCCGTCACCACCACCACCGTCACTATCACCACCATCACCACACCACCCCACCGTCACCGTCACTATCACCACCATCACCACCACCACCGTCACCACCACTACCACTATCACCACCACCACCACTATCACCACCACCTACCACCACCACCACCACCACCCCCTTCAACCCCACCACCACTATCACCACCACCACCGTCACCACCACCACCACCACTATCACCACCCACCACCGTCACCACCACCGTCACCACCACCACCACCGTCACCACCACCACCACCGTCACCACCACACGCAAGCGTCCAAACTATCACACTTTACACGAACGAAAAAATGTACATAGTCAAATTGTTATGCATTTGTAGCAAACTAGTAACTTGATCTTCTTTGGGTTAGATTAGCTTGTTGGTAAATACAACACAGCGTTATCAGTAGTGTAATCCAGCTTGATCCGCGATTATATAAAAAAAACATACATAAGTGGAATTCCAAACAGGGTGAATTAATAGCAAAGGTCATCATGCCACGCTAGGCTGACAGGTGAGCGCTGCTTCTGCTGAATGGCGTACAGGTAACAGTTCGAACCCAAGGCCTTTTAAGTTCGTTGTCGAAATATATACCACTGTGCCATCCATATCTTTTGAACTGCCATTCTTCTTGCACTGAATATCGTACAGGTAAGAGTTCGAACACCCGTCCTTTTAAGTTAGATGTCGAAATATGTACCATTGTGCCGTCCATATCTCTTGAACTACAATGTTTCTTACTGTTTAATGTCGTACAGGTAACAGTTCGAACCCAAGGCCTTTTAAGTTAGGTGTCGAAATATATACCATTGTGCCATCCATATCTCTTAAACGGCAATGTATCTTACTGTTAAATGATGTTTGTTGTCCTTATCTTCCTCTCCACAAATCAAAGGAATGGCTGTTATTCCTTACTGTTAAAGGATGCGTGTTTTCCTTAGCGTCCTTTCATAAATTAAACGGTACTATACGTGTTATCTTTCGTTCCTTAAATTGCTTAATGATCTACCACTGTAGCGTGACATGCATGACTCTGTGTTGCAATGGATGTCATATTAAAGAAGATAAAGTTCACATTCTATTATGACCTCTGATAAAACACATCACTGTAAGACAACATAACCTATCTTCATACTGATCAAAAGAACACACTGACCCATCATGAAAAGGAATTCAAAACTTTCATTCAGTCTACGAACCTTAAGGAAACACTATCATTCCCTCATATGCAAAGGAAACCCGCTAACTCGCTAACCTTTTTCTTACATTCATCTCAACCGCACAGGCATGAGGTAAAGGGAAAAAAAAGAAGGGAGCGTATAAAAAAAAATGTATGATAAAATTATCAAGAGACACGACATACTTTTTTTTCTTCCAGGGTGATCTCAGAGCGGGTTTAATAGCGCAGGAATCCCCATAAATATCTCCAGGACGAACACAGACAAAAAACTGAAGCCGCCCGATGTCCTTTTGAGATCCCCGGCTGAAAATGAGATTGGAACCCCTACCATCCCCTCTTCCTGAATAGATTTTCACATTCACATTCTTGAAACTTTCTCTTTTCTCACCAATTTTTTGTATTTCACACCTGTCTTTCCTTCGCTTTTTTAATTCCATGTCTCTAGATTTTTTTTACCTCTACCTTTCTCTCTCTCTTTTTCATTCTCTCTCTCCATCACAAAAACGCAGCCATATTATATATACATTTTTTTTTACGATTCAGGTTGACCAGATGACACTTCCCTCTTCACATCTTCCTTTTTTCCTCATTCATATAATATTTTTATTATTTTTGGACGAGTTTTATGCCGCGCCCCTTACTTCTCCTCTTTCGCCTCTCTCTCCCTGCAGGTGTTCCAGGTGGTTTCTAGCGGGTGTCGCGGCAGATTAAGTGAACGCAAAATGCAATGCTCGACAAGGTGTTTTAAGAGAGAGACAAGAGATATATGTGCCTTGGAGATGACCTAAAATTCCTGCATGATAGTGGGGGATAATATAACACATTCTGAGGCTTGGAAAAGAGATAAAAGAGAGAGAGAGAGAGAGAGAGAGAGGAGAAGAGAGAGAGAGAGAAGAGAGAGAGAGAGAGAGAGAGAGAGAAGAGAGAGAGAGAGAGAGAGAGAGAGAGAGGTAAAACCGAAATACAAAGATCATTTCATTGAGATAAACTACGGGTAGGAGATGGAAAAGGGAGAGAATGAGATGCTAGAAAGAGAGAGAGGAGGAAAGGAGGAGAATGAGGAGGAGGAGGAGGAGGAGGAGAGAGGCGAGGAGGGAGAGAGGAGGAGGAGAGAGGAGTAGGAGGAGATAATGAATGTTAGCAGAAAGGAGAAGGAGATAATGAATGCTAGAGAAAAGGAAGAAGAGGAACCGGAGGGCGGGTTTATGGAGGACTGTGAAGGAGAGGACGGAGAGATAGAAAGGTAGGGGAAAGGAGGAGCAGAGGATCAAGACGAGGAGGAGGAAAAAGAAGGAGGAAGGAGGGAAAACCTGGCAGTGATAGAGCAAATTTTTACAGGGAAAAGGATACCGGGGACCTTGGTTTTCTTATGCTGACGGAAATACTTTCAAATTCACGTCTAGTGAGAGGACAGACATAAAGGAGAGGGCATGAGAAAAGGAGGAGGAGGAGGAGGAGGAGGAAGAGAGGAAGAGGAGGAAATGAGGAAAAAAGGGGGAGGATAGTTTAGACAGGAAGGAAGAGGCCCAAAGGGTGAGGAGAAAGGGGAGATGATGTGAGGAGGAGGAGGAGGAGGAGGAAAGGAGGAAGGAGGAGGAGGAGGGGGAGGAGGAGGAAGGAGGAAGACAGAGGGAAGGAAAGTTATATATCTGAATATAATGGCATAAGATACGAGAAAAAGAAGGCGGAGGAGATGGAGGAGGAGGAGAAGAAGGAATACATAGGAAGAACAGATATCAGGAGATATATTGGCCTATAACGAGGGTATCTGCTGAACTACATACTACTAACTATCAAACTACATGTAAGAGGACAATTGGAAAAGGATACCATGCCCCTAAAGAAGATAGTAACATGGAAGTTTTGTAGTGAAGATTGAGAGGATTATGAAGTATACTAACTGATGCAACCACTAATACTAATCAATCCGGGGACCATTATTTTATAACTCGCGGGGAAATATCAAAACCCAATTAATTACCTTACTGTATGTGTCTAGTTTGTTTTTAAATGAAGTTATTGTGCTGGCATCGACAGAAGAGGAGGAAGAGGAGAGGGGCGTGGTTGAGTAAGACGAGGAGAAGAAGGAGGAGGAGGAACTAAATATATCATTACAGTAAAGGGATAAGAAACGGTCAAAACAATGGGTTGACAAAAAAAATATAAAAGAATACACTCTTTGGAATATATAAAGAAAATTCGTGAAAAAAAGATAATACAA
>JACEEZ010026160.1:135000-137500 GCA_016584305.1 Chionoecetes opilio | reverse complement strand
CTCTCTCTCTCTCTCTCTCTCTCTCTCTCTCTCTCTCTCTCTCTCTCTCTCTCTCTCTCTCTCTCTCTCTCTCTCTCTCTCTCTCTACTTATTTATTTATCTATCTGTCTACCTGTCTGTCTCGTGTCTTGATTTAGGATTAAAGGGAGTGTTAGTTTTCGTTTCTGTTTTTGATTTCGTTTGTTAGTATCAATGGGTGTAAAATTTTCCGTCTTTGCTTGCATTGTAACTCTACTTCCATATCTTCCCCTCCGCCCCTTTCCTTTATCTTCCCCATCATCTTTTACATTTTCTTCTTCCTTTCTTCTTTAATTTACTTTACTTATGAATATTTACTATTGTTGATAAGGTCGGGGAGGCGGTGGCGGAGTGGTTAGCGTCTTGAAGTGGTGAGCTCGATGTCATCCTGCCGGGGACAACTCTTTCAACCATTTATAACGCGATCGATAAGAGCCTGGTAGGTGAGAACAAGGTCCCGAGTTCAAGTCCCACCAAGGAGCAACTGTAAAATCCATCGTCGAGTGGCCGATGAAACCCGTATGCTGCATACTTATTCTTTCGACTGCGACTTCAAGTGCGGCGGAGGAAACACCAGGTGGCAGCATGAGCCTAACTGAGGATCCGAACATCACAGAAAACAGGACCTTCACCTATAGATCACAGGTGTCACTATAAAAATCCAAAAATCCAGCCTGCGCCACCACGGGTGAGGGCCAACCATCACGACCCTCCAGAATATGCAGGGCCAACCACCTGAGCCCTCAAGGAAAAAATGATAGCCTACAGGCACTATAGGCTCCAACGTATAAAAAAAAAAAAAATTAGGTGTGTAGGTACATTGCTGTTTAATTATCTCTACCTCGCATAGTAACCAAGATGTATACACGTATGAATCTCGTCACTTATGTATATTTCAAATCAAAGTTTCGCATTCTTATTAGATTCATTCTTATTATAACCTCCTTTTCTTCTTTCTGTTTATTTTAGTAAGGCACCTGAAATCACCTGTTTACTTTGTCCTCTAACCTGTATCACCTGTCCTCTAAGTCTTCGTTTTCATAATATTTTGGTTTACATAGATAATAAAAACGCAAACACATGTCTACATTTCCCAGTCTATGAGTTTCGTCATTATTATATAAAGAAATAACTTTCCTTTATTTCCCCTTTTCACGAACAAGAAACAATAACACTTATTTTACTATGACAAAATCTCTTTGTTTCTAATCCACACGTCTCCATTACCCTAACTATTTTTTGTATCCTCCTATTTACGGCAAGATCATTATTACCATATAATTTTTACCATTATTTTGTATTCATTACCATTACCTCATTATTATTATCTCAAGACCATCGCATCACCTACCTTCCTGTCTTGCTACCTGTCTACCTGTTTGTATCACTTAGCAAGCGCCTGTCTACTGACTCCCTTCTACGCCGCCTTGTGCTGCCTTAGTTACCTCTACCGACATGTGATGGTAATTGATGACTTTACATTAATGAGTATTACAAACTTTTCTTTGGTAACGTTTAGGATAGTTTGTGTGTATGGTGCTAGTGGTGGGTAGACAAGTGTACACACACACACACACACGCACACGCACACGCACCATCTTTCTACTTTGAAATAAAACGTGTGTGTTTGTTTGTGTGTGTGTGTGTATGTGTGTGTTCGTGTGTGTATGTGTGTGTTACTGTGTGTGTGAATGAGTGTGTGTGTGTATGTATGTGTGTGTGACTGTGTGTGTGTGTGTGTGTGTGTATGAGGGTGTGTGTATGTGTGTGTATGAGTGTGTGTATGTGTGTGTGTGTGTGTGTGACTGTGTGTGTGTGTGTGTGTGTGTGACTGTGTGTGTGTGTATGTGTGTGTGTGTGTGTGTGTGACTGTGTGTGTGTGTATGTGTGTGACTGTGTGTGTGTGTGTGTGCGTGTGTGTGTGTGTGTGTGTGTGTGTGTGTGTGTGTGTGTGTGTGTGTGTGTGTGTGTGTGTGTGTGTGTGTGTTGTGTGTGTGTGTGTGTGTGTGTGAGACTGTGGTGTGACGGTGTGTGTGTGTGTGTGTGTGTGTGTGTGTGTGTGTGTGTGTGTGAGAGAGAGACTGTGTGTATGTGTCTGTGTGTGTGTGTGTGTGTGTGTGTGTGTGTGTGTGTGTGTGTGTGTGTGTGTGTGTGTGTGTGGGTGTGTGTGTGTGTGTGTGTGTGGTCCTTGACGCCCCCATCTCAGGATAACCAAGACGGACGCGGCGGTATTGCGTGAGGTGCAGCATGAAACAGCTTCATCGTGTTGAGACTGAGTTTGAAAGACGACCCTGTGTAACTGTGAGTGAGTGAGTGAGTGAGTGAGTGAGTGAATGAGTGAGTGAGTGAGTGAGTGAGTGATTCAATGAGTGAGTGAGTGACTAAGTGAGTGTGTGTGAGTGAGTGAGTGAGTGAGTGAGTGAGTGAGTCTGTGTGAGTGAGTGAGTGAGTGATTCAATGAGTGAGTGAGTGACTAAGTGAG
>JACEEZ010026160.1:115000-130000 GCA_016584305.1 Chionoecetes opilio | reverse complement strand
ATGTGGGTTGCGGGGGAGGAGGGGGGAAGAGGAGGGGAGATGAGTAATGGGAGAGCGAGGGAAGGTAGAAGAGGGTCAAGATGGGCAACTGTTACATTTTGCCTTTTATCACATCTCGGCTCGTTACTCTCACCATGGCGAGGCTAAGCACCACTCCTCTGATGATACACGCGCGTGCACACACACTTACACACACACACGCGCGCACACACACACACACACACACACACACACACACACACACACACTATACATCGTACCAAACGTAATAATAATTTCTAATATATGTAACTGTAATATAAAAGAAGTAACTATATAATATGAGCAGTGAACGAATAAAGAGAAATTGAAACAAAAAGTGAATAAAACAGACATGAAAAAATTAGGAAGATTTCAGTGATGGGCAGGAAATCATTAAGACGGAATCGAAGGTTTAAATAAAATACTGATAAAAGATAACAAAAGAGAGGTGGGGTTCTTCTCTCCTCTCTCTCTCTCTCTCTCTCTCTCTCTCTCTCTCTCTCTCTCTCTCTTCTCTCTCTCTCTCTCTCTCTCTCTCTCTCTCTCTCTCTCTCTCTCTCTCTGCCACCTCAAAATAAGTGGGAGAAAAACAGCTGTATGAACGAAATATTGTTGTTGTTGTTGCTGTCGTTGTTGTTGTTGTTGTTAATATTGTTGTTAATGCTGCATCATTGCAAAAAGTTGGCGTCTAATGGGGAAATACCCACGCCGCCCAGACTTAAGCGTCCTTGTGGGTAAGTCCAAGTTTTGCCAAAGTTTTCCTTTTATGTCAACTTGCATCAGCTCACTTTAACACACACTTCCGGTTGGAGAGTCCCGAACTGGGTGTAGAAAGTTCCCCAAGAAATGAGAGAGAGAGGGACAGAGGGAGTGAGAGAGCGAAGGAGGCAGAAGGGAGCGGATAAAATAATGAATGAACAAGCAAAGAATATGAAACATGTACTCCTAAAACTACAGGAAATCTGAAATAACTATGAGTCGTGACATATATACATAAAATTGACCCAAAAATAGGAATAAACAAAGGAGTGAAAAAATTTAGATGATAATGCACAAGAGGAGGAATATAATGACATGAAAAATCACTGAAGTAGCAATTAACACAGAACTTTCAGGTTTATAGTTAGTTTATAGTCTCCTTCAGTATTCTTTGCAACAAGTATAAGAGTTGGGTACAAAAGTGAGAAGGCTCCTTCGCGTCATTGTCAGAAGAAAATAGGTATATAAATGTATCTATTTCAATATACTACAAGTGCCCAAAGATCTTTACAACAAGTTTGAGAGTCGGGTACAAAAGTTCTACAAAAGTTTTTATTCTACTCTGGTTACTAGCCGTAAGAACTTTTCCTACATCACCTTTATTGTATCCCTTAAACCCCTTAAAAACTTCTATCAGATCGCCCCTTACTCTACGCCTCTCGAGTGAGTGTATATTTAATAGCTTCAATCTCTTCTCATTACTAAAGTTACACATCCCCTGTATCATTTTGGTCATCCTTCTCTGCACTGATTCTAACAAGGCTATATCCATCCTGTAATACGAAGACCAAAACTGTAACGCATAGTCTAGGTGAGGTGTGACTAGTGCCAAATAAAACTTTAGAATAACCTCAGCACTACTATTTTTAATACTCCTGGTAATGAATCCTAACACCCTATTAGCTTTATTTCTAGCTTCAATACATTGTTTCCTAGGTCGGAGGTCTGGGCTCACCCTCACTTCCAGGTCTTTCTCACCTTCTGATCTTTTCAGTGATACATTGCGTATAGTGTACCCATTACCAGGATTTTTTCTACCAACATTCATAACGCTGCACTTATCAATATTAAATTCCATCTGCCACCTGGCTACCCACTCATTTAATTTATCTAAGTCTCCCTGCAACATGTTTGAATCAGACTGTGATCTAATAATCCTTAGTATCATCAACAAACTTGCTGATATCACTATCCAAGTCGTTGATGTAAATAAAAAATTGTAATGGACCCAAAATAGACCCTTGTAGAACACTACGTACTTGTCACCTGTCCCCATTCAGATTTAGAACCATTAATTGTAACCCTTTGTTGCCTATCACTTAGCCAAGCTCTGATCCAACGATGAACCTTCCCATCTATTCCATGTGCCTTAACCTTATTTAAGTCTCCTGTGTGGTACCTTTCGAATGCCTTATTAAGACTTTTTTTCGAAAAAAGAAAAGAAGAAGAAGAAGAAGAAGAACTATAACTAAAATGACGATGGCAAAAACTACAAGGAAAAAAGGAGGAGGAGAAGGAGGAGGAGAAATAAGGAGGAGAAGGAGAAGGAGAAGGAGGAGAACGAGGAGGAGGAGGAGGAAAAGGAGGAGGTCATGTTTCTTCCATAGAAAGACACTGATTTGTTCCCCAAGGCTGTGAGTCAAACCATTATTTCTTCTTCTTCTCATTCTTTAACATCTTTCATCCCATTGTTCTTCTTTTTTCGTTTATTTAATACAACAGAAAACATGTTGAAAAGAACATAAATGATTAAGTATTTAAGTATCAATTATGTATATTGCTGTGAAGATATCAAGTTATTTAAGCGATGAATTTGCTCTCTCTCTCTCTCTCTCTCTCTCTTCTCTCTCTCTCTCTCTCTCTCTCCTCTCCTCTCTCCCCTCTCTCTCTCCTCTCTCTCTCTCTCTCTCTCCTCTCTCTCTCTCTCTCTCTCTCTCTCCTCTCTCTCTCTCTCTCTCATGTATAGAAAATGCAGTGCAGGATGAGTCCCATGTGTTGTTGCAGCGTCCACTCTCCAGCAAATGTAGAATGAACTATGACATGCTAGACTTCTCCAGTATGGATAATTTGATGGGTACAAGGGATAAAGTAGGCTATCTGTGCAGTTATATTATTATATATGATGTATTGAAAGTATATACGTAAGGGATGTGTCACCATAGTAGATGTGTTTTGTTTGTTTGTTTTAGGTTAATATGAAATATGTAAGAGTATAAATTTGAACAAATATGAGGAAATTATACATGTAATAAGGTAAAATGTTTGTGAAACTTTTGTCAATAAACTAATAATAATAATAATAATAAATCTCTCTCTCTCTCTCTCTCTCTCTCTCTCTCTCTCTCTCCTCTCTCTCTCTCTCTCTCTCTCTCTCTCTCTCTCTCTCTCTCTCTCTCTCTCTCTCTCTCTCCTCTCTCGTCTCTTTCTCTCTCTCTCTCTCTCTCTCTAATGAACGACGTTGTTCAACACCTCCTAATAACGTTTTACATAAGTTATAAATGACAATACTAAATTATCTTGATTGTTGTGTGTCGGACTCAATTACCCTGACGAGCATTACTTAATCATGTCCACTTCGATGATAAAATATACTGTGTTTTATAATGTTTTTTAGATGCAGGATTAACATTTCCAACACAAATCATCGGCTTTTTAATGAGTGTTTGTAGATATTTTTAGTCGTGTGTGTGTGTGAGTTTCTGTGTGTGTGTGTGTGTGTGTGTGTGTGTGTGTGTGTGTGTGTGTGGGTGTGTGGGTGTGTGGGTGTGTGGGTGTGTGGGTGTGTGTGGGTGTGTGGGTGTGTGGGTGGGTGTGTGTGTGTGTGTGTGTCAAAGTGTGCAATGAGCGTGAAGTCAAAGATATGTATGTTTGCATGTTTGTAGAAATGAGAATGAGCTGCTATACATTACACGTATGATGGGAAGGGAGGGAGGGGAGGAGGAGAGGAGGAGGAGGAGGAGGGAGGGGAGGAGGAGGAGGGGAGGAGGAGGAGGAGGAGGAGGAGGAGGAGGAGGAGGAGGAGGAGGAGGGGAGGAGGAGGAGGAGGAGGAGAGGAGAGGAGAAAAAAAAACAAAATAAACAACAGAAACAATTACAGGGATAAAAGAAAGAGAATAAAAATAAAGAGGAAGAGTTGATAACAATAAAAAAATGTAAAAATATGTACTGACGAAAAAACTATTAGAGAAATTAATACTACAAAAAAGAGTAAAGGAAAGGAGGAGGAGGAGGAGGAGAGGAGGAGGAGGAGGAGGAGGAGGAGGAGGAGGAGGAGGAGGAGGAGGAGGAGGAGGAGGAGCTATAATCGCTATAACAGTACACAAAATGGGAAATTTTCAGGGGAATACTTTCATGGCGCCTCTCTCTCTCTGTCTCTGTCTCTGTCTCTCTCTCTCTCTCTCTCTCTCTCTCTCTCTCTCTCTCTCTCTCTCTCTCTCTCTCTCTCTCTCTCTCTCTCTCTCTCTCTAATTGTAACGCTCCCTAGTGAGAAAGAAAACGACTGGAAAAGGTGGAGAAAAGAACAGAGAGAAAGAGAGAGAAAGAGAGAGAGAAAGAAAGAGAGAGAGAGAGGAGAGAGAGAGAGAGAGAGAGAGAGAGAGAGAGAGAGAGAGAGAGGAGAGAGAGAGAGAGAGAATGCCTACAAAGAGAGAGAGTTCTCCTTTAGTTAGACAGAGTTCACACTATCGCTATGAGGCTGACATCACATCTCCCTCTCCCTTCCCATCACTTCCTCCCTTCCCCCATCACTCCCCTTCCCCTCCCTCCCCCCATCCCTCCACCTACACTCTTCTCCCTCCCCCAACCCTCCCCTCCCTTTCCCTTCAATCTCCCCTCCCTCTCACCCTCCCACCTATTCTATAACCTCTTCTTCTCCCCTTTTTTTCCCTCTATGTCTATTCCTATTTTTCCCCCTCTGATCCCGTCCACTTCTTTCCCTTTTTTTATTTATTCCTCTATCCTCCTTTTACTCCAATGTTTCCACCCCATTCCTTTCCCTTTCCTGCATTTCTTCATCCCCCTCTTTCCCAGTTGGTTCCCCTTCTCCCCACCCATCCATCTCCCCAAATCTTAAAAGTACACACAAAAGTAAGAAACATTGGAAAAAGGGACAATATGTATCCCCCAATACATTAAAACACACACACACACACACAGACGAACAGAACAGAACAAATACAAACATACAAACACATATGTATATATACTCTAGACACACACACCCCACACACACACACCAGAGAGGGAGAAAGAGAGGGAGAAAGAAGAGAGAGAGAGAGAGAGAGAGAGAGAGAGAGAGAGAGAGAGAGAGAGAGAGAGAGAGAGAGAGAGAGAGAGGAGAGAGAGAGGAGAGAGAGAGAGAGAGAGAGAGAGAGAGAGAACATGAATCTATAATAATATAAGTATGTCTGTGTGTGTGTCTGTGTGTCCGCTCTAGGTTCCGCTCCCCGTGGCGGAATCCCATCATATGGCACAGTTTTGGAACCGGGTTGACCAGGGGAAGGTTTTAAGCCCAGTTATGGGATGATCCGATCACTTTTTTTTTTTTTTAGCAGTCTATTAACGAGAATTGTGAAAAAAAAAGTGGGTTGCGAGAATTGAGGAAACCTTGATGTTCAAGGTGCATCAGCAGCGGGTGATGGGTAATGGGTGAGTGAATGGGTGGGGTGATGGGTAATGGGTGTCGGGTGATGGGTGAGTGAATGGGTGGGGGGTGATGGGTTGGGGGATGGGTGATGGGTGAGGGAATAGGTGGGGGGTGAGGGGGTAATGGGTGAGTGAATGGGTGTGTGGTGATGGGTAATGGGTGAGTGAATGGGTGGGGGGTGATGGGTAATGGGTGAGTGAATGGGTGGGGGGTGATGGGTAATGGGTGAGTGAATGGGTTGGGGGTGATGTGAATGGGTTGGCGTTAATACATACATTTCTACATCCATGATTTCAGGAAAGCTATAAGGGGCTATCTGGAGAGTCTGTGTTTGGTGGGCCTTTGGCCCACCAATAGCCAGCCCTCCGCAGGAGCTAGCCAAAAAGTCCGCCCGGAGGGCGGCTTTGCGGCTAGTATATTATAACCTCTCAACTTACTCACTCAGTAACCACAAAAATAAAACATTAAACGTCCATACACACACACACACACACGCACACAAACACACACACACACACACACACACACACACACACACACACACACACACACACACACACACACGTCCATAAGCGACAAATACAAAATACAAAAACTAAGTACATATACATATACCATATACATATATACATAGATATGATAATTGACCCCCCTTACAATTCCTACCTCCCTCCTTAAAAAAGTGCCAATTATAAGAAAAAGGCAATTATTGTGAACGTAAGCTTAATTGGTGCGATTCAGCAAATACGTATAACAGTTGATAGCCATAGAACAAATAACAAACACCCATGATCCTAATTAACTCAAACCATCCTCCCTTCCTTCTCACCTTACACACTTTCCCTTCATCTCACTTTCTATTTTTTTTATTTATACTGAGTTACAAAGCATCTTACACAAATAATTGATAATTGTGATCTCTTTGCCTTCACCTCAGCAGCCACGCGTTCACAAGTTCCTTGAACTGCCCGTTGCACCGCCAAGGTGTGGCTGCCCACGACATCCATCCGTGGATGGCAATCATAAAAAAGAAGGCGTGGCTGCGAGGCAAGGAGAGCATTCCAGCAGCCGACGTAGACGCAGACGAACTGACGCTTGTGGTGCCAAGTCCGGCAGCGGGACTGTAATAGCTCCGTGGGGACTAGGGTGAAGGCCCTTGTAGTAACCTGGGCCCACCGTAGGGTCTGCCGGAGTGTTTGTAGGTGAGGCACCCGCTGCTGATGCACCTTGAACATCACGGTGAGGCCCGCTACGTCTCGGCGGTGCTGGAGACTGTGGAGTCGTGGTTCCTGCCCGGCACCACTGTCCCTGATGAGCCTCACCGCGCGAC
This sequence comes from Chionoecetes opilio, assembly GCA_016584305.1. Classification (NCBI taxonomy): domain Eukaryota; kingdom Metazoa; phylum Arthropoda; class Malacostraca; order Decapoda; family Majidae; genus Chionoecetes; species Chionoecetes opilio. Next base: position 123,245 of record JACEEZ010026160.1, on the reverse strand, counting down.
ACTGGACCTTGTCAAGGGGAGCCAGGTGTTTGATGGCTACACCGCCCTATGCAAGGCATGCGTATTCCATACAAGAGCGAACTTGCGCCTTGTAGAGGATTTCCAACCCTTTGCTGTCAAGGAGCCATGAAATCCTCCTCAGGGATGCCAGCTTCTCCTAGGCCTCTCTCTGGAGAGCCGCTCGATGTGGGTTTTAAAGATCAATCTACAGTCGTAGGTGACCCCCAGCACCTCCACCTCGTCCTGAGGCACCAGCGTCTTCCCATCGCAGATAAGGCGCAGGGGCTACACTCAACCTGGAGGTGTTGATTTCCCCTCTCTGTCATCTCCCAATCCCTTTCTCTTCCCCATCCTCTTTCTTATTTTTTCCCTTGTCTCACTTTCTTTTCTCCTTATACATTCACCCTAATATCTTCTCTATCTCTTTCTCTACCCCTTTCTCTCCGATTTATCTTCGTCTTCTTTCTATCATTCTATAGCTGTCCTCTTATCTACCTCTCGTTTCTTTCCTTAACTCTTCTTCTTTTTTCCTCTTCTGATTTTTTTTTTCTCTCATTTGTCCATTTTCCATCTCTATTTTCATCTTTCACCTTTCTTTTTCCTTCTACACACCCTTTCACTTATCATTTCCTTCACCTTTCTTTCCTCCTATCGCTACCTCTTTCTCTCTTCCTGTATTTCTTCTACTCCCTCTCTTTCTTTCTACTATTACTCCTTCCGTATTTCCTTTTCTCTTCCTTTTTCTTTTTTCCAACTCCAGTATTTCTCTTACATCTTCCCCTCCGTTTTTCCTCCTCCAGTATTTCCTTCTATCTTCATTTCTCCGTTTTTCCTCCTTTTGGTACTTCTTTTATCTTTACCTCCGCCAACAAAGTTGGAGGGGTTATGTTTTCACCCCGATCTGTCTGTCTGTCTGTCTGTCTGTCTGTTTGTTAGTGTACAGGATTTCTCGAAAAGTTGAGAATAGATTTGGACCAAACTCGGTATACCAAGTCTATTTGGTATAAGGAAGAACTGATTTAATTTTGGATAAAATCTATTGACAACTGTTGCCATGGCAACCAATTGATGAAATATTCGGCCGGAGGTATGCGCTCATACTGAGTGCATATATATATATATATATATATATATATATATATATATATATATATATATATACGTATATTTGATTAAATATTCGGGCGGAGGTATGCGCTCTACTGAGTGCCCCCCCCCCCTAGTTTATCTATGTATTGCTTTGTATTTCATTTTTTCATTCATTTGATATTAATTTGTTAACAAAAAAAATGTGAAAGAGTTGACTTTGCTACGACATAACCTTTTAATATTTTTTCACTTTTTGCTAATAAGAGTTTACAAATATTTCTCGCAATATTTTCTCTGTATCATGATATTTACATTCCATTTATACATATTTTTATATTTTATTCGATTCTTTTATATTTACTTTATCAATTAGAACTTCCCGTGGATGATAATATTATGCATTATTTTTCTACTTATTTGTCCTATACTCTTTAACTTCTCAAAGTAGCAGTGATAAAAGTACATATATAAAATAAATCATGGTACTGAAAATATGTTTAGCTCGTATTTTCTTAACTTCAAGGACAAAGAGAGAGAGAGAGAGAGAGAGAGAGAGAGAGAGAGAGAGAGAGAGAGAGAGAGAGAGAGAGAGAGAGAGAGAGAGAGAGAGAGAGAGAGAGAGAAACATTGTCATTTAAGAAGAGTTGAGGAGAGAAAGAAAAAGTCGCATATCTTCAAAATTTACAAAAACCGAAAAAAGATAAGAATTAATAGTAAATTAGTCAAAAAGCCACACACTGAACGTTCTCTCTCTCTCTCTCTCTCTCTCAAAGCCTCGCCTTCAAAAAAGCCAGTAGTACATAGGTTTGGTGCCACGGTGGTTGCTACACCGAGGAGAGGGATGGCAGGCCGCTTGCTGTGATGTTTAGATTGTCGTGTGTGTATGTGTGTGTGTGTATGGTGTGTGGTGTGGTGTGTGTGTGTGTGTGTGTGTGTGTGTGTGTGTGTGTGTGTGTGTGTGTGTGTGTGTGTGGGACCGTGTGTGTGTGTGTATATGTGTGTGTGTGTGTTTTTTTTTTTTTTAAACATCAGTGTTTGCAATTTGATATTTCCAGTTTATTTCGCTTCAATTCCTCTCTTGTTTTAAATCAACTTGACCTCTCTTCTCTCTCTCTCCTTCTCTCTCTCTTCTCTCTCTCTCTCTCTCTCTCTCTTCTCTCTCTCTCTCTCTCTCATCTATTGTATCATTTCCACTCTCATCCACCTTTGCTTGGCTTTATCTCACTTTAAAAACAATCCATCTTTTGCAGCGTGGGAGGCCTGATTAGTGGTTGTGTGTGTGTGTGTGTGTGTGTGTGTGTGTGTGTGTGTGTGTGTGTGTGTGTGTGTGTGTGTGTGTATGTGTGTGTGTGTGTGTGTGTGTGTGTGTGTGTGTGTGTGTGTGTGTGTTGTGTGTGGTGTGTGTGTGTTTTGTGTGTGTGTCATTCACCCATGGTTTTGTCCACGCCAGTCAGACTCGCGACCGCCAGTTTCACCCTCCCGGTGCGAGCTTGGATCTCATTATTACCGATCTTTGGGTAATGCTGGGACCTCACACACCACACACCTATCCCCTTGCTCAAGCAGGACAGTAACCGCCCGAATTCCTCATTGGAAAAATCCCCGGGAATGAGCGGGGTCGGGGATCGAACGCCAGACCACAGAATGGTGCCGGACGCCCTAACCGACCGAGCCGTTCAGGCGTGTGTGTGTGTGTGTGTGTGTGTGTGTGTGTGTGTGTGTGTGTGTGTGTGTGTGTGTGTGTGTGTGTATGTGTGTGTGTGTGTGTGTGTGTGTGTGTGTGTGTGTGCACACAAGCAATTGATGTGTTATGTCTCTCTTTACTGACATCACACACGCGCACGCACGCACGCACGCACAGAAACACACACACACACACACACACACACACACACACACACACACACACACACACACACACACACACACACACACACACACACACACACATAGAAACACACAAACACACACACACACACACAAGGCCGGTCTTTGACCGTCATATCTGACAAAAAAAAGGGTTTATATAATATAGCATAATCATAATCTCATAATAATAACCTTACCCGCGAGGCACAGAGAGAGAGAGAGAGAGAGAGAGAGAGAGAGAGAGAGAGAGAGAGAGAGAGAGAGAGAGAGAGAGAGAGAGAGAGAGAGAGAGAGAGAGAGAGAGACAACAAAAGTTACTAATGAGCACAATAACTCTCAAGGTCAATAAGCAAATACTACTCGTAATAACATTGGGAATCCTAAAGTAAACACACACGACACAAAAAAGAAAATAGGGAAAGAAACTCGAAAAAAAACCCCACGAGAATGCATACAGTTAAACTCACTCTAACACTGCGAGAAACCTAAAGGCAAGAGTCCCAAAAAAACCATGCAGGGCGAGGAGGAGGAGAGGAGGCGTTGAGGATGCGATAAAAACACGATTGAAAACGCAAGAGAAAAACGATAGTACTTGACAACTTCCTGAAATGCAACACAAGACCCGATACAGGATGTATGAGTGCGTGGGTGCGTTCGTGTGGGAGAGTGCGAGTGTGCCTGCAGGATAGGGAAGGAGAGGACAAGTTGAGAAAGGTCGTATGGGGGTAGGAAGGGTGAGAGAAAAAAAAAATAAGAGAGAGCGATATAAGGAGAGAAAAAAATAAGAGAAAGAGATAAGAGAGAGAGAGAGATACAGATAAGATACTTTGATCCTATCTAGACACTTTGTAATTACCAACTACAAGGTTATTGACTATACAAAGCGCCACCACGCCAGGACGAACCTGGTGGGCTCGAACCGCTGACCGAATGCAGGGACGCTACACGCGAGACAACAGCTCTACCAATCGAGCCACCCTGACGGGTAGAGAGAGAGAGAGAGAGAACATAAGAACATAAGAAAATAAGGAAACTACAAGAGGCCGCGAGGCCTACACGTGGTAGTTCCTGTCACCTAACACTACCTACATCCACCTTTCATCCCCATCCATGAACCTATTCAGCCCCTCTTTAAAGCTCCCTAATGACTCCGCACTAACTACCTGTCTACTGAGACCATTCCGTTCATTCACCACCCTATTTGTGAACCAGTTTTTCCCTATTTCCTTTCTAAATCTACGCTTTTCCAGCTTGAATCCGTTACTTCTTGTTCTACCCTGATTAAAAGTCGTAAGAACTTTTCCTACCTCTCTTTATTAAATCCCTTATCCACTTAAAAATTCTATCAGATCGCCCCTTACTCTGCGTCTCTCGAGTGAGTGTATAATTTAATAACTTCAATCTCTTCTCATAACTAAAGTTACGCATCCCTTGTATCATTTGGTCTCCTTCTCTGCACTGTTTCTAACAAGGCTATATCCATCTTGTAATATGGAGACCAAAACTGAACCGCATAGTCTATAGGTGAGGCCTGACTAAACCCAGATAAAGCTTTAGAATAACTTCCGCACTTCTACTTTTAACACTTCTGGTAATGAATCCTAATACTCTATTAGCTCTATTTCTGGCCTCAATACATTGTTTCCTAGGTCGGAGGTCTGGGCTCACCTCTCACTCCAGATCTTTTTCACCTTCTGATCTTTTCAGCGATCATTGCTTATGGTGTATCTATTACCAGGTTTTTTCTATCAACATTCATAACGCTGCATCTTATCATATTAAATTCCTCTGCCATCTGACTGCCCACTCGTTAAGTTTAAACTAAGTCTCCCTGCAATATGTTACATCAGACTGTGATCCAATAATCCTACCTACTTAGTATCATCAGCAAACTTGCTGATATCACTGCTAATCCCACTATCCAAGTCGCTGATGTAAATCAAAAATAGTAATGGACCCAAAACAGACCCTTGCGAAACTCCACTTGTCACCAGTCCCCATTCAGATTTAGAACCATTAATTGTAACCCTTTGTTGCCTATTACTTAGCCAAGCTCTGATCCAATGAAGAACCTTCCCATCTATTCCATGAGCCTTAACCTTATTTAAGAGTCGCTCGTGTGGTACTTTGTCAAATGCCTTACTAAAGTCCAGATATATCGTATCATAATCCTTATCATTATCTGCCGTCTCATAAACTTTCCTATAAAAACTCAATAAATTGGTGAGACATACCTACCCTTGGTGAATCCATGCTGTGAATCATTGATCAAACTATGTTTATCTAAGTGCTCTCTAATGTTTTTTGCAATAATAGATTCCAATAATTTACCCACCACTGACGTTAGACTTACGGGTCGATAATTTGACTTTAGTCCTCTGTCTCCCTTCTTAAATATGGGAACAACATTTCCTTTCCTCCACAATAATGGCACATCGCCTATCTCAACCGATTTCCTAAAAATGTGCACTAACGACTCACTAACAACCTTCTTGCATTCCTTTAATACCCTGGGATACACTTCATCTGGTCCTGGCGATTTAATATTCTTCATTTCATCTATACTCTCTTCCACCATTTCCCTAGTTATCACAATATCTTTGAGTTTCTCCTCATCGCTTCCTTTCAACATCTGTTCACTATCAGGTATCGTCTGTGTATCCTCCTCCGTAAAAACACTTAAGAAATAATAATTTAGACTTTTACACAATACCACATCCGTATTAAGACCTCACCCTGTCCTGCCCTTTAACGGCCCAGCTAATTCCCCTGTCTTAGTTTATATACCTGATAGAAACCCCTTTGGGTCATTTTTCGCCTGTCTGCTACTTAATCTCATAATTGTTCTTAGCAACTCGAGTTAATTTCTTCACTGTCCTTGCCATCACGTTATACTGTTCTTTGCTTACAATCCTGCCTTGAACCTTAAATAAATGTTTCTTTTTACTCCCATGTTGTGTTTTAAAATTAGTGGTCATCCATTTGGATCACTCTTTCTGGACCTATTTCCCTATAAGGAATATTTCTTTTCTGTCCTTCAATTATATTCCTTACAAATAAGGTATAATCCTCCTCAGCCCGACCTACTTCCATGTCTAACCGCTCTAATTACCTCTCAGCCCCGACCTCACTTCCAGTCTAACCGCTCTAATTACCTCCTCAGCCCCGACCTCACTTCCATGTCTACCGCTCTAATTATCTCCAGGTGCCTTCCTAATCCTTCATAATTGCCTTTCCAGCTGTCATCGCCCCTATCCTTACCCTGGGAAAATTTCTTCCCCTCCATCCCACATCTTATTAATAACCTCCAGGTGTCTTCTTAATCCTGAATAATTGGCCTTTCTGAAATTAGGTATTCTATGTTTATTGCCACTTAATTTTCCAACTTCCCATTTTAAGCTAAATCTGATCTCATAATGGTCGCTATTATCTAACTTTCCACCGACCTCCACATATGTAACTAAATCGTCTCTATTTGTCAGCAATAGATCTAGAATATTATCTCCTCTAGTAGGCTCCTTGATTGCTTGACTTAGGAAGTTATCCTGGATTATATTTAACAATTCATCTGCGTCGCTGTCACCTAAGATTAAAATCCCAGTCTATATATTCCTAAGATTAAAATCCTCCACCACGCATAGTCGATTATATCTGCAGGCCTTGTTTATTCTTCCCATATAGGGCTGAATCCTCATTACATAAGTTTGGTGGCCTATACACTACACCCAAAACCATTTTCTCAGTTCCCTCCGTAACCTCTACCCATAGACTCTATGCTGTCATCTGTTTTTATAACATTATTAACACAACACTGCAATGCATCTCTTGCATAAAGCGCAACTCCTCCACCTCGCCTGCCAACTCTGTCCTTGTGAAATAACTTATACCCAGCTATCTCGACTTCCGGATCAAAATACCTTTCTGACATATCCAACCATGTTCTGTTAATGCTATTATATCAAAAATCCTCTACACTCTTTATTCCTCTCAGGAAATCTATCTTGTTTAAAATACTCCTACAGTTTGTATAGTAGACCTTCAAGCAACTCCTCTTATTTTTGTCCATTTTCCCTTTATCTTTAACTAAACCCCTCCTCTCTCTCTTCTTACGAATCCCTTTAGTTCCCTGCCTTCTGAAAACTCCTCTAGTGTCGCAAGTTTCCCTTACCCCGACTCCAGTGTCTACTTCCCGGTTCTCTATCTTAAAAAAGCCCTGCAGTGCACCTACCTCCTTTCAAGGGATTCAGACAAGATCTGAATCCTTTCCTCGAAAAATACACCCCGTCCTTGCGGTAGTGGTGGTTAGCCGAAAAAGAGGTCCCAGCTGTTGACAAAGGCCCAACCATTGGTTTTGCAATGAAGTGCCAGCGGCAATCAAAGCAATAGCCCTGGAGTACCACAAGTCGTCAACAAAGCGTCTTGGAAGACACAACACACCACAGGGAACCATCCCTGCCCCTAACTTTACCTACAGCTTCCTTGAACCGCGTAGCAATTCCTCACTTCTTACATAGTCAACATCATTCCCCAGCACTCAGGCAGGACGATGGGCTTTTTCCTTGATCCGCCATGCAACTCAACTATCTTATCACAACATAAACTATCCCCTTCCCTGGGTAACTCACCGACTTCATGCGCATCCCTTCCCTGTCACAGAACCTGCTGTCGAGATGCCAACCTGACTGTCACCAACAACCAAGATTTTACCTTCGGGTGATGATGTATCGTCTACCGTCCTTACCTCCGTATCTTCCTCTTGCAGCCCCGAGAGTACCTGAAATGCGTTCGTGCACAAACATGGTCATTGTTTACCTTTTTTCCTTTGGGCGTGCTCCACCATGCTCAACCACCTGCCATCACCATTCCTTGGTGACTAATAGAGACCACTCCTTAGTAGTAGCACGAGGCACGTCTCCTCTGGTACCTTTCCAGGTACATTCCTCGCATGTGCCCTCCACTCACTCCTCTCCACACTTAAGAGATCGTTATCTCTATATCTTGCTTCCTCACCACGCTTTCAAATCGTCACTTCACTTACGAAGTACCTTTTCAGGTCATCAATCACCTCCAGAACAGACTTAAGCGCCACACCACACCCTTCGCTACACTCGACCTTCTCTCTCCCTCAACCACACTCGTTTTCACCTCAGCCTCCTTCACCACTACCACACTACCACTCTCACCACAGCAGAAGCACTCAGAGCCAATTCTCTACCCGCTCGACCAAAACACTCGCGGCGCTAATCCCTTCTGCAGCTGACATCTGACTCAGGTCTGACCTTACTAG
>JACEEZ010026160.1:105000-110000 GCA_016584305.1 Chionoecetes opilio | reverse complement strand
AAAGTGGGTTGCGAGAATTGAGGAAACCTTGATGTAGGGTGATGGATAATGGGTGAGTGAATGGGTGGGGTGATGGGTAATGGGTGTGGGGTGATGGGTGAGTGAATGGGTGGGGGGTGATGGGTGATGGGTGAGGGAATAGGTGGGGGGTGATGGGTAATGGGTGAGTGAATGGGTGTGTGGTGATGGGTAATGGGTGAGTGAATGGGTGGGGGTGATGGGTAATGGGTGAGTGAATGGGTGGGGGTGATGGGTAATGGGTGAGTGAATGGGTGGGGGTGTGGGTAATGGGTGAGTGAATGGGTGGGGGGAATACATACATTTCTACATCCATAATTTCAGGAAAGTTAGAAGGGGCTATCTGGAGAGTCCGTGTTTGGTGGGCCGAAGGCCCACCAAACACAGGTGGTGGGCCGAAGGCCCACCAATAGCCCTCCGCAGGAGCTAGCCAAAAAGTCCGCCCGGAGGGCGGCTTTGCGGCTAGTATATATATATATATATATAAATGTATATATATATACATATATATAACTATACATATATACTAATACATATACATATATATACATATATATAATACATATATATATATATACATATATATATATATACATATATATATATATACATATATATATATATACTATATATAATATATACATATATAATATATACATATATATATATACATAATTATAATATATATATATCATAATATATACATATACATATATATATATATATAATATTATAATATATATATATATATATATACAATATATATACTATATATAATTATATATATATATATATCAGTCAAAGCATGATAAATAGACCCTTATACATTTCAAACTTAAAGACAAAAACACGTGTGTGTTAACCTACCTACGCTTCACCACGGCGCGCGCTCCGTCTCCTCCATCCACAAGCCTGGAATTGTAAGGAAAAAGAACTTGATGTACGTAAACTATAAAACAAAGAAATCAGTAGAGAGAAACAGAAACAAATTGAAACATTTGAAACATTTAATAATAGCCGCATAAATACAATAATGTTTATTTACAACTTAGAAGGCCAGCCTTTATAATAAGCTATAATAAGCAGAGCTTTTCAGACAAAATTGAGCAAGAAATATAAATAGATGTACATGTACGTAAATACCTGTACCTGAGAGATAGAGAGAGAGAGAGAGAGAGAGAGAGAGAGAGAGAGAGAGAGAGAGAGAGAGAGAGAGAGAGAGAGAGAGAGAGAGAGAGAGAGAGAGAGAGAGAGACAGACAGACAGACAGACAGACAGACAGACAGACAGACAGACAGACAGACAGACAGACAGACAGACAGACAGACAGACAGACAGACAGAGAGAGAGAGAATCCTCTTCGCCTCTCTATAGTTATACTACGAAAAAAAAGCTAAGATTAAAATTGAATTGAAAAAAGCAAGGTGTAAAAATGCAGCACAATTATTCCTCCTCTTCTTCCTCCTCCTCTTTTTCTTCCTCCTTCACCTTCTCTGATTCATTGATTCTTCCCGGAACCCCAAACAAGTGTTCTAATTCACCCAGAGAGCAATCACACCAAAGTCAACACCGACCCCACTGCCTCAAATATACGAAAAGGTAGAAAAAACACCAGAATGACAAAGGGCGAAGAAAAAACACCAGAATGACAAGGGCGAAGAAAAAACACCAGAATGACAAGGGTGGAGAAAAAACACCAGAATGACAAGGGCGAAGAAAAAACACCAGAATGACAAGGGCGCAGAAAAAACACCAGAATGACAAGGGTGGAGAAAAAACACCAGAATGACAATGGCGCAGAAAAAACACCAGAATGACAAGGGCGCAGAAAAAACACCAGAATGACAAGGGTGGAGAAAAAACACCAGAATGACAAGGGCGCAGAAAAAACACCAGAATGACAAGGGTGGAGAAAAAACACCAGAATGACAAAGGGCGAAGAAAAAACACCAGAATGACAAGGGCGAAGAAAAAACACCAGAATGACAATGGCGCAGAAAAAACACCAGAATGACAAGGGCGAAGAAAAAACACCAGAATGACAAGGGCGCAGAAAAAACACCAGAATGACAAGGGTGGAGAAAAAACACCAGAATGACAATGGCGCAGAAAAAACACCAGAATGACAAGGGCGCAGAAAAAACACCAGAATGACAAGGGCGGAGAAAAAACACCAGAATGACAAGGGCGCAGAAAAAACACCAGAATGACAAGGGTGGAGAAAAACACCAGAATGACAATGGCGCAGAAAAACACCAGAATGACAATGGCGCAGAAAAAACACCAGAATGACAAGGCGCAGAAAAAACACCAGAATGACAAGGGTGGAGAAAAAACACCAGAATGACAAGGCGCAGAAAAAACACCAGAATGACAAGGGTGGAGAAAAAACACCAGAATGAACAAGCAAGGGCGCAGAAAAAACACCAGAATGACAAGGGGAGAAAAAACACCAGAATGACAAGGGTGGAGAAAAAACACCAGAATGACAAGGGTGGAGAAAAAACACACAGAATGACAATGGCGCAGAAAAAACACCAGAATGACAATGGCGCAGAAAAAACACCAGAATGACAAGGGTGGAGAAAAAACACCAGAATGACAATGGCGCAGAAAAAACACCAGAATGACAAGGGTGGAGAAAAAACACCAGAATGACAATGGCGCAGAAAAAACACCAGAATGACAATGGCGCAGAAAAAACACCAGAATGACAAGGGTGGAGAAAAAACACCAGAATGACAATGGCGCAGAAAAAACACCAGAATGACAAGGGCGCAGAAAAAACACCAGAATGACAATGGCGCAGAAAAAACACCAGAATGACAATGGCGCAGAAAAAACACCAGAATGACAAGGGTGGAGAAAAAACACCAGTATGACAAGGGTGGAGAAAAAACACCAGAATGACAAGGGCGGAGAAAAAACACCAGAATGACAAGGGCGGAGAAAAAACACCAGAATGACAAGGGTGGAGAAAAAACACCAGAATGACAAGGGTGGGAAAAAAAACACCAGAATGACAAGGGTGGAGAAAAAACACCAGAATGACAAGGGTGGAGAAAAAACACCAGAATGACAAGGGCGGAGAAAAAATATTGCAGCAGGAGGGGAAACAGCGCCGAGCCACAATGCTGCATGGCTCCTCTGTTTGTTTGTCTGTGTGTACGTATATATGTTCAGAGGGAAGCTTGGGTTTGTGTTTAACTCTTTCACGCCCAGATCTTTCCTTTGCTATTTAAAATCGTCTGTTGTTAGCCTTAAAATTACGAAAAGTGACTGAATATACCAAATTAGTTAATGGGCAAGGATACTAAACAGGTCATATCTATAAAACATTGCTTATATTCACTAAAAATCGTCTAATGGTACCCAAATTACAATGTAAATTACGTTCTGGGCCTCAAGGGGTTAAATATGGTTGTTCTAGTGGTTTCAGTCAATAACTAGATATGCTGTATTACTGCTAATGATATCTAGAACTGGGTATTTTTTCGGTTTATTCCTCTCTCTCTCTCTCTCTCTCTCTCTCTCTCTCTCTCTCTCTCTCTCTCTCTCTCTCTCTCTCTCTCTCTCTCACACTTTTTTAATATTGAGTTATGTACTATTTCAACACACTTTTGTACGTACATATTTTTCCTGAATAAAAATTGACTTTCATTCCCTTTCATAAGTATGTACAGCTGGCTCGCTATGAAAGGGGATGTGTTCTTCTAGCCTCCTTCACATTCCCAGTTTTAGTATTACTGTTAATACTATATTTTTCATAATTAGCATTAATATTACTATCATTATCATGAACATTATTAAAACTTTTAATATCATTAATATCTTGATCATTATTATCATTTTTACCATCATTATTATCATTACTATCTGTATTATTGTCCTCATTGATAACAATAATAATAATAATAATAATAATAATAATAATAATAATAATAATAATAATAATAATAATAATAACATCAATAATAATGTAATAGTTAAGATAATAGTGTCTTTATTACTCCTATTATTGTTATTATTATTATTGTAATCACTTATCATAGTTATTAACATTATCATCTACTATCAAAAAATTGTACTAGTTGTTTTTCTCTTTCTTTATCCCTTTTTAAAGGAGAGAGGGGAAGAGAGAGGAAGAGAGAGAAGAAAAGGGAAGAGAGAGAGAGAGAGAGAAGAAAAGAGAGAGAGAAAAAAGGGAGAGAGAGAAAAGGGAGAGAGGGAGGAGAGAGAGAGAGGTTAATCACCCCTCCTCGTGAGTATCTCTTCTCTTCTAGTTCAATGGCCCTTAAATTTTCGAGCTAACTGTAGTATTAACGTATTCACTTTATATTATAAAGAGATATTTTCTTTTCATCATGGTTCGCCCAATTTCTTTTTTCATCGACTTGCCTAAGCTTAAAAGGAAAACAAACACACACACACCACACACCCCCACACTTTTTAAACTCTTAAAGCGATGTCTCGCTTCAGTGCAATATCATGAGTGTCTTTGTTATGTAAGCTTCAGTGCGACTATGAATGTGATCAAGGGAAACAGCGATGCAGGCCGGCAGAGATTATTGATAAAAAAGATAACCCATTAACACTACACTCTTTCGTAATATGACATTAATGAAAAAAAAGCGCGGGGAATGAAGGAGAGAACGATACAGACAGACAGACAGACAGACCGAGACAGAAAGACAGCAAAAGAAAGAGAGAAACAGATTAATAAAAAAAAAATAAAAAGAAAAAGGGGGAAAAGAAGGGGAAAAAAAAAAAAAAACAAAACCGAACAGAAAGACAGAAAAGAAAGAAGAAACAATTTTCCACATAGGGGTGGACAGGAAAAAAAAGAAAAAAAAAAGGGCGAGGAAAAATCAAGGGGGTTTGGCAAAGGAAGTTAGAAAGGTTTTTGAATGGCTCGGGCATTTACCGTGTTCAAGGAAGAGAAGGAGAAGCAAACTTGACGTGATAAACAAATCCTATCAAAC
>JACEEZ010026160.1:100000-102500 GCA_016584305.1 Chionoecetes opilio | reverse complement strand
CACGAGGAGGCAAAACTTTGGGATTGAGGTCTTTCTGCTTAAGACCAAGGTCCAGGTGCTGGAGGCTTACTAGATGAACCGGTACAGTCTGTTATGCGTGCGGCAGGAACATTGAGATCTTTGAAGTTTTAAATACCTTGGTAGCGCTAGCCATAATAAATTCGATCCCGACCCGCTCACACCGGAGATTTTTCACTGACAAATTCGAGCGGTTACTGTCCCCTTGAACAAGGGGATGGAGAGTGTTGCTGTGTGAGGCCCAGCATACTCTAAGGCTACGGCCATACTGAACGCGATTTGCTGGGAGGGTAGAGGCTAGCGGGCTGCCTAGCGGGTAGAGGTAAGCGATGCTGTGGCTCCATCGGAATAGGGAAAATAAGGAGAAAAAAACATAACAACAATACTGGGTAGCACGAGGAAATCAGAGTCAGAGACGAGAGAGAGAGACGAGGAGAGAGTAGGTGAGAGAGAGAGAGAGAGAGAGAGAGAGATAAGATTTTCATCCTATCTAGGAACTTTGCAAGTACCAACTACAAGGTTATGACTATACAAAGCGCCGCCACAGTCAGCATGAACTAGGCGGACTCGAACCGCTGACCGAATGCACAGGGACGCAGCACATTGCGAGCTCACGTCTCTACCAACCTTGCCACCCTGAGGGCGAGAGAGAGGAGAGAGAGAGAAGAGAGAGGGAGAGAGAGGAGAGAGAGAGAGAGAGAGAGAGAGAGAGAGAGAGAGAGAGAGAGAGAGAGTTCAAATAATAACCACTAACTGTATAATGGTAAAAATAGTTATTGAGACTTTTTCAAAATAGGGAATGATTAAGGTCATTTAGGATTACAAGGGATGCAAAGTGACCTGGAACCCTGAAAAACCCTGAACTAAACGTTGTGTTGTTTTAAGGACATTTGTCTCTTTAAATCTTCAAAGTTTAAGATTAAGTATACATGATTTTTTTCCGTCATTGCCAGTTAACCCTTTGAGACCCAGAACGTAATTTTCATTGCAATTTGGGTACCATTAGATGATTTTAATTAATATAAGCGATATTTTATAGATATGACCTGTATAGTATTATTGTCCACTAGCATATTTGGTATAATAAGTTGCTTTTCGTAATTTTATGGCTAAGAACAGACGATTTTATATAGCAAAGGAAAGATCTGGGAGTACAGAGTTAATAGGTTTTTCAATTAATATATTGCAGTTCTTTTCTAATGTCTGTATAATCACCCTTGTTGTAATGTGGAAGTAATTGATTTTCCGTGATATTAACGCTACATAATATAACGTTACATTTAATTATTCAGACATCTCTACCGGCTAGATACTTACCAAGGTTGCAGTATTCAACAAGAAACAGGATGAAAGGGACATGGAGAGGGAAATAGTGGGGATAAAGGGCGGGGAAAAGATGTATGGAGGAGAGAAATATGGATAAAGAAATGAAGGATATAGTTAGAAGGAAAATGATAGTGGAGAGAAGAAACACAAAGGGTTGAAAAGGAAGAGATGCCAAAACAAAAGGAAAGATTAAAAGGAAAGGAAACTAAATGAGATTTAGAAAAAGGAAAAATATTGAGGTATAGGAAGGGAGGAGACCACAATGGGCGATAGCAAGACACGAGAGAGAGAGAGAGAGAGAGAGAGAGAGAGAGAGAGAGAGAGAGAGAGAGAGAGAGAGAGAGAGAGAGAGAGAGAGAGAGAGAGAGAGAGAGAGAGAGAGAGAGAGAGAGAGAGTAATATATGTACTAATATTAGTAGTACAAGTAGTAGCAGCAGCAGCTAATATCAGCTAACTTAGTAGCAGTTATGGTAGTAGCATAAACTATATAGTATTGGAGATTTGAGGTTCAATAATAATATAGTAGATGGAAAACAAACATGGGATTCATAAGAAAGTAAGAAATAAGACAGCCCGCGCCTCCCCCCGGCCTGCCACAACCCTCGGCTCAGCGGTCCGATCAGTGATTCTTCTGCTTGCGTCTCTCTCGCCTCTTTTTGCGGGCATTCTTCTCTTTGTCGGACACGTCCTCCGAGCCGGTGTTCCTGTACTGGAAAGGGCAAAAGTCTGACGAAGACTTTTTGGTGTTGCCCTTGGTGGAGGAGGAGGCGTTGCCCTTGGTGTTGGAAGAGGAGGCCTTGCCCTTGGTGGAGGTGGGCTCCTGCCGGGGCTGGGGCTGCTGTTGCCGGGGCTGGTTGGCTCCCAGCTTGGCGTCGTACCTCGCCCTCATGTCGGGGTCGGAGAGAGTCGCGTAGGCTCCCTGCAGCAGTTGGAACCTGGACGTGGCCGCCGCGACGTCCTGCGGGTTCTTGTCCGGGTGACAGGCCCGGGAGAGGCGGCGGTACTCCTTCTTGATCGCCTCCTGCGTGGCGTCGGAGGCCACGCCCAGCACTTGGTAGTGCGTGTCGCTCATCTCTGTTGTTTTTTTACTCATTATTTAAACTTTTGTTGTTTTGTCTTCTCAATATCAATCCCACCTTGCAATATTGCAGTCAC
>JACEEZ010026160.1:77500-95000 GCA_016584305.1 Chionoecetes opilio | reverse complement strand
ATCATCAATCGGGAAAATTACCCGATTGATGAATTTATTTATTTAGTTAACGCTAATTTATGCATGGTGGTAATTCAATTATCAGAAAACGAAATACATCAATGGAAAGCTAATAAAATTGCCCTTCTATTGATACCCTTCATGGACAAAGTTGACTCGCAAAGTTTTAAATGGCGAAGAGTTGAAGTGAATATTAAGTTCATGCATATTTCTTCAGAGTCTCGTAATGGTATTTCTTTAGTGTGTTTTACTGTTTTTTATTTGATAATATTATAGAACAAACATTTACGAAGATTACAGTTTATCATATATACTGATAAAACAGTCTATATGATAGTCATATGTAGCAAGTGAATGGGCCAGCAGACTGACCATGGGGCCAGTACTGCAGCGTCTAGCGCGCGTAGTTGCGGAGTGTCACACCCAGTTCTACTGTTATCTATGCATGACCCTATTATCAAACACTAAACCTACCCCCACAAACATAGTAGTAGTTAGCCATAGATTACAGCTTTCAACTTTCCTCATAAATTCCATGCAGTTTTTCTATACTGCATGGTATCACTTCATTTCCGGCCAGCTTCGGCTGGAGGGATGTGTGGGTGGGGAGGAACCTTCTACTTTACTATCCTTTCTCTCTTATTATCTAGTTAGTGTAGTGTAGTTAAATCAAACAGCCATGTAAGGACCTAATGGTCTGTTGCTGTTTGTGTTTCCTTTGTAATCCCTTGTAATCCTTTGTAATCCTCATGGATAGGCCTAAATTTTCCTAGGCAGTTTCCTAGACAGTCATTATTCTCTTTGTCACGCACTCGAAACTTTTATTTGAAGCATTTTTTTTTTTTCCTCTGAGACCTTGGGCAATAAAGGTAAAGGAGGGAGGCAGTGGGTGCATGCGATACTTAATTAGTAGTGTGTGTGCTTATGATGTGATCTTCGGCGGGAATGTTCACCCTATCTTCCACCATACACTCCTTTCACTTCATTAATCATTCTTTCCTCTCCCTATTTCTTCTCTAATTACTACTTAAATTATTAATTATCAATGTTTTTCCTTTCCTTCTTCTCTTCCTTTACCTCTCCTTTCTTTCATTTTTTCCCTTTTCTTCACCTCTACATCCTTCCCTTACCTTTCTTTACCCATCCATTTTTTTCACCACCCTTTTGTTTCCTTCCCTTTTCCTTCTTTTATCTTTCTTTTCTTTGAGTTTTTTTATCTATCCCTTCGATTTCCCTTCCTTCCTTTTCTTTATATTCCATTGGCTTCCCTGTGGGGAATATTCCACATACCGAAATATACCGCCATCTACATTCCGTCAGAGGAACTTTATTAAAGAGAGAAGAGAAGAGAGACGGAGAGAGATGAAGAAGATGAGAGAGAAGGAAGAGCAATCCAGGAGAAGAGAAGAGTAGAGTAGACGAGAGAAGAGTAGAGAGAGATTGGAGAGAGTTTTTTTGTAGAGAGATGGAAAAGGAAAGAGAGGAGAGGCAGGAGAGAGAGGGAAGTAGATAGAGGAGAGAGTAGGAGAGATCGAGGAGAGAGAGCCCGAGAGAGCGAGAGAGAGACGAGAGAGAGAGAGTAGATTGCAGCGCAGAGAGAGCAGATTGACACGTAGAGAGACAAGGTTTTTGACTTGACGTGAGAGACGAGACTCAGTTCTTGAGAGTTTTAGAGACGTAGATGAGAGAGGAGATCAGAGCTTAGAGAGTTGTAGAACGCAGCAAGAGTTTTTGAGACGCGTGTAGAGTTCATTAGTTTCTTCTTAACTTGACGAGAGAGAAGTATGGATTGAGTTAGAGAAGTAGAGAGAGAGTAGAGAGAGCCAGTAGAGATCGATCGGAGATGCCAGAATGAAGAGAGAGAGAATAGAGGAGAGATTCGGGAGAGAGAGAGTACGAGAGAGACGAAGAGAGTACGAGATCGTAGAGAGGAGAGAGAAGAGAGAGAGAGAAGAGAGAGAGAGAGAGAGAGAGAGAGAGAGAGAGAGAGAGAGAGAGAGAGAGAGAGAGAGAGAGACGCAGGATGCATGGATGACCTGCAGGCCAGGGAAGGACTGTTGTCTCCCGGCGGTGGCGGGCGTGCTGCGGGGCGTCCTGAATCACCACCACCTCGGTCTGCAGGGTGGAGCAGCGTCCTCCAGGACACTACCTCCCCGCTGGTGACCACCGCCGAGCCTCTCTATGTTACTAACTTGTTCTAGCGTGAAGGGAGGAGATGAAGGTAGAATATGATGTATTTGATATTGTCCGTTTTATTTTATCTTCGTCTTCATTCTTCACGGATTCTACTCACCATCAGTAACATAAGAAAGCTTTGTCTTAGATTGATTTTTCATTCTAATCTAAATGATCCAAGTCTTGTGCACTTTTTATTATGGACGTTTTATAATAAATTATGTATTTGTTTACTCATCGATTTGTTGCTACATTTATCTAAATTGCTTTGGAGAGAGAGAGAGAGAGAGAGAGAGAGAGAGAGAGAGAGAGAGAGAGAGAGAGAGAGAGAGAGAGAGAGAGAGAGAGAGAGAGAGAGAGAGAGAGAGAGAGAGAAATGTACGAGGCACACATATCTGCTATCATCATATCATGTCACATTATGTCTGCATCCACATCCTTTTTAGCATTTTATCCAACTCCATACTTTTAATTTCAGTTAATATCTGCATCCATATTATTACATCAGTCAGTATCTTCTTCCGTATCCACATTATTTATCGAAATCCTCTCTCTCTCTCTCTCTCTCTCTCTCTCTCTCTCTCTCTCTCTCTCTCTCTCTCTCTCTCTCTCTCTCTCTCTCTCTCTCTCTCTCTCTCTCTCTCTCTCTCTCTCTCAATGCGCATTGAATCAATGAATGGGAGAGCTGGCCAAAAAGTTCCATGCATGTATATAATATAGTAAAGCATAGTTATATATAGTAGTATAGTAGTTAGTATAGTTAGTTAATAGTTAGTATAGTCATAATTAATATAGTAAAACATTACGAAAATACAACTTACACCTCTCCCTGGTCGCAAGATCTGTTTCTATCAGTAATATGTTTTACCTTTATATAAAAACATAAACTTTATAAAATTATTATAAAAAGTTAAAATTTCTGGATATATTTATTTGGACATTTAACAGGCAAAGAGGGTCAGGTTAACGGTATTATTCATTTGCCATTTAAGATCAAAAGAATCGCCATCGTATACTAATGTCTGTTGACCTTTTTAGGGGACATGAGTTGAAATACAAATAGATCACTACTCAAAACGATAAATGTCGATAGATTTACAAAAATTTCTTTTTAAATATGAATGTCAATAGTAGAAAAGGATTACACAGAAGCCTCAATAATGATAAAACTAGCTAATATGTTTATAGATCTGTAACTCGGAATTAACCCCTTGACACCCAGAACGTAATTTTCATTGTAATTTGGGTACCATTAGATGATTTTTAGTGAATATAAGCAATATTTTATAGATATAATCTATTTAGTATCTTTGTCGACTAACAAAATTGGTATATTCAGTTACTTTTCGTAATTTTATGGCTCGACAACATACCATTTTTTATAGCAAAGGAAAGATCTGGGTCTGAAGGGGTTAAGAAGTTCCTTCTGAGGGGATAAGAGGGGGTGGATTGCTATGGCCATCAACTATTCCATTTGATCAAAGAGGGAGAGTCACTGGTGGGCAAGCATCTTAAGCATCTATCTGCTCACAATCTTCTATCTGATCGTCAGTACGGTTTCCGTAAAATGTGATCTACTGGCGATCTTATGGCTTTCCTAACTGAATTTTGGTCATCCTCCTTTAGGGGTTTCGGTGAAACTTTTGCTATTGCCCTTAACATATCAAAAGCTTTTGATAGAGTCTAGGACAAATATTTAATTTCCAAACTACCCTCATTCGGTTTCTATCCTTCTCTCAGTACTTTCATCTTAAGTTTCCTTTCAAACCGTTCTATTGCAGCTACTGTAGACGGACATTGTTCTTCTCCTAAATCTATCAATAGTGGTGTTCCCTAGGGTTCTGTCCTATCACCCACTCTCTTTCTATTATTCATTAATGATCTTCTAAGTCTAACTCAAAGCCCTATCCACTCCTACGCTGATGATTCTACCCTGCATTTTACAACGTCGTTTATTAGACGTCCAACACAACAGGAACTAAGTGATTCACGGAGGGATGCCACAGAGCGCCTAACTTCTGATCTTTCTGAAATTTCTGATTGGGGCAAAGCAAACCTTGTTTTTTTCAATGCCTCAAAAACACAATTTCTTCACCTATCTTCTCGACAAAACCTACCAGATAACTATCCCCTCTTCTTTAATGACACTCAACTGTCTCCTTCTTCTACAATGAACATTCTTAGACTGTCCTTTACTAAATATCTAAACTGGAAATCTCAAATCTCATCTCTTGCTAAAACAGCTTCTAAGAAGTTAGGTGTCCTGTGGCGTCTGCATCTATTTTTTTCTCCCTCCCAGGTGCTTGCTCTCTACAGGGGCCTTATCCGCCCATGTAAGGAGTATGCCTCTCATGTTTGGGGGGGGGGATCCACTGATCTACAGCTCTGCAAAACAGGGTTGAGTCAATATCTTTTCGTCTCATCAACTCCCCTCCTCTGACTGACTGTCTTCAATCTTTAAATCACCGCCGCAATGTTGCTTCTCTTGCCATCTTCTACCGTTTTTTTCATGCTCACTGCTCTTCTGAACTTGCTAACTGCATGCCTCCCCCACTCCCGCGGCCTCGCTGCACAAGACCTACTCATTCTCATCCCTATTATGTCCATCTTCCTAAGACACATTAAGAGATTAAGACACCTCCCGAACTAAATTGGCCAGCCCCTCTTTTTATATTCTCTTACTGTCTTCTTTATAGGGACTGGCAACTGAAGCGGGCTTTGTGTTACTTCTTTTTTTTGTGCCCTTGGCCAGTCTTTTGTGATGTAAAAAAAAATTGTTAAGCACCGTTCCCTGGACGGTGCGCGTAAATGCGCTGGAATCGAGTTTAAAATTGGGAATTTGCGGACATAATTACGTAAACGCAAATTCGCAAACATTTACACTTCCGCAAATCCGCAAACGAATTCAGACTTCCGCAATTTGAGGAAGTTGCGGTTTGCGGAAGTGTTTGCGGAAGTGCCCACCTCTGACACACACACACACACACACACACACACACACACACACACACACACACACACACATACACATACACACACACACACACACACACACGATCATAACCAGATAAGTGTTTGTACGTACCTTTCTTTCATAACCAAAATCAGTCCAATTAGAAACATCAGAATAAGAATACCACCACCACCACCACCACCACCACCACCACCACCACCACCACCACCACCACCACCACCACCTCAATGACGTTTCTGCGAACTTCTAGGTATAATAACTCATATCACCCTTTCAAAATATCTCAATAGAAATGTAGGAATGAATAGAAAGCTAACCTAAATAAATACCTAGACAGCCAGACAGATTTAGAGAAAGGCAGACAAACAATAGACAGACGGATGCAAAGATGGAGAAACTAGTTTATGAAGGACAATAATTTCACCGTAAAATTTCCTCCACTGGAGAATTATCAGGATATTTTTAGTGCCCTGCCAACACACCTTGATGTTCCACCTGCAGTGTTAGGTTTCCCGGACTCTGCCGCCGCGTTGCCTCTTTTTGCCGAGAAATTGTAGTACACACGCGAAATAGAAAAAAATCATGAAAAAATCACCGACAGTCTTGTAATAAGAGCCTATCAACAGCTTTTATGCATAATATTTCCTATTCGTTTTTGTTTTATACTTGCAAAGGTAAAAAAAAAAAAACATTGACGCATCGAAATAAAATCTTTCACTATTTTTTCTTTCTCCCCTTGTGTGTGTGTTCTGTGTGTGCGTGTGCGTGTGCGTGTGCGTGTGCGTGTGCGTGTGCGTGTGCGTGTGCGTGTGCGTGTGTGTGTGTGTGTGTCATTCACCCACGGTCTTGTCCACGCGATCGGACTCGCGATCGCCAGTTTCACCCTCCCGGAGTGAGCTTGGAGCTCATTTTGACCGATCTTTGGGTAATGCTGGGATCTCACACACCATACACACTCATCCCCTTGCTCAAGGGGGACAGTAACCGCCCGAATTTGTCAGTGAAAAATCCCCGGGAGCAGTGAGGATTCCAACCGGCTAACCACAGAATGGCAGGCCAGCACTCAATCCACTTGACCATCGTGGCGGTCGTGTGTGTGTGTGTGTGTGTGTGTGTGTGTGTGTGTGTGTGTGTGTGTGTGTGTGTGTGTGTGTGTGTGTGTGTGTGTGTGTGTGTGTGTGTGTGTGGTGTGTGGGTGGTGTGGGTGGGGGGTGTCTGTGTGTGTGTGTGTGGGGGGGGGGGGGGGTGTCTGTGTCTGTGTGTGTGTGTGTGGGTGTGTCTGTGTGTGTGTATTCATGCATATTTATTGGATAACTTTCGAAAGCTTCAAGAATCTGCTCTATTCTTTATAAAGAGTCTTTCACTTTATAAAATGAACACACAATCTTTCTTCGCCCAGGAAACATTCACCACATCCACAACTTCCACTATCACCACCACCACCACCACCACCACCACCAAGGAATGTTTAGGTAGTGACCAATCCATTATATCTACCGATCAATAGCTCTCGATCCTGCCAGTGATCAAAACACACACAAAATAATGAAAATCTGATGGACAAAAAACCAACAAAACACCATTGTATATTCGCCTCGCCCATGTAAAATTTGAAGAAGAAGAAGAAGAGGTCACCTGTTCACCTGTGCGTAGGGGTGCACCCAAAATATAATTCGGGGGTTGGCCAGAATTGTTTTTTCGCTAGCCAGTACAGTAAACCCGCCAGATTTCTCGCTAGCCTCTGGATGCTACATTTTTCAACCATTAACTGATTCTCTTTTCAGGCCTTATTTTGTATTTCTGCTGCTGAAACAATAGTTTTGGTAGTGTTAGATGCTTGTCCAAGGCATTATGTGAAGCAAAAGTGCGATCAAATCAAGGTAGGTGTAACTACACGGGCAGGTGATGCGGTCACATCGCTAGAACCTGTATTATTTTTTTATAACCGACTGGTAGTGTATTCTGATTTCTTAAAAGGAAGGAAATTTCGGGGGGATGCCATGGCCCCCTTGGCCACCCCCCGGGTGCGCCACTGCCTGTGCGCTATCTGGGCCGGTGTGTTTCGAGGTGGCAGGGCGGTGACAGGTGCAAAGGTGAGGCTGACATTTACCTGGTTGAAAGGGATGGCAATTAAAGCTCAGGTGTCCTTTAGGGAGGTGATGAAAGGCGCCAAGACGATGGAAGGTAAAACATGACGTAGATAATTATGATTGTGAAGAAAAGAGGTAATGATGAGGGAAAGAAAGAGTAGGAGTGATGAAGATGAGTGAATGAAGATGAGTGAATATGAATTAAGAGATAGAACCCCAAATCCCCAATAGAAGAAGAAGAAAAAGAGGAAGATGATAATGAAGAGCAACAACAACAACAGCAACAACAACAACAACAACAACAACAACAACAACAACAACAACAACAAATGCAACACCACCATCACCACCACCACCACCAACAACAACAAGAACGTACAACAACAACAAAAGCACCACCACCACCAACAACAACAACAACAATCACAAGAAGATGAACAAGAAGATGAACAAGAAGATGAACAAGAAGAGAGAAAAAGTACAAGAAGAGAAAGGTAACAAGACAAAAATGATGATGATGATAATGATGACGATAATAGGAAACACCTGTTGAAGGAAAACCGAAGATTACAAAAGAAAGCAAGTATGGATCAATCAACTTAATTATAGAATGGCAAAAAAAATCAGGAAAGGAAAGAGGTAAGAGGAGCCAGCATGGGATCAGAGAGGAGAGGGACGGAGATATAAATACAAGAGAGAGGAGTTTTTTTTTAAGGAGAAGTGAGATGAGTTAATGGACTGGAATATATGGCCTTCCATTATAAGATGTTACAAGAAGCGATGACCATTACTTCTGTTGCTTCTCGCTCCCTCCCTTGTTTTGTTTACAAGTCATTACGTCTTCCTTTCCTTCCTTTCTCTTCGTCCTCCTTCGCCTAATTAGATTCCTCCACTGCCGGGTTTTTGTTATCCCCATTGTTCTTTCCTCCTTAGTTCTAATTGCTCTTCTCATACCTCCATGTTTCATCTTATTACTGCCCTTCTTCTGCTTCGTCTTCTTCACTGTTTCATCTTCGTTTTCATTTTTTCTAATTGTAATGCTAACGTAATATTTTTTTTTCTATTTTTCTTATATCATTTTCCGGTAAAAATGGACGAGGACTGCGCGGTCATTTTCTGAGACACTGACTAATTTTTCCAAGCCAAAAATTGGTGCTTTTTCTATTGGAGATATTTTTCTCCTGGAAACATCATTATTCGTAATCCTAATATATATAATTATACCTTCATCATATATATAAATTAACATAATAATACATATGTATAGGTGACTACATAATTTCAAAGACCACATAATATAATCTTAAAAAAAACATTTTTATATCTTCCATAAACTCTTAAATAAGGTTAAGGCTCATGGAATAGATGGGAAGGTTCTTCATTGGATCAGAGCTTGGCTAAGTAATAGGCAACAAAGGGTTACAAGTAATGGTTCTAAATCTGAATGGGGACTGGTGACAAGTGGAGTTCCACAAGGGTCTGTTTTGGGTCCATTAATATTTTTGATTTACATCAACGACGTGGATAGTGGGATTAGCAGTGATATCAGCAAGTTTGCTGATGATACTAAGGTAGGTAGGATTATTGGATCACAGTCTGATGTAAACATATTGCAGGGAGACTTAGATAAACTTAACGAGTGGGCAGTCAGATGGCAGATGGAATTTAATATTGATAAATGCAGCGTTATGAATGTTGGTAGAAAAAACCCTGGTAATAGATACACCATAAGCAATGTATCGCTGAAAAGATCAGAAGATGAAAAAGATTTTGGAGTGAGGGTGAGCCCAGACCTCCGACCTAGGAAACAATGTATTGAAGCCAGAAACAGAGCTAATAGAGTATTAGGATTCATTACCAGAAGTGTTAAAAGTAGAAGTGCGGAAGTTATTCTAAAGCTTTATCTGGGTTTAGTCAGGCCTCACCTAGACTATGCGGTTCAGTTTTGGTCTCCATATTACAGGATGGATATAGCCTTGTTAGAAACAGTGCAGAGAAGGATGACCAAAATGATACAAGGGATGCGTAACTTTAGTTATGAGAGGAGATTGAAGTTATTAAAATTACACTCACTCGAGAGACGCAGAGTAAGGGGCGATCTGATAGAAGTTTTTAAGTGGATAAAGGGATTTAATAAAGGAGAGGTAGGAAAAGTTCTTACGGCTTTTAACCAGGGTAGAACAAGAAGTAACGGATTCAAGCTGGAAAAGCGTAGATTTAGAAAGGAAATAGGGAAAAACTGGTTCACAAATAGGGTGGTAAATGAATGGAATGGTCTCAGTAGACAGGTAGTTAGTGCTGAGTCATTAGGAAGCTTTAAAGAGGAGCTGGATAGGTTCATGGATGGGGATGAAAGGTGGATGTAGGTAGTGTTAGGTGACAGGAACTACCACGTGTAGGCCTCGCGGCCTCTTGTAGATTCTTATTTTCTTATGTTCTTATGTTCCATCCGGTCTGCTTCCCGTGAAAAAGGAAAGGTAAAATTCTCTCTCTCTCTCTCTCTCTCTCTCTCTCTCTCTCTCTCTCTCTCTCTCTCTCTCTCTCTCTCTCTCTCTCTCTCTCTCTCTCTCTCTCTCTCTCTCTCTCTCTCTCTCTCTCATTTCGTAGCTATTAGTCGGTCTCCTTTCCTTATCCCACCCTCCTCCTCCCCCACATACACACAAAAAAACACACATAAAAAACTGGTCATTAATTTACACAAGAACACAGACAAAAATGGTCTGGAAAAAAATGTAAACATGTGGCGGCGTCGTGGCCTCAGCCGGACACGTGATAGCCAGGCATCCATCAGGGTAATTAATGGGAAACAATGAAGACTAACTCATCTGTCACACCGGAACTCCTGTGATGTATAGTACGTACTGTATGCATGTATTTATGTATGTACTACGTACCACGAGGCTAATTATTCACACACACACACACACACTCACACACACACACACACACTCGACCGTCCGTGTGGCTCAGTTGGTTAGGGCGTCCGGCATCATTCTGTGGTCCGGCGTTCGATCCCCGACCCCGCTCATTCCTGGGAATTTTTCCACTGTGAAATTCGGGTGGTACTGTCCCCCTTGAGCAAGGGGATGGGGGGGTGTGGTATGTGAGATCCCAGCATTGCCCAAAGACCGGTAATAATGAGCTCCAAGCTCGCACTGAGTGTCTGGCGATCGCGAGCCAGCTCGCGTGGACAAGAACATGGGTGAATAACACACACACACACACACACACACACACACACACACACACACACACACACACACACACACACACACACATACACACACACACACACACAGAGGCAATATCAAGAAGCTACAGCTAATAGTAAAGCTTCCAATATGAGTTACGTAATGGTGATGACAGGTTAAGGAAGAGGAGGAGGAGGAGGAGGAGGAGGAGAAATGTCATATGTACTAGAGAAGGGTAAGGAGGAGGTGGAAGCTTAGGAGTCAGGTGGGATTAGTTTATAATAATATATCTGTTATCTGTGTGTGTTTCCGTGCCAGCATCATCTCTGCATCAACATCACTTTCCGGTGCTGACTGTTTTCTCACGCAATGGGTGTTATGGCGTCTCACATTGGCTTGTAGATACAGTTGATGAATCAAGGTACAAGGAACGCAGACTCATGATTAGAAAAGGATACGCCAGAGAAGTGACGCCATCTATCATCGAAATGTGTAACTAAAGATGGCGGAACTATGGGCTACTACTACTTCTATTACTACTACTACTATTGCTACTACTACTACTACTATTACTACTACCCCTACTACGGGTCCAGGTCGTTTCGGCCGTATGTAATTTAGGCCGTGACGCCCAAACTGACAAACGGCCGAATCGTCTCACGGCCTAAACAACATACGGCTTAAATTGTATATGGCCTAAATAACCAAACTGTTATTTCTCACATATTTCACCCTATATGTATATATGTATAGTACCAGTTTTTCTGATATATATATATATATATATATATATTATATATATATATATATATATATATATATATATATATATATATTGTGGGAATTTATGTCACATAAATATTTAATCTGAGTTTCTCTTACCTAACATCAAACCCATGTCTATCTCCCGACACATCATCCCAGCTAATTAACTAACTGGGATACTTATCGGTGGATAGTGGGTTGAAAACGGCTGTAGGTCTTGTATTAATACTGCAATGGTCTTGTGATCCGATGTGGTCGCCGGGATCGAGGCCGCCCGTGAATTACAGAAGCGGAGGGGCGGAGGCGAGTGTTTCGTTACGGCGTCAAAAGGGCTTTCACACCAGTAACTGACGCACGGCTATCATTAGTGTGTTGATTCTTAACACATGTCCTTTGATTTAAACTATATGTACAAAGAGTCTATCTACAATTCTTATCAATGTAATCAGATAAGATCAAAGAGATGTTACTCTCACGGAAACTGGAATGGTACTGTACTTGTAGACAAGCAAACGCATATATTAGATTGATGTTATCCTCACGGAGGGTCTGGGTGTACTGATTCTCCCTGTGGGCGGTCGGCAGCGATCGCCACCCTACCTATAGCCACGTACAGAAATCTTAGTGGCTAGTATTTATGGGCGGCAACCAATGACCGCGCTCCAAATTAAGGTGCTAATTATTTAAGTGCAAT
Organism: Chionoecetes opilio; assembly: GCA_016584305.1. Classification (NCBI taxonomy): domain Eukaryota; kingdom Metazoa; phylum Arthropoda; class Malacostraca; order Decapoda; family Majidae; genus Chionoecetes; species Chionoecetes opilio. The sequence goes on along the minus strand of JACEEZ010026160.1, from coordinate 83,111 downwards.
GTTTATCAACCACTGGGAATATTAATTTATCCTATCCCAGTACTAATCATTTACTTAAATTACCTTAATATTACCCATTACCATTATAATTATATATACATTCCTACTCACACTCCCCCTATAACGAGTGGAAAATACCTCACTCATAAGGGGGGTGGGGGAACAAAACCACCACTCTACCAATTACGCGAGGGTGGTTTATGGATAATTTCCACACTGGGGGCCGGCGAAAACTGAAGTTACGCTTCATGTGACATCACCCCAGGCCACATAGCGCCGGAACATTTCAATAGAGGTTTCGGCACTGTGGTCTGTAGCTATTTTAAAATTAATAGTCTTGATAGAGGTACCAGTGAATATGCTGACATATACTTGATCGGGGGGAGAGTTATCTCCTGATGTTATAGTATCCCCAGTATAGTCATCACCATTGACCTCAAATGGTTTTAAGAGCTCATTATCAGCGGGAAGTTCAGGGGGACCTAGATAGGAGACTAGTCTACACTCAGATCTATTAAATTTAATGAGAGATCTGAGGTAATATTTGACTGCCTGTCTACCATGATTTATTCAAAATTGACACCTGATATCGGCCAACATTGTAGCCATTCCGCCATGTAATGAGTTCCTATGATATTCTTCCACCAACAATTTAGTAAGATGATGGCGTTTGGGAATTAGTATGGGATGGCAGGTTTTATTTGGAAGATCAGCTTGAAAATTTCGACCTCGACACCTAATACCCTCATGATCAAGGAACAGACCCAATATGGTCAATTTGTTCCTATGGGGGCTGGCTGAAGCCAATAGCTGATATTCCTCAGGAAATACCTGCTTCTGTATTGTTCTGATACAAAACTTCAGAGGATCAGAGCTATCCCTTATATTAACCTTGCAGGGAATATTAACCTTGCAGGGAGTATTAACCTTGCAGGGAGTATTAACCTTGCAGGGAGTATTAACCTTGCAGGGAGTATTAACCTTGCAGGGAGTATTAACCCTGCAGGGAGTATTAACCAATAAGGAAAACCTTTCTATGTCTATCACAGGATCTGGGATCAATTCAGGTTCCCTTATTATATCTTCAGATATGTCTGACTGAGTGGAAACCATATTAGGATTATTATTACACTCTTTCAGCCAGGTAGGGCCTTTAAACCATAATCCTGTATTAAATTTGAGGTTGCTATCTCCTCGCGACACATTATTATTAGGATTTTCATTAGTGGCAATATATTCATTATGAACTGGAATACCACTTTCCTCTAAAACCTCACTTATTGGTGTGGGCAAGAAAGTGGTTCCTATTCTGGTAATTAATAGGGGTTGTGCATGACTAGGAATACTCTCCTGTTCGACTGTATGGGTATGTGGGATGGGTCCCATTATTACCTTACCACCAGCACTAGTGAACATTGAGACGTTATGTATTTTGATGACCTTCCTTAGGTAACGCCCAAAATAATCGGCTCCTATTATTAATTGGAAAGGTCCATCAACGTCTTTGAAGGTATTATTAACTAGTTTAACACCATTATCCCTCAGCATTTCAGCTGTGTCCTTTAGTCCATTAACAGTTAAACTGATACCAATATTATTTACTACTACAGCAGCTACCCTACATTTATATCTTCCCAATTGGACTAGGGGTTGAACTATGTCATAGGTTTGAGCCTCATTATTGGCAAGAAAACCTGATATGGCTATGTTCACTTTATTAATTATGGGTAGTTGTAATAATTCAACTATCTCTCTGCTTATGAAGGATCTTTGTGCACCACTGTCAAACATTGTCTTTACATTGACTAAATGACCATTATGGCTCACATTCAACTCCGCAGTGGGAACAGCTGCTGAACTACTCTTATTAGTGACTGCCATTTTAACTACTGTAGGGTCTGAGTTAATATCACTGTTAGGACAGAGAGCGATGTTATGAACAGATTGTTTACATTTCCTACAAGTTCTTAAGCTTATAGGGCATGCATTTGAAGCATGTTTACCACGGAGACAGGTTAGGCAAATACCAAGGCGCATTAACCTTTCAACTCTCGTGTAACAATCTGAATAGATATTACATGTGGAGGGCGTATGTTTCCCCTCACATAAGACACAATTTATTATTCTACTTCACTAGAAGTCGCCCTAGAACTAGGGATTGTATCTATTATTTGAGTAGGTCTAAGTGGTTTACTGGTAGGCTGAGAAGTTTGAATCGTAATTACAGGCTGTTTGATTTGCGTAACAGGCGCAGGATAACTACTCACTAACGAGGGATCCTTAAACTCTGAGGGTGGCTGATATAGCTGATTACCTTCAGGCGTAATAATCGTGATCTCCCTGTGGGGGGGTTCTTGCGTAATACCTTGCAAACTTTGGGTTAAAGAAACTTTAGCTGTCGATGGAATATGAGCACACTCCAGTAATCCCTCATATTCAATTACTTTATCGAGATATCTTTGACATTCGTGTTCATGATTGATAACACATATCTGAATAATTTCTTTATCCCCAGCTTGTTTTAATTTAACTTCATATAGGCAGTAAGCCGTCTCATATTTTTCCCATTTATTTTTTAGCATTAGCAGACCTGAGTTTAAACTATTATAGTCTATAGGGTTAGTCCCAGCTGCTTCATCACACGTATTATATAATCGTGTCAGCCAACCTAATTTAGCAGCTAATGATTTAGTCCCTTCCGTCATGATTTTAATTGATTAACTCAAAATTAAATATTAAATGCAAGATTACGTTACTAAAACATTGTTAGTTGATAATTAATTATATTATAAGTGCGGGAAGCGCTGTTGGCTGGCCTAACAAGGCGCATAACCAGGCCTATGGCCAACCCCCACTTTAGTTATTACAACTAACTAGTACGTAACCTCTGATGCTATCTACTACCACAGGGTGATGGCATATGGTAGTTAAACAGCTGAGTCATTCTTGACGCCGCGAATACCCCCGCCTCCAGCCTCATAACCAACGGTTGTGGTAGGCTCATAATTATCTTACTTAACGACCACCTTGAATCACATGAATCATCAATATTCCTCTACTCGGGGCACCAATGTGGGAATTTATGTCACATAAATATTTAATCTGAGTTTCTCTTACCTAACATCAAACCCATGTCTATCTCCCGACACACAATCCCAGCTAATTAACTAACTAGGATACTTATCGGTGGATAGTGGGTTGAAAACGGCTGTAGGTCTTGTATTAATACTGCAATGGTCTTGTGATCCGATGTGGTCGCCGGGATCGAGGCCGCCCGTGAAATACAGAAGCGGAGGGGCGGAGGCGAGTGTTTCGTTACGGCGTCAAAAGGGCTTTCACACCAGTAACTGACGCACGGCTATCATCAGTGTGTTGATTCTTAACACATGTCCTTTGATTTAAAACTATTGTAAAAGAGTCTATCTACAATTCTTATCAATGTTAATCAATAAGATCAAAGGATTTACTTCACGGGAATGGACTTCACGGTACTGTATGTAGAAACAACATAAAATTGATGTTATCCTCACGGAGGGTTGGGTTATGTCTCTCCCTGTGGCGGTGGCGAGCGATCGCACCCTACTTAGCAACACGAAATCTTAGCTAGCTAGTATTTATGGCGGACCAATGACCCGCTCCAAATTAAAGTGCTAATATTTAAGTGCAAATGCTCTACCCAATAGGAAATTAATTACTATCCCAGTACTAATCATTACTTAAATACCTAATTACCCATTCACCATTATAATTTATATTACATTCACTCACATTCCCCCTTAACGAGTGAAAATAACTCACTCATAACCCGGGGAATCAAGGGGGGGGGGGGAAAAAAACCACCACTCACCAATTACGAGAGGGTGGTTTATGGATAATTTCCATTATGATATTATATATATAATATATATTTATATTATATATTTATATATTATATATATTATATATATATAATATATTATATATATATTTATATATATATATTATATAATATATTTATATATATATATATATATATATATATATATATATATTATATATATATATATATATATATATATATATATATATATATTATAATTATATATATTTATATATATATATTATTTATATATTTATATATATATATTATTTTATATAATATATATATATAATATTATTATTTATATATATATATATTATTATATATATATATATATCTTATATATTATATTTATATATATATATATATTATATATATATATATATAATATATATTTATATATATATATATATATATATATATTATATATATATATATATATATATATATATATTATATATATATATATAATATATATATATTATATATATATATATTATTATAATATATATATATTATATATATTATATCGTATATATATATATATATATAATAGATTAACTACTATATATATATATATATATATATATACTATTTTACAATCATATATATATAGTTATATATTAAGATATAATATTAATAACTAATATATTGTATAGTTATATATTCATATCAATATATATTTTACTATATATATAATTAATATATTATATATTATATAACCTCTAGTATATGAATATAATTCATAATTATATATATATTATATATCTATATTACATAATGGAATGGATTAATTAAATATATTTATCATAAATATATATATATAAATATATACTTTATCACTGTATATATATTTATTCTATTGATAGATATAGTAATGGTAATATATAAATATTTATTACATATATATATAATATCACTATCTAGATGGAGACGCAAGAGAATAATTGAGAAGAGTTTATATATTGTTCTATACCTACTCACACTAATAGACCAGTTTTATTAATGATATCTTATATAACCCTTAAATAACTGGGTCGTAGGACGTTGCCAGCGTCACTACTTGTACATTGACTGGAACAAGCAGGCAAATCAGGACAGAAGCTCCATCCGTAGCCTATGTGTGAAGTTAATCCAAATAAACTATTTTAATATGGACTCTTAGAAAAACAAATTGGCATCGTGGCGGAATACTTTTCCACCTAAACAACGTACACGGACCATTTGACATAATAGTTTCATTACTTTTATATTTGTTCTCTCAGCTCCCAGGACAACGGCAACTGCAATTAAAGTGAATCATGACACATACAAGATGACAAAATATTAAGCATCACAACTACATAGCATAACTATACAAGACTGGAAACTCGGGATGTATCACCCAACTAAAAGGCTAAGGAAAACTATGCTATTACAATTTACGTTTTCTCCACTTTGATAGTCTACTGATGCTATTGCAGCTACATTTTAACTCTACTACTACTACTACATTTACTATACTACTGGACGAGTACAACGACCAGGCACTGGCAGACGTACCTATACAGCTCTCCTCGACTATGGGACAGTACAGGGTTGCTAGTCCTATCATCCTCTCTCATCCCTACTCTGGCCACACGTCGTCCTCACTCTCCTGCACGAAAACTCTCTGAATCCTCTTGCAATTCTCATCCATGACACTCTCATACAACATGACTTGTTCAGGTACAGGCATTTTCACCGTGTTATATGGACTGAACCCAAGATTCT
>JACEEZ010026160.1:62500-75000 GCA_016584305.1 Chionoecetes opilio | reverse complement strand
TGGATGTAGAAATGTATGTATTAACGCCAACCCATTCACATCACCCCCAACCCATTCACATCACCCCCAACCCATTCACATCACCCCCAACCCATTCACTCACACCATTACCATCACCCCCACCCATTACTCACCCATTACCCATCACCCCCCACCCATTCACTCACCCATTACACATCACCACACACCCATTCACTCACCCATACCCATACCCCCCACCTATTCCCTCACCCATCACCCATCACCCCCAACCCATCACCCCCCCACCCCCACCATTCCCCTCCCCCCAAAATTACCCATCACCCACCCATTCACTCACCCATTACCCATCACCCCCATCATTTCCTCAATTCCCAACCCACTCCCATTACAATTACCCAAAAAAAACAAAAAGACATCATCTCATAACTTAAAACCCTTACCCTAAACAGGGTTTTCCAAAAATTTGCCATTTTGGGTTTCCCACCGGGCCTAATAGGCACAAAAAAAAAAAAAAAAACAACGGACGGAAAATTTCTCTATTCCTTAAAACCTTTCCCTTCAACCCCAAAATCACCCCAAAATTCCCCCCCCACCACCCATACCCCACACCACACACCCCACATCACCACCCAACCCACACCCACATCAACTTTCCCTTTAATTCTTAATTTTTTTTCACAATTATCTAAACTGCATAAAGAACAAAAAATACATCATCCATCAATCTTATAATCCCCTTAAATTAAAAATTTTATATATATTCGCCCCAACCTATAAACAACCACACCAAAAGACAATAAACAAAACAAACAACAAAACGACAAAACATCAAAACAAGAAATTCGTTATTTTATTATATTATATATATATATATATAATTATATATAATATATATATATATATATATATATATTTTAATATATATAATATATATGCACACAAACAAATAATCGAGTGATATGAGACGGAAAATTTTCGTCACACACACAAACCTAAAAAAAAAGCACAAAGAGGATAGATAAAAGAAAGACATATTCTCTCTCTCTCTCTCTCTCTCTCTCTCTCTCTTCTCTCCTTTTCTCTCTCTCTCTCTCTTCTCTCTCTCTCTCTCTCTCTCTCTCTCTCTCTTCTCTCTCTCTCTCTCTCTCCCCTCTCTCTCTCTCTCTTCTCTCTCTCTCTCTCTCTCTCTCTCCCCTCTCTTTTCTCTCTCTCTCCTCTCTCTCTCTCTCGTCCCCTTTCCCTCTCCTATCGCCCGGCAGCCACAACAGAAATAGATGACTGGACAACACGGGGGAAATAGCCGGACGTGATACTTTACTGCCTGGAGAGGCGACAGCGAGGTGAGTGCAGGTGTGGCGGAAGTGGCTGGAGGCTTAACACACCCACGCAGGTATGTATATATGTATGTATGCATGCATGTATGCATGTATGTTTATATGGATGGATCTTTTCATTCTTTTTATACATTTGTGCTTATAGCGCCTGTAGACAAGTGACCTCCAGGGCTCGGATGGTAGGCCCTGGAGGTTCACTTGAGGGCTGTGATGGTTGACCTTCACCCGTTATGGCACACAGGATTTTAATAGTGACGCCTGTGATTTTTTTTTTTTTTTTTTTATTACATTTGTGCCTATAGCGCCTGTAGGCAGTGGTAACCCAGGGCTCGGATGGTAGGCTCTGGAGGTTCACTTGAGGGCTCTGATGGTTGGTCCTCGCCCGTGGTGGCGCAGGCAGGATTTGTATAGTGACGCCTGTGATTAGAGGCTCATGCTGCCCCCCTGTGTCCCCCGATGCACTCGCCGTGGAAGGCAGAGTTAATTTGTCAGCATGTGGGTGTTCTTAGGCCACTCGATGATTGCCGAAAGGTTTTGGTACCTGGCGGGATTAGAACTCGGCACACTTAGCTTGCCACTTCCAGACGCTAACCACTCAGCCACTCAGCCACCGCCTCCCCAAAAGATGATGGATGGATGTGATTTGTGTGTGTGTATGTTGGTTAACCCTCCTCCCTGCTTCATCCTCATCATCTATTCTTTACTTTTCTGCTCTCCTCTCCTCTCCTCCTTCTTCCTATGTATTCCATATCTTCCTCCTCCTCCTCGGAGTCATTCATTATCTAACTCATTTTCTACATCCACCTCATAATCACAACATACCTTCTTTTCTTTTATATAATTGATACTCACTCAAAACTATTCACTTATATTATCTCCATTGAACTTTGTAAAATATAATGACGAAAAAAAGTATTTCATTTTATAGCAGTCACCAGGTCCGTCCTATTCTATTGTAAACTCGCAACTCTTAACTCTCAATACGAATGAATGGCGAAAAAAATACATGTGATGATGCCATTCTGTCCCGCCATGAAAATGTATTCAACGGTTATCCTCAGTCGTTTATCAGCCTGGAATTTGGCACCATTGTTCACGCCATAATTGTTGTTATTGTTGGGTTTGTTGTTGTTTTTGGTGGTGGTGGTGGTGGTGGTGGTGGTGGTGGTGGTGGTGGTGGGTGTGGTGTTGTGGGAATGGTGAATGGTGGGTGTGGGGGGATGAGGGAGGAAAGAGAGAGGGGGTGGCGGGGAGAAAAAAGAGAGAAAAAGAGAGAAAAGAGGGGAAAAGAGAGAAAAAGAGAGAAAAAGAGAGAAAAAAGAGAAAAAAAAAAAAAAAAACCACAAAAAAAAAAACACACACACACACCACCACCACGCACCACACCACCACCACCACCACCCACACACACCACCCCACACACCACACACACACACCACACACACACACACACACACACACACCACACAACACCACACACACACACACACACACACACACCCCACACACACAACACACACAACCCACACACACACACACACACACACACACACACACCACCACACACACAACACACACACACACACACACACAACACACACACACACACACACACACACACACACACACACACACACACCACACAAACAAAAAATTAAGTTGGGGGGAGAAACTGAGAAGCAGGGAAACAGAGCTACGGGGATATGAAGGAGAAGGTTGGAAGAAGAAAAAGGAGGAGGAGGAGGAAGCAGAGGAAGAGGAGGAAGAAGAGAAGAGTAGTAAGGCAAGTAACAATCTAATCTATACAGGAAAAATAGTCTTTCTGGTTTTGTCAGGTTCAAGAAGTTTTAAGAGGGGAGGCTGGAGAGGGAGGAAGAGGAACACCTATCTCTAGGCCCTTTCCCCTCTTCATAGCTACACCCTCACTCCTCCTCTTCTTCTTCTTCTTCCTCCTCCTCCTCCTCCTCCTCCTCCTCCTCCTCCTATCTCTCCCCCTTCTCTCCTCCTCCTCCCCTTTCCTCCTCCCCCTCCTAAACGGTCAACGTTGCATCACCGATCTCCGTAAAAATTATTCAATGTTAGAGTCGTTGATCGATGGAACAAGTTACCAGCAAATGTTGTCGGAGCCAACACAATAACTACATTCAAAAACAGACTTGACGCGCACTATAAAGTAAATGGGTATTGATAGTGCGAATTCGTATCTAGTCCCCCGTATCGATTAGTTGTAGTGGTAGTGGTAGTTGTAGTTAGTATTTTTCATATCCTATCATTCTGCACTATGAAACTTCCATGTTCCTATCCTCTTTAGGGGCATGGTATCATTTTCCAACTGTTTTCTTACAAGTAGTTGATAGTTAGTAGTATGTAGTTCAGCAGATACCCTCACTATGGACCAATAGGTCTCCTGGTGTCTGTTACTCCTATGTAAATCCTATGTAATCCTCCTCCTCCTCCACAAGTAGTTGATAGTTAGTAGTAAGTAGTGCAGCAGATACCCTCGTTATGGACCAATAGGTCTCCTGGTGTCTGTTATTCCTATGTAATCCTATGTAATCCCCCTCCTCCCCTCCTCCTCTCCCCCCCCCCTCCTCCTCCTCCTCCTCCTCCTCCGCCTCCCCCTCCTCCTCCTCCTCCTCCTCCTCCTCCTCCTCCTCCTCCTCCCCTCCTCCTCCTCCTCCTCCTCCTCCTCCTCCTCCTCCTCCTCCTCCTCCTCCTTCCTCCTCCTCCTCCTCCTCCTCCTCCTCTCCTCCTCCTCCTTTAAAAACTAAAGTAAATGGGGAATGATATTGCTCTGCGAAATATAATATTAATATAATATCCACCGGATTGATTAGTGTTAGTGCTGGTGTTAGTTTGCATACTTCATTTCTCTCTTTCTTCACTCTGAAACCCCCATGTTCCTATCTTCTTTAGGGGAAATGGTATCCTTTCAAAACGGGTTCTCCCTTTACATGTTTTGGGTATTTTACATTTAGGGTATTTTCAGCAGTCCCTCTTTTAAGGCCCAATGGGTTTCTCCTTTTATCTGGCCCTTCCCTATGTTTTCCTATTTTTTTTCCCCTTTAAACACATGGAAAAGGAAACTGTACTTGAAATTTCCCAAATCGCTTATGAATGATACTTTTACGGGGGAAGTTAAGAGAGCGGGAAAAAAAGGTTATATTTTGAAAAAAAAGTGAAAAGGGGGTTAAAAAAAAGTATTTTATATTGATGACTTTAAATTTTCCCCTAAATTTTGGGTTTTTTGGGGCCTGTCTGTATCTATAACTATTTTTTCCCCTTTTCGTCTGCCTGGCTGTATGTAGATACGATTAAATGGGTATTTTAAATCTGTATTTTTGCCCTTACTATAAATTTTATGTATGTATGCTCTCTCCCTCTCTCTCCCCCTCCCCCTCTCTCTCTCATTCTTCTCTCTCTCTCTCTCCCCCTCCCCTTCTCTCTCTCTCCCCTTTTTTCTCTCTCTCCTTCTCTTCCTCTTCTCCCCTCTCCCCTCCCCTCTCTCTTTTCCTTCCCCTCTCTCTCCTCTCTTCTCCCCCTCCCCCCCCCCCTTTTTCCTCTCTCCTTTTCAAACGCTGGTTTCTTTCCGTTTATCCAAGGGGAAGGCGGGGGGCGGATGCTGGCCCCCCGCCTTTCAGGGGCAACCCCCCGGATCATCTGCGTCAGTCCCCAAATGCGAAGACAAACCTGATCGCCCTTCCAGGGGTCCCGGCCAAACACCGATCAGGGGAAAAGATAACGGATAGCATAAATCTTTCAAAAATAGCGTGGGTACCATGTGGCCCCTAAAAAAAGGAACCATCAAAAAAAACCCACCTGCGCCCCCCCCTGCCCCCATGAATCCCAAAGGACCTCATCACTGCTTGGTCGCCCCAGTCGCAATTTTGCAATCTTCCTGGGGCCCCTTCAAGATGCTGCTCTCCCCCCCAACCAATTTTTCGCACCCTCCGTCTGATGTCTGCATTACTAAACCCCGGATGGGGACGATACGTACCGCTAACGGAGGATGAACCTGCACTGCTCTTTTTGGGGGTCTACGACTACGGCCCCCGGGAATGACGGCCTTACCTACAAGGGGCTCCGCCCCCTTTTCGAAGGGGTTCTTGGCAACCCTCTCCCCAACACCCTTAAAATTCTTGCTTCCCCCGGGGGACGGGGCACCCCGCCGGGGACCTCCACAAAAGGGGGTTCCGATACCAAAGCCGGGAACCGACAAATTCGGGCCATTCCCTCACTTCTTGTTTTAGAAAGGGTTTAAACGCACCTTTTTTCCCGTTTCATGCATCGTCCCCCCAAGACAAACTCCCCCCCCTCTCTCTAGGGTTTTTCCTTCCAAAAAAAAATTTTACATCATTCCCCTCGGGGAAACTCTACCCCCGCCTCCCCTCCACCAGTGTGGTTGCCTTCCTTGACCTCAAAATTCCCTTTCGACGGGCTAACGGGGAAATTTAATTTTTGACCATTTTGGTGGACTTCGGTGCCCAAAGGAAACCCTTTTCCCCCGGTGGAAAACGGGGCTACCCCTTTGTAACAGAGCTTCACGTGCCCCCTTTTTAGGGGGGGCTGTAGCCCCAAATGAACGGTTTGAGTTTTGGTATTTACCCCAGGGGGTGTTCAAAAGCCCTTTTTTTCCTTTTCATGCCCTTTAATGCACCGTCACTCTCTCTTCTCTCGCCACCCCCGGAAACAAACTGCCCTATTACGGGGACGACATCGGGCTTTCACCCCCGTCCCCCCCTCACGATTTTCAGGTCCTTTTTCCCAATGATTTCAAATGCTTTCTCCCGCCGGGTCAAAGGGATCTCCCCTGAAAAGAGCAGGATTTTCTCGTCCCCGGCAACCAAAAAGCACTCCCGGGCGTTCCCCATGGGGGGGAATGCTATCCCTCACTGCCCCGAAATACACATACCGGGCGCACCGGGTCCGGGTCACCCCCGGCCATACCCGCACGAAAAGGGAAATTCCCCCTTCGGGGAAAACCTTCTTGATCGCCTGCGCCTTCGTTTTTCGCCCCCCAAAGGGGGCTTCCCCAACAATACCAAAGGTGTGCCCTATCCCCCTGGGAAGACCCTTTCCTCCTTTTTCCCTTTTCGGCCCAGTTGTTGACTATCTTTCCCCTGCCCTTATTCAATTTCCCCAGAAAAACACTAGAGCCTCCCCAAAAAAATTTAAAATCGGGTCATAGGTTTATTTTTGGGGTTCCCCCTTTTCCACTCGCATAGTCAACTTTGAAAGTCTGAGCTCGACCTGCCCCCCTTGGGGAAAAGGGGATTTATGCCAATTTTACCTATCTTTTCTGTCAGTGTCTCCCTCCCCCTACCTTGTTTCCCCCCTTTCTGCTGTCTCAAAAAATCGCTCGCCCCAGACGCCCCAGACTCCCACTTCGCCCTTTGGGCCAAACCTCATCAATGCAGTGTGAAAACAACCTTCGGGGCCCTTTGAAAATTACGGTCCCCGGGGGAAGGCAACTCCCCCCTGGCTTACCCCCCCCGCGGCGGGTTCCTCTCCCTTTTTGTCCCTTTTGACCGACCCCCAAGGCGTCCCTCCCCTCCTGCAAAAAATTACCCCCTTTGGAAAACCATCCCCGGGGGTGCCCTAAGTCAGTCCCCCTGCCCCCAAAATCTATGTTGACGGCCCCGGGGCGGCCCAAAGACGGAAGTGCAGGGGGTTTTGGCCATGTTCCCTCCCCCACCATGGGCCGCCTGGGGGGGAAAAGGGCTGGGGCCGTGGGCTACCTAACCATCGACTCCACCTTTTCGAACTTCTCGGCATCCGGGGAGCAGTAACTCTACTTTTTTCACGCGGCGAAGGGGGTAAAAAATCTTGACCCCCCACCCGGCTTTTTTCGCCCTCTCCTCCCCAAGCCCCCATTGTGGCCGTGTTGTACAGCATACGGGTGTAAACTCGCCATCGCCCACGATCCTCTCTTTTCGTGTTTTTTGTGGGGCCCCTTTTCTCACATGGGGCGGGCTGGAAATTGGACACTTGGTCGCCCTTCCCAAAGGGGCGGCCTGTGCGCTGGGCTTGGATGTTTGCAATTTCTGTGCCCCCCCTCCCGGGGCCCTTCGAAACAGCATTCCCCCGCGGGCTCCCGCCATAACTGTCATCGCAGGGACGCGACGGGGGCCCCCAGTGTGTCCATACGCACCCATGACAATTTCTTGGGTCCCAACCCAAAAGTACCCGCCGACATGGGCTCAGGGTTCTTCGGCAAAATGTTGTCATTGCTCCCTCAGGTTGGGGTCCCGGGCCATTGGGGCAGGTCCCCCAAAGCAGAGGACGTCCCAAATCCCAACTCCTCCTGTAAACTTTTGAAACCCGCCCCAACCCCAAACCCCCCTTTGACCACAAACGGCCTTTTTGCCCCACAGTGACAGACTTTTTAAACCGGGGGGGCGAATTTAAATTTTTCAATTTGTACACTTTTTCTCGCGAATGATAATTTGGGAGATCCTTCTTGCTCGCCCCCCAACTTTGGGGGGGCTGTTGATTGTACATATACTTTGTCCCTTTGTGTGGGGTGTGTTGTGTTGTGTGTGGTGTGTTGTGTTTGTGTGTGTGTGTGGGTGGGGTGTTTTGTGTTTTTTTAATGTGTGTCCCAGGCCAAAAAAATGCATCGAGTACGCTGTTTTCACTTCGGGGCCCAAACCTGCGTGCTGCGTGCTTTGCTTGGGTGGGTCCGTGCGTGCGTGCGGGGCGGGCGTGCGTGGGGTGCGTGCGGGGCGTGCGTGCGTGCGTGCTGTGTGTGTGTGGGGGGTTTTGGGTTGTGTGTGTGGGGGGTGTGTGTGGTGTGGTTGTTTTTGGGGTGTAGTTAGGGCGTTTTTGTGTTTTTTTAAAAAATCAAAAATTTCACAAACTTTTTCTTTCTATTTCTTTTTCACTTTAAAAAATTAAAAACCTGACCTCCCCTTTCCTTTTTTTCCCCTCCCCTCTCCTCTCCCTCCCTCTCCTTTTCCTCTCGCCCCTTTTCCTCTCCTCTTCATATCCAAAGCTTCCTACAGACCTCCCATCTCCACCTTCCACTTTTTTCCTTAACCCACAGTCCCCCCAATAAAATTTTACAAAATGCCCACAATATTATTTCCCCTTCAAAAGGAAAAACCCTCTACCGAAAGGGACGGGGGGGCACTTTTCGGGGAAAAGGGTTTAAAGATTTTGGGCTAATCCCTTAAAAAGGGAGGTAGATGCACTCCCGGGCTTTTTTTAAGATAGAAAAACCCGGGGTTTTAAACCTGCGGTGGGGGTAAAGGAAACTTTTTGCAAACAAAAAAGGGGGTTTTCAGAAGGAGGGAAAAAAAGGGTTTTTCGTAAAGAGATTGAGGGGGTTTTAGTTAAAAAAAAGGGGAAAAATTTTGGAAAAAAAGAAGAGGAGTTGCTTAAAGGGTTTACTTTTAAAAAACTGTAGAAGTATTTTAAAAAAATGAAAAGATTTCCTGAGAGGAATAAAAAAATGTGAGGAAATTTTTATATAATTTGCATTAACAGAAAAAAAATGGTTGGATAAAGTCAGGAAAAAGGGTTTTTTTTCCGGAAATCGAGATAGCTTTGGGTTTTTAAGGGTTTTTTCACAAAGGGCAAAAGTTTTCAGGGGGGTGGGGGGGTTGCAAATTTATGCAAGGATCATTGCCAAATGGGTTTTTGGGTTTTTTAAAGTTAAAAACAGAAAGAAAAGGGATAAAAGTCTATAAAGGGGGGGAAAGGGTTTCGGAGGGAAATGAGAAAATGGTTTTGGGTGTGTGTTTAGGCCCCCCAACTTTTTAAAAAAAGGGTTCCGCTTTCCCATAAAGGGAAGAAATAAAAAAAAAGGCCTGCAGATTAATCGACTATGCGTGGGGGGGAGATTTTTTTTTTTTGGAAAAATGACTTTGGGGTTTAATCATGGTGACAGCGACCCCCAGAAAGAAATTTTTAAATTAAAAATCCAGATAACTTCCAGGTCGGGAATCAAGGAGCCTACTAAAGGAGATATTTTCTAGATCTATTGCTGACAAAAAGAGAAAGATTTAGTTACATTGTGGGGGTTCGATGGAAAAAAGATAATAGCGACCATTTTGAGATCAGATTTAGCTTTTGGAAAATTGGGAAAAATTTAAATGGCAAAAAGCAAACGAAAACCCAATTTCAAAAAAAGCCAAATTTTCAGGATTTAAAGTAGACACCTGGGGGTTATTAAATAAAGGTGTGGGGGTGGAGGGGGAAAAAAAAAAATTTTCCCAAAGGGGGGGAAGGGGGGATGAAGCTGGAAAAGGGCCCTTAAGAACACCTGAGGTAAATTTGAGGGGTTTAGATATGGGAAATGAGGTCGGGGCTGAGGGGGTAAAAGAGCGGTTTGACATGGGGGTGAGGTTTGGGGCTGAGGGGGTAATTTTTAACTTTAGACATGGAAGTAAGGTCGGGGCTGAGGAGGATTATACCTTTTTTTAAGGAATTTTTTGAGGACGAAAAGAAAAAATTCCTTTTAGGGAAATTTAAAGGGCCAGAAAGAGTGATCCAAAATTTGGGTTTAAACCCTTAAATTTAAAAAAAACAAAATTTTGGGGTAAAAAGAAAAAATTTATTTTAAAGGGTTTAAGGGAGGATTGGTAAACAAAAAACAGTTTTAAAAGTGATTGGGAAGGACTTTAAGAAATTAACTCGATTTTTTAAAAAATTATGAGATTATAGTAGCAGGAAAAAGGCAAAATGCCCAAAAAAGGGGGGGAAACGGGGATATAAAAACCAAAACCGGGGGAAATTTGGGTGGGGCCGGGGAAAGGTTTAGGGCAGGGTGAGGGTTTTTAAATACGGAGAGGATATTTGTAAGAGTCCCAAATTTTTTATTTTCTGAAAATGTTTTTTTAAAGGAGGGGATTTCCAGACGATAAACCCGATAGTGAAAAGATGTTCCAAAGGAAGCGATGAGGGGAAACTCAAAGATATTGTGTAACTAGGGAAAAAGGTGGAAGGAGGGATAGATAAAAAGAAGAATTTTAAAAACGCCAGGGGGCCGGGTGAAATGTAACCCCGGGTATTAAAAGGGAAAGCAAAGGTTGTTAGTGAGTCTTATGCAACATTTTTTTGAAAATCATTTTAAAATAGACGATTTTTGCCAAATTAAAGGGGGAGGAAAGGAAATTTGTTCCCCCTATTTTTAAAGGGGAGACGAGGACTAAAGGGCCCAAAATTTTCACCCGTAATTTTAACGTATGGTGGGTAAATTATTGGAAACTATTAATTGGGAAAAAAAATTGAGAGGCACTTTTATAACCCTAGGTTTTTTTCAATGATTCCAACCCTGGATTTCCCCAAAGGGGGGGGGTCCCTGTCCACCAATTTTTTTTGATTTTTTATAGGGAAAAGTTTTGAGACGGGAGAAAATGATAAGGGGTTTTTGATTTTAATTTATCTGGACTTTTATTTAAAGGCCTTTTTACAAAGTACCACACAAACCCTCTTAAATAATTAAGGCCCCATGGGGGTAGATGGGAAAGGTTTTCTTGGATCGAAGCTTTGGGTTAAGTAAAAAGGGACAAAAAGGGGTTTTAAATTTAAGGTTCTAAATTTGAAAGGGGATGGTTTACAAAAGGTTCCCCCCAAGGGGTTCCCGGTTTTGGGGGCCTTAATATTTTTGTTTACATCAACGACTTGGGTAGTGGGGTTTTCGTGTATCAGCAAGTTTTTTTGATGATACTAGGGAGGTAGGTTATTGGATAACCCGTCTGATTAAAAATATTGCAGGGGGACTTAATAACCCTTAAAAGATGGGCAGTAGATGTCAAAAGGAAATTTTAAATTAATTTAAAATGCAGCGTTTATGAATGCTGGTAGAAAAAAAACCCCGGTAAAGATTTCACCATAACAATGTTTTGCCCGAAAGAAACCTAAGGTAAAAAATCTTGGAGTGAGGGTGAGCCCAACCCCCCGAACCCAGGGAAAAAATGTATTGGGCCAAAAAGAGCTAAAAAGAGTATTAGGGTTTTATTACCCGAAAAATGTTTAAAAATTTAAAAAGGGGGAAATTATTCTAAAGCTTTATCCCGGCTCAGTCAGGCCCCAAACCCAACTTTTTCGGTTCAGTTTTGGGCCCCCATATTACAGGATGGAAATAGCCCTTTTTAGGGAAAAGTGCAGAGAAAGGGTTCCAAAATGATACGGGGGGGATTCGGGAACTTTAGGGTTTTGAGAAGAGATTTGAAATTATTAACCTTACACTCAAATCGGGGGGACCCCAGAGGGGAAAAATGGGCTTCTGATAGAAGGTTTTTAAAGTGGGAAAAAAAGGGATTTAATAAAGGAGAGGTAGGGGAAAAATTTTTTTACGGGGGTTTTAACCAGGGGAGGGAAAAAGAAATAAAAGGTTTTAAACTGGAAAAGCGTAGATTTTTTTAAAAAAAAAATAGGGAAAAACCCGGTTCCAAATAGGGGGGTGAAAGATTTGGGAAAGGTCCCCAGTAAGGTAGTTGTGCTGAGTTTATTAGGGGGCTTTTTAAAAAGGGGGTGGTTTCATGGATGGGGAAAAGAAAAGGGGGTTTAGGTAGTGTTTGGTTACAAGGGGGAAATACCACGTGTAGGGGGCCCGCGGCCTCTTGTAACTTCCTTATTTTCTTATGGCCCTTATTTCTAAAACAAGAGTAATATGATTTTTATTCCAATCATATTTCATTATATTCCGAGACTTTCCAC
The DNA here is from genome assembly GCA_016584305.1 of Chionoecetes opilio. Lineage (NCBI taxonomy): Eukaryota > Metazoa > Arthropoda > Malacostraca > Decapoda > Majidae > Chionoecetes > Chionoecetes opilio. The sequence goes on along the minus strand of JACEEZ010026160.1, from coordinate 63,019 downwards.
TTCACAAAAATTTTTCTTTGGGATTCTCCACCACATCATTCTCTCTCTCTCTCTCCCTCTCTCTTGCCTTCTCTCCTCATCTCTCTCTCTCTTCTCTCCTCGTCTCTCCCATCTTCTCCCTCTCTCATCTCTCCTCCTCTCCTCTCATCTCTCCTCTTCTCCTTCTCTCCCTCTCTTCTTTCCCCCCCCTCTCTCTCTACCTTTCCCCCCTCCTTCTCACTCTCTCCTCCCCTCTCCTCTCTCTCCCCCTTCCGCCTCCCTCTCTTCATCTCTCTCTCCTCCTCCCCTCTCTTCTCTCTCTCTCCTCTATTTCTCTCTCTCTTCTCTCTCTCTCTCCTCTCGTCTCTCTCTCTCTCTCTCTCTCTCTCTCTCTCTCTCTCTCTCCTCTCTCTCTCTCTCTCTCTCTCTCTCTCTCTCTTAGGTGGATGTAGCGCATACTTCCGGAATAATGAGACATCTTCCCACGGCCCACCTAATAATTCTGAGGGTCAATGTTTACCACACGGGGGCGACACATAA
>JACEEZ010026160.1:57500-60000 GCA_016584305.1 Chionoecetes opilio | reverse complement strand
TGTGTGTGTGTATGTCTGTGTGTGTGTGTGACTGTGTGTGACTATGTATGTGTGTGTGTGTGTGCTTGTACGTACGTATGTGTGTGTGTGTGTGTATGTGCGTGTGCGTGTGTGTGCGTGTGCGTGTGTGTGCGTGGACGTGTGTGTGTGTGCACTGTGTGTGTGTGTGTGTGTGTGTGTGTGTGTGTGTGTGTGTGTGTGTGTGTGTGTGTGTGTATTCATCTAGGTGTAGTGTGTGTGTGTTGCAATGTGTCAGAGTGGGGAACTAGGGCAGGCCAGGTCACGGGTCACGAGGTCAAATAACAGGGGAGAGAACGAGTCCAGAGAGTCAGTGTAACGCTTTGACACGGTTACGTCATCTCGACAAAGAATCAATTTGATTGACCACTTCACTTTATTCATATATTTTCTATTTCAATCACCTGATGACTCGCTCACAGATATCACTATAAAAAGCCTACCTACGCCATCATAATAATAACTTCAAATAATTGATAAGCTTTCAAATAAGAACCTTCACAAAGATAATCAACGGAGATCTTTCAAGTCTTCAGGCGCTATAGACTCTCGCGTTTAAAAACAAGGAAAATATACGTGTGGTTTTGTTAGTAAAATTGTGTCGCTTGGATAGCCTTCATATAAGAACCTACATAAAGCTAACAAGCCTTTAAAGTCTACAGGCGCTATTAGGCTCACACGTTTAAAAAGAAGGAAAATATACGTGTGGTTTTCTTAGTAAAATTGTGTCACTTGGAAAACTTCACCAAACTGTCTTAAAATCCTTCTCTTCCCACGCACACTCTTTACACTTTTCACACACGACTCACACCTTCCAATTAACACATCCACGTGCCTAAAACAAACGTTTAATTATGAAAGGATTAAAACAAGTTACACAACGCTGAAAAGTGTGATTGGTATTTTACATTTTTATAATCCTGCTGTTATTACTCATCCCTGTACTCTTAATGGGAGAATCAAAGCCTTATAACGTACGCCAGAGATAAAATGAAATTGAAAATACATTGGAGGAAAACGAAAGCTTAATGATAAAAAAAAAACTAAGAAACAAAGCACATCAAAAAATCTATAAAATAAAGAACTAGTGTGTTAAAGAAAAAAAATAAGAAAACATGTGACAAAAATTCGAAGCATATTTCTCAAAAAACGTGTACAAATGAGTCACAAAACAATATTTTTTCCTACGGGACAGTTCGTATGATGATAAAATTTGTGAAAGTTGTATCTAGTGTAGTTAAAAGTTAAAGTGGTGGTCATGATAGTTTTGAGTTTGTAGATGATTCACTTATAAAACAAAATATTAGATGCTTTGGAGGTAAGGATCGCAGATTAAAGATTGGTTAGTTAGTATAATAGATGTAAATTTGTGTGCATAAAGTTAAGGAAAATTATATAAATACTGTATATGGTTTTTATCCGGTATTACGCACAAGAAGAAGAAATACAAGTGCAGATTTAACAGAACAACCAACAACAACAATTAATAATAATATTAATAATAGTAATAATAATAATAATAATAATAATAATAATAATAATAATAATGATAACAACAACAAACAGCATCCACAACAACAACAACAACAACAACAACAACAACAATAATAATAATAGTAATAACAAAAATAACTATCAATAATAATAATAGAAATAATAATAACAACAATAATAATAATAATAATAACGCTAAGGATGATAAGGTCAACACTGCCAACAAGTGTGTGGCGACGTGCAATCTGAAGCCTACTAATCCCGCACCTTTAATGACGAGTTTTTGTGGCAAAGTTCACCACGCGGCGCCGGGGACTTGAAGAGTGTGGTAGACTTATGCATAAATTGTAGGAAGAAAACGAGGCAAAACAACGAAATTAACGTGTAGCCTACTGTAAGGTTCGGAAATTAAGGAGGAGGAGGAGGAGGAGGAGAAGGAAGAGGAGGAAGAGGAGGAAAATATGCATCAATAGTGTCTCTATTTTATCCTCTCTCTCTCGCTCTCGCTCTCTCTCATACACGTACTCGCTAAAAATCAACGTGTTTCTTACCATTTTAGACATCTTCTTCTTCTCCTCCTCCTTTTTCTTCTTCTTAATGCTGAAAAAGAAAAGAAAACACTCCGTTAATTCATACAGCTCCTTCAGCCCTTCGTCACACACACACACACACACACTGTCAAGTTGTAAGGGCTCGTCTACACGGTCCGTTTTGGGGAACAGTTTCGGAGCAGTGGAACAGTTTTTGAGCACTGCTCCGAAACTGTTCCCAAAACGGAGCGTGTAGACAGAAACACTGAGTCACCTACACTTGCTGGGCACTGACACGTGGGAGCTGAATAGTTGCGTGGCCACCTGCGTCGACCACTCACGCTCTGCTATAGACAGGAGGGATGGAGACTTTGGCCCATATGCAAGAAATTTTCTCGACCCGTTGCACCGTGCAGCGGCAAGCAAGAATCATTTGAAAACACTCCACCCGTTGCGTT
>JACEEZ010026160.1:0-47500 GCA_016584305.1 Chionoecetes opilio | reverse complement strand
ATTAGCTCTGTTATGTAACCATTTAAAACTTATCATACCATAATCAGCTTGTTTCGATGTAACATTAATGATACATGACAGACATTTTTAGCGGGGGGAGACCCCGGCAGAAACCAAAAACTAGTACCCAAAAATTGAGGTAGCTCAGCTCACGACCTAACCGATTGAAACCACTCCCATATTGATCAGCATTGTCCACTGTGTAAGAAATCACCAATGACAGAAACTTTAAGTGGTGGGGAACCTGCGACAGAAGCCTTAAGATGACCACGTCTCTCGCCCCGATGCGAATTTTAGCGAAGCCTTCCTTGCAGTGAATAGAGATAAAAAGGAATGGAGTCAGCTGAGTCGGACGATGGTATTCTTCACCGCTAGGAGGTAAATATTTTGATTTTTTAGAGTGTTGATGTAATTTCTAACCTTGTGTATTCACCCACTGCAGCTATAAATGCCTGTGAAAGTGGCATGTTAGATATTAATTTCGGTTAATGCCTATTTACCGGTATATCCAGGAAGGTAACTGCACAACTAAGTAGTCACCCCCCAGTAGGGGGGACTACTAAATACTTAATCATGATTTCTTTTCTCACAATTAGAGTTTAACTTTAATCATAGGATTTGATATTTTAGATCAAGATTATTAACTGGTGCGCCTGCATTATATTGGCGGTGCTTAGGGTGCTTCATTAATTCCATTTCTACTTTATCATTTTTGTTATCATATGTGATTTTTAAGCCTGTAATTTTGAGTCATAAACATGTTATTTCAATATATTACTCTGCAGAGTAATATAATCGTCAGTTACGTTTATTCTGTTTATATTGAAAAAAATGTTGAACCCCTAAATGGAGGCAATGTGTTTTGTGAATCACACTCGAGAAACAGGCTATACATAGGCATACAATTTGTGTTTATGCCAGATAGCGCATATTTTCTTTTTAAATAATTAAAAATGCTACATAGGGTAGGCCTACATAGGTTAAAGTTGTTTTATGGTTGCAGGAAATAACCAATGAATCAAATATGATTTTCCATTATCAATACTCCACTATGAGTAGTATTTGAGTACGATTTGTTTTGATGAATAAATGCTGCTAAGAATGATCACACATCGATCATAGCATCTGTCACTCCCAAAGAATTACACTGGTTTAATTACTTTTAGCTTATTGAACATACCAACTGAGATGACTACCTTCATGATGGCTGCAAGAGCTACAAGTATATTAGAAGAAACACTGTTGGACGAATCACCAAGAATCAAATCAGTCAACTTCTCTACTAGTCAAGTGGTGGGTTTTCTTTGTCAGCCATGCTCCCATGATTAGAGAAAAGTACACTAGCGCATTACTATATTTCATTTTGTCTATTCTGTTTTTATCATTTTTTTATGTTCAAAGGCGACTTGCCCAGGGCAACAAAATACAAGAAAAATAGAAAACATACATACAAATACAAATAGAGAAAAGGGCAGTTGTCGGTTCCCGCAAGGGAAAAGAGGAATTCCCAAAAGGGAGGCAAAGCAAAGGTGCAAGTGTCTTGAAATTTCTATCTTTGATAAGTTCAAGTCCTAGGAAGGTGGAAATACAGATTCATGTAGATAGTTCCAGAGTTTACCAGTAGAGAGGAAAAAAGTGTGAAGATACTGGTTAACTCTTGCAAGCTTGTTCCACTTAGACAAATGAGTATCACTTTCTCAGTTATTATTTGATGGCTCCATTCACTAATCTTTGAGAGCTAAAAGAAATAGCAATGCACTGATACAGTATAATTCAGTCTCAAGAAAATTATGAGTGTGGATAAATTGCACTCACATATCGGAAAAGGTTATTGTGTCAGTAGATTATATACTTTTCCGATATATGGGTGTAATCATTCCACGGTAACATTATCTGTGTGTTTCTCATTCCAGGAGATTGAATCTTCGAGTATCCAGTACTGCTACATCTGCCAGACATTAGCTGACGAAGACAACGGCCTCAAAACATTTAATAAAAAGACTTGGAACAAATTAAAGAATGTTGCTACTTTACGCAAAACTCTTAAGTCTGATATATACTCTGAGATTACTGCAAAGATACTGCAAAGTAATGAGGAATTAACTCATTATTATCACACTTCTTGCCATACGTCATTTGGCGCTTCACTGCAGTGAAGCGCCAAAAAAATGCTTCAGCAACCGATGGTGCACCCCTTGCCAAAAAACCTAAAATTCAGACAAGAACCATCAGTGTCCTCCCAAAAGATGAGGAACTGAAAGAAAATTGTATATTCTGTGGGAAGCCTCGAAAAAAGATAAGAGGCAAGGGAAAACTGAAACAATATGTAAGAACAAAGGATGGCTGTACATCAATTTACCAGCGGGCTAAGGTCTCCGAAAATGAGCGTGCCAAAGCTGTTGTGAGGACTGGTGTCGACCTGATTTCCGCAGATGCATTGTATTACAAAAGTTGCCGCTCAAAATTCCTTTTAGAGACTACTGGTAATTATCCTGAGAAGGAAATTCCAATGGAGTGTTTGCCATCTAGGCATACACCAATAACTTTCCATAAGAGTGCCTTTGCCTCTCTCCGTGCATTCATCCAAAGTGAGGTAATTGAAAAGCAGCGGACAGTGTTGCTGTCTGATTTACTTGATATCTACAAAGCAGAGTATACACGCATCGGAGGAGAGCAAGCAAATGTTGAATCCTACTTTGGCCAGAATTTGCAAAAAATGATCACTGAATATTATGGAGATAACAAAGTCAAGCTCGCTGACCAACGGAGAGGTAATTTCATTTTAATTTCCAATGTTCCAGAAGATGAGGCATTGTCCAGACTCCGCGTCCATAGTGATGAGGAAGAACATAAACAGAATGACAAGTTGCGATGGGCAGCTCTGCATCTTCGATCTCAGATAATGAAACTGCCAAAAAGCAAGACACCAAACCAAGCTACAGTACAGAATTTGAAGGATTATGCCCCAGACATTCCAGCACCGTTAGAACTTTTCTTCACCACTCTCCTAGGTGGCCTAAAATCAAGTTTCCGTGGTGTGCATAAGGATAATATTGACCGAAAGGTAACATCAATGGCATCAGATGCAATTTTTAATACTACACGCGGAACTGTCAAGCCATGGAAGCACACAGCCTTGGGCCTTGGTCTTGCTTCAATGACGAGATCAAATCTTTCATTATAAATTTTAAACAGGGCAGGTCACAGTATCAGTTATAGTGAAACAAAAGGATTGGAGACTGAATTTGCTTATTCAGTGGAGTCATGCAACCGCAGTGCACCAGATGACATTAAGTTGGACCCAGCTTTAGCCACTGCCTCTGTCTGGGACAATAACGATGCCAATGTAGAAACGTTAGATGACAGAGCAACTTTGCATACAACTGTTGGCCACACCTATCAAAATGTGTTACCAGATGCAACAGGTCAAACTGCTGACATGACCAGCGTCCGAGAGGGGAGAAACAGAAGAAAATGTGTGGGGTCAAAGGTTGAAATCCTGGAAGAAGAAAACATATTTTCTCGGCTTCTGGCAGGGATATCCCACCACTGAAAATATCTTGCAGTACTTATTCTAGATACACAACATTATGCTGAACATTTTGTGGGTTGTTTTCATTTAGTTAGCTCGTAAGGTGATCTAAGTCTGCTACCGTCAAGTTTCAAATTTCGCCAGGCGTCATATATTTTGAGTTTCTAGCATAACTGATGACTTAGATGTGCTCATGAAAAGGCAATTGACACATTTCTTTTCACTGGCACATATAAGTCGCCAGTTATGCTAGAAATTAAGAATAAATGACGCCTGGCGAAATATGTAAAATGGCGAAATTTGAAAGTTAGCGGTAAGGGACGTAGTCATTTTAAGGCTTCTGTCGCAGGTTCCCCACCACTTAAAGTTTCTTTCATTGGTGATTTCTTATACAGTGGACAATGCTGATCAATATGAGAGTGGTTTCAATCGGTTAGGTCGTGAGCTGAGCTACCTCAATTTTTGGGTACTAGCAGAGAGCTTCTACCGAGAGGTGTCACTCGGGCCGCGCCATTTTGATTTCATGGACGGCAGCGATCCTAGCGGCAGAGGGGCCTCTGACAGTCGCCCGTGCAGAAAGAGGGGGAATCTCATCTCCTTTTGGTGATGATGGGGTGATAATGGAAGGTGGGAGAGAGGGAGGGAAGGAAGGAGATATGAGAGAAGGAAAGGAGGAATAAGGAGTAAGGAAGAAATTGGAGGGATGAAGAGTCAGAAGAGGGACTGACGAGGAAAGAAATAAGGAATCAAAGAAGGGAAGGAATTCCTCCACTCACCCATTACCCATCACCACACACCCATTCACTCACCCATTACCCCACACGCGTTACCCATCTTCCCCCACCCACTCACTCACCCATTACCCATCACCCCACCTGTGGATCCTGTGGAGCGTAGTTATAGGCACAACACATTTGGTGCCCGTGGCCACGCTGATGCGCCGCCACTAGTACATTCCGTCTGCCCGTCTCTGCGCCAGCTGGTCTACAATGCTGTTGCTGGCGGCGCCGAGGTGGTAATGGGGCAGCTTGGGTTGATCGGGGATTGTCCGCAGAAATATATCCAATTTATTTTTGAAACTCTCCAGACATGGTTGGTTTGAGTAACGCAGATGTCTTGGTAAGGCATTGAATAGGCGAGGCCCTCTGGTGGCAAAGGCGTTCTCTTTCAAGGTCTTGACTCTGGTGGTTGCTCTGGGATGTGTCCTCTCAATGTGGCAGAGTCGGCCCAGTCTTTGATGAATGTTAAAACGTATGTCAAGGTTATTGATTGTACTGCCAATTGATATTTTATAGATATATAAAATGGCATACCTTTCTCTGCGTCTCTCCAGTGAAAACAGGTTGAGTTTTTCTAACCTGTCCCAGTAATCTAAGTCTCGAACAGCAGAGATTTTACTGGTAAATGACCGCTGCACAGCTTCGAGTGACTGTTTTTTCTCCGACCTTCCACGGGCTCCACAACTGACAGCAATACTCTAACAAAGGCACGACGAGTGACTTGTAGAGCGTCAGCATGGGCAGTGTGTCACGGGTCCGAAAGATGCGTAGAATCCAGCCAACCTGACTTCGTGCTTTCTTTGTCGCATTGATTATGTGAGTAGTAAAGTTGCAATCACAGCTGAGGGTAACACCGAGGTCTCTTACATGTTCCTTATTGTTAATGTGAGATCCGTCATGTGCTGTGTAAGTGTACCCATTGTTAGTTCTTCGGTCAGTGTTGTAACTCAAGTGTTCAAATTTATTGTTATTAAAGGACATATTGTTCTGTTCTGCCCACAAGTAAAGCGCTGCAAGGTCAGTTTGGAGTAAGTCGGCGTCGGCTTGTAAGGACACTTCCTTTAACACACGGGTGTCATCTGCGAAGGAGGCGACAGACGAGTGTTGAACATGTTTGTTGATATCGGAGATGTGTATGAGGAAGAGTAGGGGGCCGAGGACTGACCCCTGTGGTACTCCACTAGTGACTCCAGACATCTGGGACACTGCACCATCAACTGCTACAAATTGTTCTCGGTGGGTGAGGAAAGAATGCAACCACACTCCGAGTTTTCCCGATATACCCAGGCTTCGTATTTTATGCAGCAATATGCCGTGGTCCACTTTATCGAAAGCCTTTACGAAGTCTAGGTAGATCACGTCAACATCTTTATTGTGTTCAAGTACTCTGAGAATGTTTTCATGATGGGCAAGTAATTGTGAAAGACATGAGCGCCTGGAACGGAAGCCATGCTGATCTTGGTTCATTTTGTCATTATCCTCAAGATATGAGGCTATTTCTTTCACTATTAATTTCTCTAGAGTTTTTATGATGTGTGAAGTTAAGGCAACAGGCCTATAGTTATTTGCTTCAGCTCTCGATTCCCCTTTGTAAATAGGTGTAATTGTAGCACATTTCAATTCTTGCGCTATGACTCCTCGATCAAGGGAGTTTCTGTACAAAAAATACAGGGGGATGCTTAACTCTGTTGCGCAATTTTTGAGAAGCTTCGCTGGGAATTGATCTGGGCCAGCTGCTGCGTTGGTGTTGATGTCTTTAATTGCTTCTTCTATGTCCAATGTAGAAAAATTGATGTCTGTTATGCTCAATGTAGGATCTGCGATTTCAAAGAAATCTTTGGGTAAATGTATTATTTTATCTTGCCGTGGGGTACTGAAGACACCTTCATAATGCCGTGATAGTTCCTCGGCGATCCCCTGGGGTTCGTTGATGGTTCGACCACTTGAGTTTTTCAGGGGACCAGCACCGACTCTTAGGCCCGTACCGAGAGTCATGACGGTAGGCGGTAGAAAGACGAACGGCAGACCTTCGCTTACCATAAGACGTATGAAAAACCCTGTAATTTTGGAACGAAGAGCAGGGACGCGGTGGCGGTCAAGGTTGGAGACACGGCTATCCCCGTGTCTTCGCCGCAACCTTCGATGAATTTTTATTACATTCCTAATCTGGAGGGATTAAGAAATATGTTAAAAATTTTCTTGCCAATATGTATTTAAGTATAAGTATAAGATTATTAGGTATTACATATGCGGCAATAAGTGATTTTAGTGATAATAATTAAGGAGGTTCAGGATAGAGGGGTGGCTAGTGGCTTGAGCCGTCGCCATCATGAAGGTCGCTGCCAGAACCCGCCAGGACGGTTCTCTTACCGCCTATGTTCACATGAGCGGTAGAGAAACTTACGTATACACGCCTCTACTGTTAATTAACTTCATTAAATATATATTTCACCAACTTCATAGCCGATCGCAACGTTTCTGTTGATGTTTTTGATGATTTAATAAGGGCAAATTCGCATTATACACTATTTTAGTCGTACGGCTGGCTACGCAATTTGAAGCAGCATTGTTGCCACTATATTTGTCGCAGGCGCGAGATCTCAACCAACCTCCGATGTCGACTCTCGGTAACAAATGGAAGGTTTGCCGTTCTTTCGCTACCTCGCTGTTCGTCCCTCTACCGCCTTCAACTCTCGGTACGGGCCTTAGGCCCGTACCGAGAGTCATGACGGTAGGCGGTAGAACGACGAACGGCAGACCTTCGCTTACCATAAGACGTATAAAAAACCCTGTAATTTTGGAACGAAGAGCAGGGACGCGGTGGCGGTCAAGGTTGAAGACACGGCTATCCCCGTGTCTTCGCCGCAACCTTCGATGAATTTTTATTACATTCCTAATCTGGAGGGATTAAGAGATATGTTAAAAATTTTCTGTTCCAATATGTATAAAGTTATAGTATAAGATTATTAGGTATTACGTATGCGGCAATAAGTGATTTTAGTGATAATAATTAAAGAGGTTCAGGATAGAGGGGTGGGTAGTGGCTTGAGCCGTCGCCATCATGAAGGTCGCTGCCAGAACCCGCCAGGACGGTTTCTTACCGCATATGTTCAAAATGAGCGGTAGAGAAAACTTACGTATACACCTCTACTGTTAATTAACTTCATTAAATATATATTCCACCAACTTCATAGCCGATCGCAACGATTCTGTTGATGTTTCTGATGAGTATAGGGGCAAATTCGCATTATACACTATTTAGTCGTACGGCTGGCTACGCAGTTTGAGGCAGCACTGTTGCCCGTATATAGTCGCAGGCGCGAGATCTCACCAACCTCCGATGTCGACTCTCGGTAAGAAATGGAAGGTTGGCCGTTCGTCGCTACCTCGCTGTTCGTCCCTCTACCGCCTCCAACTCTCGGTACGGGCCTTAGTGTTGACAGTGATGCAGTATATTTGTAAAAATACTTAGGATTAGTTTTAATACATGCTACAGCCTGTGCTTCTCTCCGAGCTGTCTCAGCTTCAACTGATAGTTTAAGTTTTTCATCTAAGGTGTTGATCTGTCTTCTAGTCGATGTCTTGTTGTTGTATTGTCACTTTGCCTCAACTTCTTTCGAAGCTTCGTACGCTTACGCATAAGTACCTTGCGATCCCTTGGTATACTTTTCTTGGATGCTGTTTTTCTTATGGGTACATTTTTTTCACAAACTTCATGGCATTTACTGAGGAATTTGTTGTACTGAACCTCAGGATCAGAATTGCTCATTTCAAGTTGCCAGTCCACTTGATTAAGGTCTCTTTTAAGGTTATCCCAGCAGATGGACTCACTGAAGAAATTCAAGTGATTAAATCTCACCGCCGTGTGCTGTGCTGGGCTGAAGTCACGGTGATGTTTGTTATCTGTCATGGTTGTTGTCAGGGTTACGATGTTGTGATCCGAGAGGTTTGTTGGGTCAACTGTGAAATTATGGAAAAGATCATCATTGTTGGTCAATACCACGTCAAGTATATTGTCGCCTCTTGTGGGGGTTTTGATGATTTGTGTCAGACAGAGGTCTTGGGCGAAGCGTAGGAATGCTTCAGCCTGAACACGCATGTCAGCTGCCCCACCGTAGATTGTTTCCGAATTCCAGTCAAGTAATGGAAAATTTAGGTCTCCAGAGAGCACTTCTGTAGGCATGGGTGGGGGTAAATTGTCTAACAATAATTTCATCCTTGTTAAAGACTCAGAGAATTTGCCCGTCGGACATGCTGGTGGTCTATAAATATTGATATAAATCATGTCAATAAGTGGTATGTACAAAACCTGAGCCTCTGTATATGAATTACATTCAGAGAAAAGAACTTCGGCTGCAAGGTGATTCGTCACATATGTGATGACGCCGCCTTTTTTTCTTTGGTTGCCTCTGTCGGTTCTGAAGTGAGTATAATTATCAATTTTTATTTCCGCCTCTTTTATATTTTCTGTAAGGTGAGATTCAGTTAGGGAGAGTATCATGACTTGTTCTGTTTGCACTATTTCTGAGAGTAGCTTCAGTTTCCCTTTGAATCTGTATGGTGTGAGGCCTGCAATGTTAAGTGTAATTAAAAACTAATTATCTTGTAAGGTGCGTCACTGGTGGACTCAGATGTTGTTGGGACCACTGGGGCGGGTGAGCACTCCACTGCCATGGCATTACTTTTAGCATCTGAACGATGTGTTGCTGTGCTTGCTGCATTTGCTGCATTTGCTGCACTAAAAAATGTACCGTAGTCTCAGTCTGAGTATTTTCGGCTTGGTGTCTCATAAAATTCGTCGAAGCACTTTGTGTTTGAGGGTTCGGTACACTTGTGTTAAAACGACGAGGTGGTGGTTGTCCGGTTGTTACGTGTTCGGTACTTTGTTCATGAGGTGGGTAGCGGCGGGTGCCCTTCAAATGTAATCTTTTACACTGTAAATTAAAACACTCACGCCTTCTCTCCGAGCCATAACAGATGGGAGGGTGTAAATAAGGACATTTGTTGCCCTCTTTGCAACCCCTAACGGAATCCTGACCATGTGCTTTAAATTTATTGCACAGTTTTGGGTGCGCATAGGGGCAGTCATGACCCGTAAGACCAAACTTACAACGATTATGTCTGTAGTGGTAACATATATTCTTCGTTTTTTGTTCACCTTTGTGGTCACTGTGACGAGGGTTTCTACCTTGAGTGGTGGTGGCGTCCCTGTGGTCTTCTGAAACATGCTCCGAAGCAGGTTCCGAACTGTTATCCGGTTGTTCGCTATCTTCATGTTCACAGTTTTTATTTTCCTCACTGTTCTTCAGTTTTAATTTAGTCTCCTTTTCCTTTTCCAATAAGGCATACACCAAAGCAAACTGTCTATCCCCATGTTCACTGAGCTGCGTCCGTGCACAGTCCTCACAGGTGTAGTGACTCCTGGAGTTGAAAAAGTTCACTATGGCGTACACAAGAAGACGAGTACAATCTGTGTGTATGTATTCCTTACACTTTTGGCATTTTAGTGCTTTTAATATGCACTCTTTGTTGCACACGGAACAGTAGGTCTCTGCTGCAGGTAGGTTATTTTCCGGTATACTTCCCATTTTGCAAGCAGACCCCTGTATAGTTCCAAGTTCCAAGGAGCGCACAGAAACACGTCCGATCACCGCGGTGGCAAAATAACGAGTCAAAATAACCCACACCCATTCACTCACCCATTACCCATCACCCCACACCCATTCACTCACCCATCACCCCCACCCATTCACACACCCATTACCCATCACACCGGACCCATTCACTCAACCATTACCCATCACACCACACCCATTCACTCACCCATTACCCATTACCCATCACCCCACACCCATCCAGAATTAGGTTAGGATAAGAACAAGAGAACATACGTAATATAAAAGGCAAAACCAACAACAGAGGAATGGCTACATGTGTGGCAATCAGCATTAAAGAACACAGTCACCTATTTCCTCTCACTCACTATACTCTGTTGTTTTTTACGACGTGAAAAATCCTGACCTCTTGCTACTTACTGACTGATATTTGATGCCAGGAGAAGGGAATACTACGCTTCTTCTAAATTTCAGTTGTATTCTATCATAGTTAACCATAATATCAGGCCAACACGGGCATCATTCTAAGCATGAGACCTTAAGATAGAATGGAATTTTCGCATCATAAAAAATAAAAAAATAAAAATAAAAAATAAAAACTATAATCTCCCTAACTCACCCATCACCCATTCACTCACTTACCATCGTTGTGCCAGTTAAGATTTACCCATTACCCATCACCCATCATCCCCCACCCATCACCCATCACCCCCCACCCATTACTCATCACCCCCCACCCATCACACCCCTTCCATTACTCATCACCCCCACCCATCACCCATCACCCCCCACCCATACTTGTGATACAGTTATATTCTTTCTGTACAGGAAATTGTATTGATCACAAACTTTAACTACACACCATGTTTTATTGATGAATTTCAAATTCACAAAATAGAATTTTTGACATTTAATTTATTCACTAGTTTATTTCACACATCTTGCACAATAACAAGATAAAAAAAGTGCAATGTTCCATGTGTGTGGGGTGTGGGGTGATGGGTAATGGGTGAGTGAATGAGTGTGGTGTGATGGGTAATGGTTAAGTGAATGGGTCCGGGGTGATGGGTAATGGGTGAGTGAATGGGTGGGGGTGATGGGTGAGTGAATGGGTGTGGGGTGATGGGTAATGGGTGAGTGAATGGGTGTGGGGTGATGGGTAATGGGTGAGTGAGTGGGTGGGGGAAGATGGGTAACGCGTGTGGGTAATGGGTGAGTGAATGGGTGTGTGGTGATGGGTAATGGGTGAGTGGAGGAATTCCTTCCCTTCTTTGATTCCTTATTTCTTTCCTCGTCAGTTCCTCTTCTGACTCTTCATCCCTCCAATTTCTTCCTTACTCCTTATTCCTCCTTTCCTTCCCTCATATTTCCTTCCTTCCCTCTCTCCCACCTTCCATTATCACCCCATCATCACCAAAAGGAGATGAGATTCCCCCTCGTTCTGCACGAGCGACTGTCAGAGGCCCCTCTGCCGCTAGGATCGCTGCCGTCCATGTAATCAAAATGGCGCGCCATGTTAAATCACCCGAGTGACACCTCTCGGTAGAAGCTCTCTGGTACTAGTTTTTGGTTTCTGCCGGGGGTCTACCCCCGCTAAAAATGTCTGTCATGTATCATTAATGTTACATCGAAACAAGCTGATTATGGTATGATAAGTTTTAAATGGTTACATAACAGAGCTAATCTAGCTCATTTTTTTTAGGACCTTGTTTTTGACCCTGCAGACCACGCCCACCAGCGTGTGACCGGCAGAAATCCATTTATCTGTATAGGGAAGTATGTAGAACGTTGCTATACACAGGCAAATTGGTTAGCTTTCCAGCTAAGCTGACCCCCCCGGGTTCCCGGTAACGATACGTGATAAGATAATGCAATAACGAAGGTGTAAAACTATGAATAAAAATGAACAGAAAACAAAAGATAAAATACACATTTGAAACAATTCCCACAACCAAACCTAATCTAATCACCCATCTCTTCCTCCTCTTTAGTCTTTCAGGGTGGCTCATTGGTAGAGGTTGAGGGTTGCGTGCGCCGTTGCGTGCGCCGTTGCCGTGCGCCGTTGCGTTGCGGCTAAGTAATAGGCAACAAAGGGTTACAATTAATGGTTCCAAATCTGAATGGGGACTGGTGACAAGTGGAGTTCCACAAGGGTCTGTTTTGGGCCCATTACTATTTTTGATTTACATCAACGACTTGGATAGTGGGATTAGCAGTGATATCAGCAAGTTTGCTGATGATACTAAGTTAGGTAGGATTATTGGATCACAGTCTGACGTAAACATATTGCAGGGAGACTTAGATAAACTTAACGAGTGGGCAGTCAGATGGCAGATGGAATTTAATATTGATAAATGTAGCGTTATGAATGTTGGTAGAAAAAACCCTGGTAATAGATACACCATAAGCAATGTATCGCTGAAAAGATCAGAAGGTGAAAAAGATCTTGGAGTGAGGGTGAGCCCAGACCTCCGACCTAGGAAACAATGTATTGAGGCCAGAAATAGAGCTAATAGAGTATTAGGATTCATTACCAGAAGTGTTAAAAGTAGAAGTGCGGAAGTTATTCTAAAGCTTTATCTGGCTCTAGTCAGGCCTCACCTAGACTATGCAGTTCAGTTTTGGTCTCCATATTACAGGATGGATATAGTGTTGTTAGAAAAAGTGCAGAGAAGGATGACCAAAATGATACAAGGGATGCGTAACTTTAGTTATGAGAGGAGATTGAAGTTATTACAATTACACTCACTCGAGAGACGCAGAGTAAGGGGCGATCTGATAGAAGTTTTTAAGTGGATAAAGGGATTTAATAAAGGAGAGGTAGGAAAAGTTCTTACGGCTTTTAACCAGGGTAGAACAAGAAGTAACGGATTCAAGCTGGAAAAGCGTAGATTTAGAAAGGAAATAGGGAAAAACTGGTTCACAAATAGGGTGGTGAATGAGTGGAATGGTCTCAGTAGACAGGTAGTTAGTGCGGAGTCATTAGGGAGCTTTAAAGGGGAGCTGGATAAGTTCATGGATGGGGATGAAAGGTGGATGTAGGTAGTGTTAGGTGACAGGAACTACCACGTGTAGGCCTCGCGGCCTCTTGTAGCTTCCTTATTTTCTTATGTTCTTATGTTCTTATGTTCTTATGTTCCTGCGTTCGAACCCTATTCACTACCACTAAAGTTAAGCCTGACGTGCTGGCAATCTGCAGCGCCACAGAATCGTTCAATTATGACGGAGCTGTGGCCAGGAAGCAAGGAGGCCGCTGGTGTCATGTATATTGGCTTTAGGAAAATGCTCATAAGGAATTTTTTTTTTTCTCTCTCTCTCTCTCTCTCTCTCTCTCTCTCTCTCTCTCTCTCTCTCTCTCTCTCTCTCTCTCTCGATCTTATTTTATTTCTTTTTTTGTGTTAGTTGTTTCGTATTACCTCATTGGCTTCTCATTTTCGCCCTCATCCTTCTTCGACTTTGCTATTATTTTCCCTCTAACATATTGAAACTATAGTGGTAGTAAGTATTCACACAGGCAGCCCCGTTTAGGACTATTGGAGTCTGCTCTTCCTTTGTATTCCTTCGTTTTCCTCCACCTCCTCCTCTTCTCTTATGTATTCCCTACTCCTTTCCAACTCATACTCACACCCCTCGTCATCCTTCTCCTCCTCCTCCTGTTCTTCCACTTTAATTAACCCTTCGGAGCAGAACACAGGAAGTTCTCGCATGACTCCAAAGCCTGAAGCTGCTGAACACGAGTGAAGGAAGCAGGATAAGCACCATTACATCAGGGATTTGTGGCACGTGTGTAATGCTGCGGGGCTTTCAGGGAGCTGTTAAATAATATCTTTGTTGCTTGATGAGAGTTTGACCTTAACCTTCCTGTACGAGGGGAGGGGGAGGTGTATGTAGTGCAATCTTTCCTACATAAGAATATAATAAAATAAGGAAACTATAAGAGGCCGTGAGACCTACACGTGGTAGTTTCTGTTACTTAACACTACCTACATCCACCTTCCATCGAATCCATCCCCATCCATGAAATTGTCTAGTCTCCTTTTCAAACTCCCTATTGACTCCGCAGTAACTACCTGACGACTGAGTTCATGCTTATCATTTACCACCCTATTTGTGAACCAGTTTTTCCCAATCCTATTTTTCTTTTCTCCCTATTATTTTTATTTCTAGAACATAAGAACATAAGAAAATAAGGAAGCTACGTCAGACCTACACCTACACGTGGTAGTTCCTGGGGGATGAACGTACTGGGTGAATTTTTTTTTAGATTTTGATTAGGGAAAACTAAAACTGGAAACTAAACTAGGGAAAACTGGGTGAGGGTTTATTAAGATTATGAACAGGGAAAACTTTATACCATTTCAGGATCAGCTCGAGTTAGGATTATGAGAGAGAGAGAGAGAGAGAGAGAGAGAGAGAGAGAGAGAGAGAGAGAGAGAGAGAGAGAGAGAGAGAGATAGAGAGAGAGAGAGGGAGGGGGGGGCAATCAACCCTTGCTTTGCCCTATACACACTTACACACATACAATACACATTCTACTTCTCCCTATTTTACATTCCCGTGTCTTTATCCTTGAATATCATGCTGGGTGGTTTTTTCCACTTTCTTTCTCGATATAAAAATTATTTGGTAAAGTCACGATACACACTACACAAACTGATACACAATAGCAGTCTTGTCAATTTGAATCAACTTATTAAAGTCTGCCTATTTAGACTTGATGCCCGTTTTCTTATTTTTTCACGTTCTCTCTGATTACCCAATATCGTTTTCTTGATGTAGATGGCGCGTCACACTCATACTTATTAGTGCAACGAAGATTACATGATTCTAGCCTATTCACCTTCCCTCTCCCTGCCTTTGATTACATATAGTGTTCGTGGATGATAGAAAAAAAATGGTTAAGGAAGATATTACTCCGACACGAAGATGAAAGACGAATCTGACGAACAAACCATCTGTCTGCTTCGCTTTGCTAGGCTCGGGACTCCCAAGCATCAATTATTCCTTGCCATTAATATCCCAAAACTCTCTCTTTGCTGAACCTGTCACTCCCGCCTCCCTGCCTGCTCCTCCCTGCCCTGCTCTGTTCTTAGCCTCTCTTCCTCCCTCTGTTCCCTTCCCTTGACTCCATCAGATTATAGAATGTAGAGTAATAATCACCCATGTAAACGAAGGATGTTGGAATTCACTTAACTATCATGATGCTTCTGAGTCGAGATAATACTACTACTATTACTATTACTACTATTACTACTACTAATCCTACTACTGTCACTACTGTCACTGCTCACCTCACTGTACAGGCTGTAGGATGGCCATGAGAGGTGAAGAAGAGTCCCCACATGTTCCCCCTTCACAATGTAAACAAACCTGACGCCTTCAAAAAACAAGAGACAGTCGGCAAGCGTTTGAACTCATCAGTAGAGATTTTAGTTTCTTTTATGGCCGTAGTTTTGCTGGTTTTCCTACATTTTCAGAATAAAGTTAATGAGTAGGGCCCGGATAGTTATGCACTAAAAAACCATGAAATATGCATGCAAATATGCACTAAAATTGGACAAATATGCACTAAAAACAGGACAAATATGCATTTATATGCACTAAAAAATGTCACTTATAAAGCCAAGAATGCAGGTTATACGGAAACATTCACTAGGTAGTATTTGCCTCGCTCTGTTTCATCTCCTAACACACCAAAAACAAGATTCACAATACACCGTTGCTCCACATCAGTGGTTTCATCGAGTGACACCCATATTTTCTTTCCACAAGCCTTTCTCCTTATGATTTCCATTGTGTCCTTGAACAATTGTGAAACTTAGTTCTTACGTAATGTTGATTCGTCAGGCACCTTTTTTCCAGTATACTGTTCCAGGAATGACTTTAGGCACTTGTTATTCAGTTTATGCAATGAAATATCTGCTGAAACAAACGCCTTGCACAAATCTGCGTTGAACTGGGAACGATCAGGTCCTGACTTACTGGAACATGCAAGAAGTAGTTGTTGCTCCTTCTGTGAACTATTGGACTTAACAGCTTCGAGTCGGATGTGCTTGGATGTTTTAAGGTGTTGTTGGACTTGAAATTTCTTGCTCGCTGTCACTGGTGCTTCACAATATTTACAAAACAGTACACTTCCATCAGTAGTAAATGCATCAAATTCCATTACATATGATCTCAGCACTTCATTTTGGTTTCTTTGTACTTTCGTTATTTTCACGAGCAGCTGAAGAGAGTAGCTCCACACAGCAGCACTGCTCCTGACTGACTGCTGCAGCAACAACAGTCAGGGGGTGGGGGTAACCCAGAAATACCAAGGACCGGAAACGACAGATTAAAAGAGACGTGACCTCATCTCACTTCACCAAACCACACCTCACCTCACCTCACCTCCCAGTATCACTTGTGCTCAGATGAATATTTTACCAAAATATGCATTTATATGCAGTTATCTAGGAAATATGCACTTATCATAGAAATCACGCAAAATATGCATTTGCATATGAAATATGCAAATACATAACTATCCGGGCCTTAATGAGTAACAATGATTTATTTCTGTGACAATTATTGAAGGTTATGTTTACCTACGTTTTCTATTCGAATTAATTAGGTTGGACTGGCGTAATTATATCAATATCTATTTTTATTAAACAGTGAATCTCTTTACCAGGGGCGTATTTAAGATCTTGAAACATTAGGGGCTTAGTTCAGCCTACCATAGATAACAGTGAAGTCGCCAGTTCTACGTTTCTTTATTATTTACAGACGTGTGGTGGCGTTAATACTTAAATTTGTACATCCATGATTTCAGGAAAGTTAGAAGGGGCTATCTGGAAAGTCTGTGTCATTTTGTGTCTTCATCTGTGTCATATTAGGGCTATAAATGAACAAATTACAAAAATAAAACCGAGTGGCGACCTCACTATACCTACTACAGTAAAGTCGCCAGCTAGTATTTTAACCCAACAGTTGAGTCGCCACTCTGGGGAATTCAGGGAAATTAGAGGTAAAGTAAAACAAGTCTCTATATATATTAGCTGCGGAAGATGCTTCGATATATAAAAATTCCTCTGCCAACGTGAAAATAAATTCTATTCAAGTTTGAAAGATCTGGCAAGTCTTGTGTCCTGCCGCCCGAAAGGCTACTGTTTACCGTCTGTCATCGCGCGAAGAAAAACGTGAGAAGCAAAATGCGCAACAGTTATATTTGCAGATACAAAGCATAAAACAACGCTGAAACAGGGTAGATTATACAGTCATGATATAAACTACTGTGTAACATCTTCAGTGGCACATAAAAATCAGTAGTGATGCTATAATTCGTAATATTTGGCGCCTGGCGACTTCACTGCAGGTGGCGACTTCACTGTTATCTACGGTAGAAATCTTTACATTTTTACTGGATAATTTTCAATTTACTTTTGGGAATAATGAATACAAGACGTGAATATATATATATATATATATATATATATATATATATATATATATATATATATATATATATATATATATATATATATATATATATGGCTGTGTGTGTGTCTGCATGAAATGCAATTATTGTAATACTTGTAATATAAACAATAGGTAGTTATATATGTAAATATGTATATATGCGTAAATATAGCTACATGTGGGCCTATTGTCCCCAAAAAGGAGGGAGGAAAGACGTTAATGCGAGGCAATACTACATGCCTGTATTGAGATGATGTCATGCATATATAATTATATGTTACTTGGTGTCAGAATAAGTGGTATTCACATAAGATAATAGAACAGCGTTACATAGAAATGTATAAAGACGACCTCCGCCACAAACCCTTCATGAAGCGACTCAATGTTGATCCTCAAGCAACACCACTGACGGCTTGCACGGTTTTCCCGTCACTCAAACAACCGCCTCAATAGTAGTCAGGGTTCTCTCTGATGGCCTCCAGGTAACCATTGAGGCTTGTTCTGGCGTCACGCCACTGCGTCACGCGCCGCTCTGCCTCCTCAGAGTGGTCGTCACAGGCGCGGCGGGAGGGCACCACCAGCTGGATGGAGCGCATGCCTCCCTGGCCGCCACTTGAGAGCTGAATGTCGCCATAGCCGGCGCCCAGGTAGCGGCACCAGAAGTTGTCGGCGTTAATCTTGGGTAGATCGCCCACGTGTCCGTACACGTCCTGGTAGAGCTCCACAAGCACACGGTCCGCCAGCAGCTCGCAAGGCGGCGAAGAGGGCAGCTCGTTCGCCCTGGAGAAGAATTGGTGGGTGAATACCTCCAGGTGTGCGCCAAGCCCCTTCAAGGCGCGCCGCTCCTGCCGCTCCTGCTGGTGCGTGTAGTGCTGCACCAGCAGCACCAGCCGCAGCCTGCAGAGGGGCACGCCGGTGCGTCGGGCAGCGCGGCGGACTCGCGTGGCGACCACCTGGCCCTTCCGCCCAGGCAGATCGCTCAACGGCTTCTTCCAAAACTCGAAGCGGATGACCTGCTGCCCCAGGCGGTCGGTCACGTCGAAGTGAGCCGGGAAGGAGCGGAAGAAGGTCTTGGAGTCCCGGGGCGGTGGCGTGAGCAGCGGGTTGTCGCCACTCATCACGTAGCCGCGGTCCCGCGCCATGGCCAGCGCTCCCTTCAGGGCGCGGCGAAGCTCTCGTGAAGGTTTACAATGTTTTGAGGAAGGCATAGGGACGGGGTGAGTCTTCACGATAATGTGAGTGACCATGACTCGCCCAGCATGCAAGCGAAAAATCAGTAAACCAGCTCGGATCTAACACATCTTGGAACCTGCATGACACACTTCCTAACTCCAGGCTCCCCTCTGCCCTCCCCCGATCACTGCCACCATAGCATCACCAGTACTGATCCTGCTGCCGCTGCATCTGGTACTGCTACTTGTGCCTCACAGTAGCTGCTGCTGATGCTACTATTGTTACTACTACTGTAATTGGAATCTGCAGGAAATACTACTGATAGAATAACGACAACAACATTGACTGCTAAAACTACTAGGACTACTACTACTACTACTACTAATAATAATAATAATAATAATAATAATAATATTATAGAGTCTTTACTCTTTAGTATAAAGTTTGCTAATGGATTCAGTTCTTGCATCGGAGCTTTTATTTCTTTTAATATTTTTGTGGTGTAATGCCAAGCTAATAGTTTTCTGCAATTATTGATTTTTCTTAGTTTTCCTCACTTTTCCTCCTCCACCTCCTCCTTCTTCTTCTAGCATATGTATGCATTTCTTCTCTTCGTCATCATATCTTCTGCTGCTGACTAATACTACTTCTACTACTACTACAACTACTACTACTATTACTACGACTACTACTAATACTAATACTAATACAATTTTTATTACAAATACTACCACTATTAGGGCCAAAGCTTACGTGGATATACATAACACATTACTACCGTGTATAGAGATAATGAGAATTGAAGAATCGTTTTCACACGTAATGGTATCAAAATTAAATTACTAAGTTGTCTTTTGACACACCCACCTCCTCTAACTTATAATCCTCCGAACTCCTCCTCTTCCTTCTCCTACTACTCCTACTCCTCCTCATGTTCATCCTTCATGGATATAATTATATATTATAATTTGTTAGTAAGTCTCTTAAAAACTAACGTGCTTTTGCATTCCAAGTCGTAACTGAGACAATATGCTATTTATCTTGTCTGCACTTGTTTGAGAGAAAGAGAGAGAGAGAGAGAGAGAGAGAGAGAGAGAGAGAGAGAGAGAGAGAGAGAGAGAGAGAGAGAGAGAGAGAGAGAGAGAATATTCAACTCCTCCATCTCCCACCACCTGTTCTTCCCCTCCCGAACCTTTCTTCCTCCATCACCTCAACGACTTCATTAACCTGTCAGGCGAGGAGGAGGAGAGACACACCTTGCCCTCACCTGTTATCATACCGGGCACCCATTTCTCATTAGCGACAGGTAATGCAACAAGAGGGATTGCGTCATTCACATATTTTCACCTATGTATCAAGACTTAGTGGAGGAATGAGAGATGCATGAGAAGAGAAAATTATAAGCTGAAAAAGACGAATGAGGAATAGCTTATAGTTGGTGTTACTTTTCTTCCATTTAAGCATGACGAGATAGATAAATAGATAGATATATAAACACAGAGATAGAGAGATAGATGAATAGAAAGACAGTCAGACAATATCAAAGAAAATTAAATAAAGGTGTTAATGAGAGGAAAGAAAAACCGAAACGAACAATGTAAGAAAGAATAGAAATAGAAATAGAAGAAAAAAATAAGGAGAAAAAAAGAAAATACAGATATGCTTATAAATGCAAAAAGTAGGAAATTAAAAAGGCTGGAGTGTAATGGTCTAAGCTTCACAAGTTTTTTTTTTTCTCTCTCTCTCTCTCTCTCTCTCTCTCTCTCTCTCTCTCTCTCTCTCTCTCTCTCTCTCTCTCTCTCTCTCTCTCTCTCTCTCTCTCTCTCTCTCTCTCTCTCCAACAGTGATCACAGGAACACATGACAAGAATTTTTATCAATTCCATAAGACAGTCGGACATTAACGACCTCCCAGGGGCTCGCCGCTCCCTCTTTTCCTCCCTTCTTCACCCCCTTACGGCCCACAAGGTCATGTGTTGAGCCCTTGTTTCTCGCCCTTAAAGACTCCTCAACATGATTGATGCGGGAGTGTCTGTCTCAAGGACGGACACACACACACACACACACCGCGCGATGGTCAGGTGACAGCGTGCCGGGCTCCCATTCTGTGGGTAGGCGGTTCGAATCCTCGTGCTCCCGGAGATTTCTTCACTTGACAAATTCGGGCGGTTACTGTCCCCCTTGAGCAAGGGGATGGGGGGGTGTGGTGTGTGAGGTCCCAGCATTGCCCAAAGATCGGTAATAATGAGCTCCAAGCTCGCACTGAGAGGGTGAAAACTGGCGATCGCGAGCCAGCTCGCGTGGACAAGACCATGGGTGAATGACACACACACACCACACACACACACACACACACATGTTTTGGTTCTCATCATTTGTCACTTTATTTAATGTACACAGTAAGACAGGGGCTATTCTACTGACAGCAGCCTAGAACATAACTATAAGAACCACAAGACATTCTCTCTCTCTCTCTCTCTCTCTCTCTCTCTCTCTCTCTCTCTCTCTCTCTCTCTCTCTCTCCATGAAATTTATTAATGATGCTCTTTATGTTATAGCCTTCTACCTTACTTGCATTATCAATATTTTTTTTGTTACAGGTCCCAACAACTTGGAAACATGCATCTGTAATTCTCCTCTTTAAAAGCGGTGATGTTAATAATGTGAGAATTTTCGACCGATCTCACGTTTACCTATTATCTTTTAAATACTACCGTAGATAACACTAAAGTCGCCAGGACAACGTTTTTTTCGATTTACAGACGTGTGGTGGCGTTAATACTTACATTTCTACATCTATGATTTCAGGAAAGTTAGAAGGGGCTATATCTGGAGAGTCTATGTAATTTTGTGTCTTCATCTGTATCATATTATGGCTGTAAATAAACATATTACAAAAATATCAACCGAGTGGCGACCTACACTAAGATCGCCACCTAGATCACACCTGTTTGTGTTCTGAGTGTCCTCCCGCCGTCGTCGTCGCCCGAAAAAAAAAGTAGTGCGAAATTTGAAACAGTTTATACTTGCAGATACAAAGCATAAAACAACACTGAAACAGGGTAGTGGGTAGATTATACAGTCATGATATAAACTGCTGTGTATCATCTTCAGTGGCACATACAAATCAGTAGTGATGCTATAATTCGTAACATATGGAGCCTGGCGACATTAGTGCAGGTGGCGACTATAGTGTTATCTACGGTAGAAAAAGTAGTTACTAATCAGCTCAAAATAATTCTTGAGTCCAATAAACTTTTATCTAAAACTGAACACGGATTTCGCCCCCCAAGACAGCGGTCGGCAACCTGTGGCTCCGGAGCCGCATGCGGCTCTTTCAAGAGACCTGTGCGGCTCCTGCCACCTACTTAAAAATGTCCAAATTATCGTTTAAAAAAAATTGAGATAAAATACTGGCATAGAAAGCCGCAGCACAATAGTGTAGGTGACCTAGGTCCTAGATCTCTAGGAAAATATTGGGATGATTCTTGTACTTATTAACTTGCACTTGTTCGTAATTTCCATTATAATTTACACTGCGGCTCCATCGGCACTGCATATCTGCCAAGTTTGAAGAAACTTATTCTTCTCGAAATCTGGGTTGCCGACCTCTGCCCCAAGACTATCCACAGAGACTGCTCTCACTGTCATCACAGACAATATTCAGTGATATGGAGTCTAAGGAAGTTACAATTTGGACTCCATGTGAACTCTCAAAAGCCTTTGATAGTGTTAGTCATGAGATTCTTCTAAATAAATGTACAAAACTTAATATTGATAGCTTCTGGTTCAAAAGCTACTTGTATGATAGAACACAATCTATCCGTCTGAATAACACATTATCTAAGCAATCAAATATAGCTTATGGGGTTCCACAAGGTTCAATCCTTGGCCCTATCTTATTTTTTGTTTATGCAAATGACCTAGCCAAGGAAATAGATGCATGTTTTTTTGTGCAATATGCCGATGATACCCAGCTTCTCCATGCTGACGCCATCAATAAATTATAATTGGCGTAGTTAGGCCTGAGCATTGGGGGCTATAGCTCCGAATGGTTTATGTATAGCCCCGGATCTCAAATAGCCTATTATTATTTTTATTTTTCAAACAAGATAAGCTCTGACTGGGACCAACACAAAATTATAGTAAGAAACAATGTGATTTGGTTAGCTGTTACTTGGCGTATGCTAATGTCATCCTATTTATGAGCAGGACAAGAGAGAGTAGGAGAGAACAGGAGGATAGAACAGAGGAGATGAGGAGTGCAACAGACAGATGAGGACAGAAAAGACATTCTGGAGAGGTGAATAATATAATATCAGATGGACAAGACACAGAGTTTTGTCACAGCTCAAAGGGAGCCCTTAATTTGTCACACAATAGAAGCAGAAGTTATAAGGCCACGGTTGGTCAAATTTCAGTAAAGAACAAAGCATTGGCAACATATAATCTATATGACTACTTCATCACGCCAAAGTTATCTTTTTCTAAGGGTTTTACTCCTGCTGATGAAAATTAAAATAATAACAAAGTCGAGCCCCAACTCAGATTGTCTTGAGTTTATTTTCACTTATGTTGCAAAAGTTATCTAAGCAAATGACCGGAACCTTTTTAGAGCACAGTGTCTCACATCTTATATTCATTATACTCAAAAATAAATTGAAAATTATCCAGTAAAAATCTAAAGATCTCTAGGCTGGACTAAGCCCCCAATGTTTCAAGATCCTAAATCCGCCCTGTTTATATAGTAGTAGTAGTAGTAGTAGTAGTAGTAGTAGTAGTAGTAGTAGTAGTAGTAGTAGTAGTAGTAGTAGTAGTAGTAGTAGTAGTAGTAGTAGTAGTAGTAGTAGTAGTAGTAGTCCTAGTAGTTTTAGCAGTCAATTTTGTTGTCGTTATTCTATCAGTAGTATTTCCAGATTCCAATTACAGTAGTAGTAACAATAGTAGCATCAGCAGCAGCTACTGTGAGGCACAAGTAGCAGTACCAGATGCAGCGGCAGCAGGATCAGTACTGGTGATGCTATGGCGGCAGTGATCGGGGGAGGGCAGAGGGGAGCCTGGAGTTAGGAAGTGTGTCATGCAGGTTCCAAGATGTGTTAGATCCGAGCTGGTTTACTGATTTTTCGCTTGCATGCTGGGCGAGTCATGATCACTCACATTATCGTGAAGACTCACCCCATCCCTATGCCTTCCTCAAAGCGTTCCAAACCTTCACGAGAGCTTCGCCGTGCCCTGAAGGGAGCGCTGGCCATGGCGCGGGATCGCGGCTACGTGATGAGTGGCGACAACCCGCTGCTCACGCCGCCGCCCCGGGACTCCAAGACCTTCTTCCGCTCCTTCCCGGCTCACTTCAACGTGACCGACCGCCTGGGGCAGCAGGTCATCCGCTTCGAGTTTTGGAAGAAGCCGTTGAGCAAGCTGCCGGGGCGGGAGGGCCAGGTGGTCGCCACGCGAGTCCGCCGCGCTGCCCGACGCACCGGCGTGCCCCTCTGCAGGCTGCGGCTGGTGCTGCTGGTGCCGCACTACACGCACAAGCAGGACGGCAGGAGCGGCGCGCCTTGAAGGGGCTTGGCGCAGACCTGGAGGTGTTCACCCACCAATTCTTCTCCAGGGCGAACGAGCTGCCCTCCTCACCGCCCTGCGAGCTGCTGGCGGACCGTGTGCTTGTGGAGCGCTACCAGGACGTGTACGGACACGTGGGCGATCTACCCAAGATTAACGCCGACAACTTCTGGTGCCGCTACCTGGGCGCCGGCTATGGCGACATTTTGCTCTCCAGTGGCGGCCAGGGAGGCATGCGCTCCATCCAGCTGGTGGTGCCCTCCCGCCGCGCCTGTGACGACCACTCTGAGGAGGCAGAGCGGCGCGTGACGCAGTGGCGTGACGCCAGAACAAGCCTCAATGGTTACCTGGAGGCCATCAGAGAGAACCCTGACTACTATTGAGGCGGTTGTTTGAGTGACGGGAAAACCGTGCAAGCCGTCAGTGGTGTTGCTTGAGGATCAACATTGAGTCGCTTCATGAAGGGTTTGTGGCGGAGGTCGTCTTTATACATTTCTATGTAACGCTGTTCTATTATCTTATGTGAATACCACTTATTCTGACACCAAGTAACATATAATTATATATGCACGACATCATCTCAATACAGGCATGTAGTATTGCCTCGCATTAACGTCTTTCCTCCCTCCTTTTTGGGGACAATAGGCCCACATGTATATATAGCTATATTTACGCATATCTATATTTACATATATAACTACCTATTGTTTATATTACAAGTATTGCAATAATTGCATTTCATGCAGACACACACACAACCATATTATATATATATATATATATATATATATATATATATCATCTTATATTAATTATACTCAAAAGTAAATAGAAAATTATACAGTAAAAATGTAAAGATCTCGAGGCTGGACTACAATGTTTCAAGATCCTAAATACGCCCCTGCTATCAATTATCTTGAGAATCTCATCACTAAAGCGGAAGAAACTCTATGTAATGTAAAACAGTATTTTCTTAGAAATGGACTTATACTAAATTCTAAGAAATCACAAATGTATATTAATTGGCAATAGGCAACTTTTGTCACATATTCCCCCTAACACCGTTATAGATTGTGATGGCGACCATAGGGGAGAGCAGTGATGATTCGGACGGTTGGATGGTCCGGACATTGCATTCCCTGAAAAATGTATGGGACCTAGCGCCGCGTAATCTGGCGTGAAAATGCAAGACTTTGTTTACCAGGACCACGCGGGACAACGAAGCCGCCGGCGCCATACTTTTTGATGCAGGTAAGTTTTTATGTTTTTTTGCACCTTCTATGTTATTCTTTGCATGTGTGTCGTAAGCTATACCTCCATGAATATGACAAGTATCAGATTGTGTATTATTATGGTGAAACAGTGATGCCTAACGAAGATATTACCGTAAAATACGAATGCTTACCTCTTTTGTTTGGAAGTCGAGTGTAGCCATCTCTATGTTTTATAGTGTTGGGATGATTCGGACATTTGATGAGGGGGATGGTTCGTCATTGTCCGAACCATCACTAAGCAATTATATCATGAAATTATTCTTTGAAGCATGTATGTTATGAACACTTAAGTGAAACAGAATGGTTATTATTAACCTGGGAGTACATATTCATTATTTTTATGTTTAAATGTGTTTTGTAGTACAGTAGCTATAGTGTCTTTAGATATTAAATATTATTAATAATATCACGTTAATTTCAAATTTGAGTGTAACATATTAATGATTCTACATTTAAAACAACTTGTTTCCTTTGTTTCAGACACCCACCAGCCATCATGGGGAGGAAATATAAGAAGAAAACGAACAGGGAGAGAGATGAAGCTGCTCTGCAGTCTGCTTTTACTGAAGTAAAGGAAAGTGGAAGCTCTATGAGGAAAGCTGCTGAGAAATATGGGGTTCCAAGAAGCACACTTCACGATTATTTGTCAAGGGACAAGAAAGAAAACCAGGGATTTAAGTTAGGCAATTACGCAGTACGGCAGTCCTCACACAAAATATGGAAGACGAAGTGGCTGATTATAATTATCTAATGCATTGCTCTAACATATTTCGTGGTTTAACCACCAAGATAACAAGGCGGCTTGTCTATGAATATGCAGTTGCTAACAACATTGATGTGCCTGAATCATGGAAAATGGATAAGTCAGCAGAGAGATTGGCTCACAGGTTTCATGGAGAGAAATAGCAAGCTCTCTCTTAGAAGCCCTGAAGCCACAAGTCAAGTCTGTTATATTCAGAAGAGAGAGAGAGAGAGAGAGAGAGAGAGAGAGAGAGAGAGAGAGAGAGAGAGAGAGAGAGAGAGAGAGAGAGAGAGAGAGTGTGTGTGTGTGTGGGTGGGTGTTGTTTGAGGGAGATAGAGGAAACCAATTGTCCATAATTCTGGACCAATTTGGTCTAATAATATATTTTATTTTTCTACAAAATAAAGAGGCAATTTTTTTGTACTCGAGTATAATAAAAAAAAATTGAACTGATAATTTCTTGTTTATTAGCCAATCCAGCTCACATTATCTTAAGATTTTGCCGAGTAATACATGAGTCCGTACTCCGTACCATCCCACCCATCTGGCCGGACCATCACCACGGCTACGGAAGGATGGTTCGGACGATTTAGAAACTTGTGTTTCGTCATTCACTGGTAAAAATCGAAAACAGCTATGGGTCTGATATCACCAGGCTAAAGAGCCAAATGATGAGGGAGCATTTTGAGATAAACAAAATTACACTGCTTCCTAAACTTTTTTTTCTATAAATATTTATGAAAAAAGTGGCCAAATCATCACCGCTCTCCCCTATTCAGCCGAGCACACACGTAACGAATTTAGGAGTCTATATTGCAAGATAGCCCTATATGCTTTTCGATGTATACATCACCGAATTTGCAAGAAAGTAATAGGTATACTGATGTTCATTAATCGAATAAGCGAAAACTTTGATAAGCCAACCCGGAAAATTGCTGTGCAGTCTCTACCGTAGAACACTAACATAACACTGAAGTCGCTAGGACAACGTTTTTTCGATTTGCGGACGTCTGGTGGCGTTAATACTTACATTTCTGCATCCATGATTTCAGGAAAGTTAGAAGGGGCTATCTGGAGAGTCTGTGTCATTTTGTGTCTTCACCTGTGTCATATTATAGCTATAAATGAACAATTTACAAAAATATCAACCGAGTGGCGATCTACACTAAGATCGCCAGCTATATGTATTATGTTCTGAGTGTCCTCCTGCCGTCGTCGTCCCCGAAAAAAAAACGAGTAGCGAAATTTGAAACAGTTTATACTTGCAGATACAATGCATAAAACAACACTGCAACTGGGTAGATTATAGTCATGATATAAACTACTGTGTATCATCTTTAGTCGCACATAAAAATCAGTAGTGATGCTATAATTCGTAATATATGGCGCCTGGCGACATTAGTGCAGGTGGCGACTATAGTGTTATCTATGGTAGTCCTCAGTTAGTGCTCACGTTACTTCTATCATAAAAGAATTAAAATGGTTGACAACTAAAAACAGATATATTTATGAAAAATGCTCCACTGTTTATAAGGCTGTCAATGGGTTGTATCCGGAGTGGTATCTAAAGTTTTCCGCTGTCAGGGAAAATACAGCAAGTACAACAAGGCAGCTACCGTAGATAACACTAAAGTCGCCAGGACAACGTTTTTTTCGATGTAGCCTACAGACGTCTGGTGGCGTTAATACTTACATTTCTACATCCATGATTTCAGGAAAGTTTAAAGGGGCTATCTGGAGAGTCTGTGCAATTTTGTGTCTTCATCTGTATCATATTATGGCTATAAATGAACAAATTACAAAAATATCACCAGAGTGGCGACCAACAATAAGATCGCCAATTTGTGTTTATGTTTTGATGAGTGTCGTCGCGTCGTAGTCGTTGCGCGAAAAAAAAACGAGTAGCGAAATTTGAAACCATATAAAATTATACTTGCAGATACAAAGCATAAAACAACACTGAAACAGGGTAGTGGGTAGATTATACAGTCATGATATAAACTACTGTGTATGATCTTCAGTGGCACATAAAAATCAGTAGTGATGCTATAATTCGTAATATTTGGCGGCTGGCGACATTAGTGCAGCTGGCGAAAGAAGTGTTATCTACGGTAAGTGACTTATATGTGCCAAGAGCCAGAACAAACTCTGGTGCCAGAACCATTACTGTACAAGGGCCTAAACTATGGAATAATTTGCCTGCTTGTATCATTAATTCTGAAAGTCTGTGCACTTTTAAGTCTAGACTTAGATAAGTGAACCTTAGTGAACTTTTAAGTTTTTTTTTTTTCCTTTCAAATAGCATTTGAATATTTCATTATTAGTAGGTATTATAAATATATATCTTAAGTGACTTTTAGTTATACTTTCAATGTCTCTTTTGACAGATTTTATGTAAAAAAAAATCTTTAATTTATGTGACTTACCGTAGATTTTTCGTTTTTGGCATCTGTGTTGTAAGTTTACAACTTATAACATACAACATGTGTTGTATGTTGTAAGTTTCATTGAAAAAAAGAAATTCCTCTCTCTCTTCTCTCTCTCTCTCTCTCTCTCTCTCTCTCTCTCTCTCTCTCTCTCTCTCTCTCTCTCTCTCTCTCTCTCTCTCTCTCTCTCTCTCTCTCTCTCTCTCTCTCTCTCTCTCTCTCTCTCTCTTCTCTCTCTCTCTCTCTCTCTCTCTCTCTCTCTCTCTCTCTCTCTCTCTCTCTCTCTCTCTCTCTCTCTCTCTCTCTCTCTCTCTCTCTCTCCTCTCTCTCCTCTCTCTCTCTCTCTCTCTCTCTCTCTCTCTCTCTCTCTCTCTCTCTCTCTCTCTCTCTCTCTCTCTCTCTCTCTCTCTCTCTCTTCTCTCTCTCTTCTCTCTCTCTCTCTCTCTCTCTCCTCTCTCCTCTCTCTCTCTCCTCTCTCTCTCTCTCTCTCTCTCTCTCTCTCTCTCTCCTCCTCTCTCTCTCTCTCTCCTCTCTCTCCTCTCCTCTCTCTCTCTCCTCTCTCTCTCCTCTCTCTCTCTCTCTCTCTCTGACACCGCAAGTTGTGAATTATGGTCTCAAATCCAAGAGGTATAAATCTTCACTTATAAAACCCACCCCGACGCACTCTGCCTCTCACCACCTTGCTACTTTAAAAAATTCATCAATACAAAGAGAGTACTCGGTTCCTGACTCTCTTCTCTGTTCAATGCCTTATATACTACATCTGTAAATTGTAATTAATATTTCATAGAGTATATCTTCGGCAGTATTTCATATATCGTAGTTACAGCCTTTACGTTTTCTATTTAGCCCCTACAGGAAAAAACAAAAATTTATAAGGTTAACACTTTCATTTTATACTTGCTTTTATTTAATCGTATCGTGCCTGTACTTAAGAAGATAACTAAAATAAGAACATAAGAACATAAGAAAATAAGGAAGCTACAAGAGGCTGCGAGACCTACACGTGGTAATTCCTGTTATTTAATTATAAACACTACCTACATCAGTCACCTTATATCCACATCCATAAAGCTGTCTACCCCTGAAATGTTTGTTTTAAGTTTTAGGGAGTACTTAGGTAGCTGGTTAAATATACGATATGAATAAGAATATGATATTAACTGTCCAAAAGGATCATTAAGTTCAAATTTCTATTATTTTCTTTCGTTGGCATTTCACACAACCATTATTTTCATATATTTTCCTTCAAAACCCTTATGAAAGGAATACTTACGTTTGCTTGTTCGTGAATTATATACTGAGATAAATAGATAGCTGGCACCCGCGTTCTGGGGATAGCATTCTTTTGTAAGTGCCAAATACTTGTAAGTTTGGCTCAATAACCGATAGTGCAGTCGATACCCGTAAAACCTTATCTTCTTTTCGTCATTCCTCACCGATAAACAGAAACAACTAAACAATATACGAGAAACTTAAGCACCCTTCACACATTCCATAATCGAACCACGATAGCGCCACCAATTTAATTATTGACGCTATCGTGAAATTTGACCACGATAAACGCAGACCACGATAGCCTCACAACAATGTCACGCTGCCTGTACGTATGTGTCATGATGGTCGTAAGATGGTCACGATGGAGTCATGACAGCTGTAAGACTAAGTCACGAATGGAAAATCAACGGTCATTTTGTTGTCACGATAGAGCTACGATAACCACGACAGTGCCATGACGATGCCATGAACGTATCACGATAGTGTCAAGTGCTAGCCCCACACGTGGGCGGGGGTTGCCATGGTGATGGAAAAGGAAGGGGGGTTAGAGATGCAGTTGTAATGGGTTGTAATAAGGAAGGGGGTGTTTGTTGGGGTTGGTGGGGAAACGGGGGGGTGGGGGACGCTTGGAGAAGGCGTTGTTGGGGGTGGTGGCGATGTGAATGGTTAAACGGGGCTGGGTGGTATCACCCCCCTACCCCCTACTCCATCACCACGTGGTGCTGGGAGTAGTGGGTAGGCCCGCAGTGATTCCCAACCTTTACACCTTGGAGGAACCCCTGTAATAATTTTTCATATTCCAAGGAACCCCCATATATAGTATACTAATATATATATATATATATATATATATATATATATATATATATATATATATATATATATATATATAAATTTTAAGAAAAGTTCTTGAGCAATATAATTCATATGAAATCTACAATTACATCACATGTCATGAGAGTTCACACTAATAAGTCAATAATGTTATGACTTACCTTCAGTGTGACACTTGGGCTTGTTTCTCTGCGTATCTGTGAAATTCTTGGCCGAATTTTTGACAGACACACACGCAGTTCTTCCTCGACAGACAGAAGACGATTTCTTGATTTGCTTTTAATGACGGTCAGGCATGAGAAAGCTTGTTCACAGAGGTAAGAAGTTGAAAACTGGAGTAAAACATCCAATGCTTTTATTGAGATGACAGGGTACTCTTGCTTTGCTGAAATCCAAAACTTGTCAAGTGATACTTCATTAAATTTCATTTTCAAGGTTCGATCGCACTGTAGTTCACTCAGTTCTTCTTCTTCTTGCAGACTAAGTAGGTTTTCTGTACTTGGTGAGAACTCAGTGAAGGGGTTTCTCACTCAGGCATACGTATCTGATGACAAGGAGGGGAAGTACTTATGAAGTTTTTCTGACAGTGATCCCAAATGACTTGTAATTAATGGAATGACTTTTTCATATTCAGTCTGAGTTTGAACTTGAAGTAGGAGTGGAAACATTTCGACGTTTCCTCTTGAAAGGTGCTTTTTCCAAACAGCGAGTTTATTCTTAAATGCAAGAAGTTTGTCTATGGTAGTCAGAATGTTTTCCTTCGCACCCTGCATGCTGGTGTTCAAGTTATTTAAATGCTGATAGATATCTGTTAAATATGCTAGTTTCATTTGCCAGTTTGTAGATTCAAGACATTCACAGAAACTGGATTTATTATTCTCTTTGAAGAAATGCAGCAGTTCCTGTCGCAAATCGAATACCCTTGTCAAAACTTTACCTCTCGAAAGCCATCGAGCCTCTGTGTGCTGGAGAAGCGTCACGAGATCTTTTTACATGTTTTCACACAACCTTGTAAATATGCGAGACTTCAGAGAGCGCTGCTTTATAAAGTTGACCATGTTCACAGTTATATCAAGGACTTGTTTTAAATCATCCCCAATAGTTTTTGAAACCAGAACTTCTCGGTGGAGAAAGCAGTGAGTTGTTATGACTTCAGGGTTTTTTTTCTTTCACGCGTGATACAAAGCCTTGTACTGAGCCAATCATTGAGGGAGCACCATCAGTGCAGATTCCAACGCATCGGTTCCATGACAAACCACAAGATTCCTTGTAAGAAGACAAGATGTTGAAAATGTCGTGGCCTTTGGTAGTTTCTGGCAGTTCTTTACAGCAAAAATAATTTTCCATTATTTCACCTTCATTTTCAAATCGTACAAATGCCAGCAGCTGAGCTTTACCAGTTATATCCGTTGTCTCATCTACTTGGAGAGCAAAGTTGTTATTTTGCAGTATTTCAGACAAAATACCAGAAATATTGTTGGACAGGTCATCCACACGCCTACTAATTTTATTATCAGAAACAGGAACCTTGCTTAATTCACTTTCAGCTTCTTCACCTAGCATTGTTCTCACAATTATTTTGCAAGCAGGTATTATTAGGCTTTCTGCAATAGTGTGATTTCATTTTCTTGGCAACTAGCTCAGCCACTAAAGGCCTCTTCCATTTGCGACATTTCAAGAACCAGTTCACGGAACCCAAGAGTTCAGGCGTTCCATTTGCACACGAAAACCTGGGTCCGAGGCAAAGCGCGTAGTGACACAGCATAACCCTTGAACTTTCTCTACTCACATTGAGAGGTGGGTAGCTTGGGTAGAGTTTTCAGTTCATAACAAACAATGGTCGCCTTGGGCCCTATTTCTCTTATCGTGAAGGGTTTTCCGCATGCACGAGTCGGAGAGGATGTCAGACGGCATAAAAGAGGCATACATGGCTGGTGTGGGCCATGCGTTCCCGCGATCTTAAACTTGATATGATCCCTTCACATAGCAGCTAGCTGAGTTATATCTCTCGTTATCTCTCTCTCTCGTTATCTCTCTCTCGTTATCTCTCTCTCGTTATTTCTCTCGCTATCTCTCTCTCTTGTTATCTCTCGTTATCTCTCTCTCGTTATCTCTCTCTCTCGTTATCTCTCTCTCGATATCTCTCTCTCTCGTTATATCTCTCTCTCGTTATCTCTCTCCCTCTCGTTATCTCTCTCGTTATATCTCTCTCGTTCTCTCTCTCGTTATCTCTCTCTCGTTATCTCTCTCTCTCGTTATCTCTCTCTCGATATCTCTCTCTCTCTCGTTATATCTCTCTCTCGTTATCTCTCTCCCTCTCGTTATCTCTCTCGTTATATCTCTCTCTCGTTATCTCTCTCGTTATCTCTCTCTCTCGTTATCTCTCTCTCGTTATCTCTCTCTCGTTATCTCTCTTTCGTTATCTCTTTCTCTCTCTCTCTCTCTCTCTCTCTCTCTCTCTCTCTCTCTCTCTCTCTCTCTCTCTCTCTCTCTCTCTCTCTCTCTCTCTCTCTCTCTCTCTCGTTATCTCTCTCTCTATCTCGGTATCTCTCTCTCTCTCTCTTAAATTGCCTCGCCAGCTGAGTATGTTTGTAAACAAAAAACGGGGTTTTTGCGTTCCATTTGTGACACGCGAACCCAACCCTGAACCCAGAACCCAACCCTGAACTGAAAGAACTGGTTCATGCAGCTTGGGCACAAATGGAAGAGGCCTTAAATAGCTTGCTTCTTGGGCTTATCACTGATGGTTACCTTCTTTTAAAAAACTTTTCTTTGTTTCTGCTGTGAATCCAAGAGTCTTCGAAAATAATCCACGGTTTTATTTGACAAGTGGCTGTGATTAGTAGTTAAGTGTCGCTTTAACTTGGCTGGGGCCATAACTGTGTTAGCGAGCTTTTTCCCACATACAATGCACAAAGGAAGTGGACAGTTTTCTTCTCCAGTCCATGTAAAGCCAATGGCCAGATAACTGTCATTGTAAAGGCGATTTTTTTTACATCACTCACTTTTCCTTTACTCGTACTTGGCTGTGGTATTTGTGATTCTTCGTCACTGTCCTCCTCTCCACTGACATGCTTTCTTTTCAAATATTTGAACATGCTTCAGTCTTTAAAATCCGTATCAAACTAATATTAACTGGTGAGATTAATTAACACAACGTTCCACTCGGTTGCGCTGCTCAAAACTGACTGAAGGAAGATGTGTGAACGGCTGGGCTGGGGCTCGTGACACGTATGATACTCGTACGGGGTTGCGTCACCCTCCTACCCAACCCCTGTGTCGCCAAACTTGCGGAGTAGGAATGAAGGGCGTATCCCGCACCGGCATTAACACTATTTTTTTCTTAATTCTATGCATATTATTTGCTCTCATTACTATATACATTGTACTGACTGACACGTACGAGTATGTTGGTGTCTGGAAACTGTTTGTGACGTGTTGTTGAGTAGGAATTATGAATTATGAATGAAGATCACTGTCATTTTGTAATAGCACATAATTATTTTACGCTTTCTCGCGGAACCCCTGGTGATGGTCGGCGGAACCCCAGGGTTCCGCAGAACCCCGGTTGGGAATCACTGGCGGTAGGGAGTCGAGGGGGGAGTGTCACCATGTGGTGGTGGGAGTAGGGGGAAGGGAGTCGAGGGGGGAGTGTCACCACGTGGTGGTGGGAGTAGGGAGAAGGGAGTCGAGGGTGGGTGGAGGTGAATGAGAAAGGGGGGAGAAGGCGGAGGAGGGTGCAAAAAAGGGGGGGAAGGTAGGGATGAAGGCGCCTGTAACGGTTTCTTATCGTCACGATAGACATACGACGATCACGATAGTGTCACGAAGCTGCTACATAGATAACGATAACATCACTATAGACTTACGATAGCGCTGCGTTGGGTACAAAAATCGGGGAGCTTCCCGATTTTTTAGTGCACGCACTAACTTTTCGTGGCCTCGGCCGAGCGCGTCACGATGGACCCATAACCAGGACCATGACGGCGCTGCGCATTGCATTGTTGGCGCGTTCGTGGTTCCATTATGGAATGTGTGAAGGAGGCTTTAAGGCGTTTTCTGCGGGGGTGCAAGAGAAATTTCGCTTGCAAAAGAGAAAATATTTCGCTTGCTCAAATTTCGCTTGCTGTTCAATCATCCTGAGAAGATGATTGCCCGACCCGCAAGAAAGTTCTTGCTGGAGCAAGCGAAGAAGTGAGTGAAGTGCGTCAGCGTTCGGCTGACGTGGCGATGCTTTCTGCTTCAGTAAAAGAATGACAACAGTGTACTTTCGACAAAATCAATTACACTTTCTTATTTTAATGTCTCATCATAAAAGTTTGAATCAAATAAGGGAGGTTGCGGCGTGTAATTAAGGATAATATAATCGTCACAGCTGTATATATTGCTTTATATGCATTCGAACAGCTGGGGGTAAACACTGGAATGTGCCACTTGTCAACAAAGCCGTGTTGACCGAAAATCAACAACTTCACACACCTCACTCTTACCCGATTTGCTGACAATGCCATTGGATATAAGAAACACTGAGACCACTATCGGCTTCCTAAGGAAATTTTGCATCGCATTAGTATACATGTATAACTAATGTAAGTACAGGTATATCAAAACAAGGGTTAAATAAAACAGTGCATAAACATTTTCTCCCACTTGTTTGGCTTCATCACCTCATTGCTCGGCTACTTATGATCACATTAAATTTCTAAGCACGTTTCCTGAATCTGCACACTTTTCTGACTATGACGGTATAGGATGCGTCCCATTGTGAAATATCTCGAGGGTCAAAATAGTCATTTGATCTTTGTTTTGCTTACATCTCAGCCGCCGCGTCGCCTTCTCGTGGAGCAAGCGACGGTCGAACGTTTTCTGCGGGGATACAGCAAGAGAAAAGTGACCGCTTGCAAGCGAAATTTCACTTGCTCCCCCGCAGAAAACGCCTTTAACCTAACACTCTCACAATGCTCTCCTCCCCCTCTTCCTTACCCTTGCCTTGTAGTCCACCAAGAATTTAATCAACGTCATGTAAATACGTGCGTAGGTGTGAGAGGAACGGAGATTTTTCATTTGTATAAGTGAGAGGAAAAGTTTAGGCGTGGGCTTTCATAACATTTATTTAGTTGTCACGTATGAGAAAAAAGAAGTGTTCTCAAAATAGTCTTCAGTAAATCCATGGAAGAGGAAAGATGGATGAGAGAGAGAGAGAGAGAGAGAGGAGAGGAGAGAGAGAGAGAGAGAGGAGAGAGGAGAGAGAGAGAGAGAGAGAGAGAAGAGAGAGAGACTATACCAGAAGAGAGGGACGTAGAATTATAACAATAGGGACCAAAATGGGCCAGATAGAGGGAGGGGTGGGGGGAGTATTCTAAGGTAAGGTTGAGAACAAGGAAATCATTGAAGAGAAAAGGGAGCAAAGACGTGATGGAGAGGAGGAAGAGAAGGAGGGAGGGAGGGAGGGAGGGAAGGTAGGATGTGTAAAGGAAGAGTAGGAGGAGGAGGTGACTGAGGGAAACGGAAAAACAAGTCGAGAAAATGGATGAGAAGAAAGCTTGTAGGAGGGTGGGTCGTGAGGGCTTGTAGAAGAGGATGAAAGGACGGACATGGAGTAGGAAGAAGGAAAGAGGAGAGGGAAAGATGGGAGGATGAAAATGGAAACAGAATTAATGAAGTGGAGAAAGAAGGACATGGAGGACAAGGAGAAGAAGGACAAGGAGAGAGATGGAGGAAAAGAAAATGGAAGGATGGAAGTGAGGATCGAGGGAAAGAGGAAACGAAAGAGGGAAGAAAGGAAAGAAAGAATGAGAGAGAGAGGAGGGCAGAAAAGAAGAGAGATGGGGAAGATAAATATAAAAGAAGAACAGGAAGAGAGAAGGATAAATGGAAGGAAGGGGATAGGGAAGGAACGAAATAATTGAAGGAAGAAAGGGAAGAAAGAAGTAGAGAGAGGGGGGAGGACAGAAAAGGAGAGAGATGGGGAAGAGAAAAATAAAAGAAAAACAGGAAGATAAAAGGAGAAATGAAGGGAAGGGGATAGGGAAGGAGGGAAATGGGGGTGGAGGAAGGAACGGAGGGAGGGAAGGAGGAAGTGGAGGAGGAAGATTGGGATCAATATTTTTCTTTCTTTCTTTCCTTCTTAATGAGATGACGCAACATGCGGCACACTTGTAAATGTTGCTAGTGTTCCACTTGTGTTGGCGTTTTCATTTGATAACAAAACAAACAAATTAATGAATAAAGAATTAGATAAAAAAGAAACGAAACTATTTTATGAAGTGTTGTATATTTTGATTCGAAATATGATTGCATACAAAAGACATAAGGAGGGTGTGACGGCATGGACCGGTTCTTGCGGTATACTTAAGGCAAGATAACGAGATGCAAATTAGAATATAGAAAAAAGAAGTAAGACAGTTGCATGAGTGTTGGGGCCTTGGGGGGGGGGGGGGGCTATAGGGATGGAGGGCCCAGGAGGGGGGTGTATATGTATCCTTTGTATGCTAAGTAAGTACAGATTGTGAAGTAAAAGGGGTCCCTCGATTACAATACAGCGATAACAATCTCCCAAATGTTTTTATATCACGACTAATTTTCTTCACTTCTTTCTCACTACATACGGCATAACACAACTTTTTTTTTTCGTTATGATATTCTGCCACTGGATAATAACACTTTTGTGCTTTATTCATAAACTCAACAATGTACCGGTAGCAAACTATTTTCCCTGTATCTTACTATTGTGTTATAGTATATAAGGTGGCGAGGTCATCTCTTGCATCATATTCCCTCATTTCTCAAGCTCTTTACGTTCACACTCGATCACAGAATAACAATTAGGTAATGAGACCCATCACAGCCCGGCATTAGTGATAATGGGCACAGCTGGCCTTAAAGTGATGCTGATTAGCGGTACATCGTCCACGTAGATCCAGTTATAATAGTTTATAAGGATTATATAGGATCCATATAGGGACCTACCAAATAATACTTAAAGTGTCTCGATATGGCCAGCTATTAGATTAGTTACGCATGAGGTATTGACTAGAATTGCAATGTGTGATTATGTAACGAAAGCAAGAGAAGATTGGCACTGAAGGTCAGCAACAACAGCATTATCGGTGGCCATGACGATATAAAGCAACGAATGCATAAAAACTGATAGGGAAAAAAAGAGGAAATTCCCCTTATGCACTAGAATTTGACGAGCTACTTTATTTCACACACACTATATTTCTACACGATGGTGGTGGCAATAAAGCATGCAATCTACGTTATCTACATGGAGTTAAGACAATGGTAACCGCATATTGACCACCATATACAAGAACGAGTAACGGAAGGTCAATATACTCTTTCCTGGATGACTGCACACGCCTGCAAGTGCTGTGTACTTGTAGTGTTTGTGATGAAACATTCGGAGGTACATTGTGGATTGATCAACATGTTTCTATGTTTGCGAGCTCTATAGGGTAGTGCAAGAGGTTGTAGTGGTGTTGCAATGAATGGAAGAATGTGTTCGATTCTTGAGAAGGGAAATATTGCGTCTTTTGTGGTGATTTCGGAGGTATATGTGGCATGAAATTTTTGTGGAGCTGATAGTATGTGTGTGTGTGTGTGTGTGTGTGTGTGTGTGTGTGTGTGTGTGTGTGTGTGTGTGTGTGTGTGTGGTGTGTGTGTGTGTGTGTTGTGTGGTGTGTGTGTGTGTGTGTGTGTGTGTGTGTGTGTGTGTGTGTGTGTGTGTGTGTGTGTGTGTGTGTGTGTGTGTGTGTGTGTGTGTGTGTGTGTGTGTGTACCTAGTTGTACCATACAGGGCCCGAGATATTATCCTTGG
Source organism: Chionoecetes opilio (assembly GCA_016584305.1). Classification (NCBI taxonomy): domain Eukaryota; kingdom Metazoa; phylum Arthropoda; class Malacostraca; order Decapoda; family Majidae; genus Chionoecetes; species Chionoecetes opilio. Next base: position 9,003 of record JACEEZ010026160.1, on the reverse strand, counting down.
ACCTAGGTAGTATACTCATGTAGTCATTTCTCCGCATCTTTGTTGATCTAGTTTTTCTTTAAATTGATGCATAACCTACTTTATGCCAAAATCACCTCCTTTTTCCCTTCCCTTCCAAGTGGCTGTAATTTCGTATATTGTGTGTGTGTGTGGTGTGTTGTGTGGTGTGGTGGTGTGTGTGTTGGTATGTGTGTGTGTGTGTGTGTGTGTGTGTGTGTGTGTGTGTGTGTGTGTGTGTGTGTGGTGATTAACGGCGTGGTGGCGGCTACACACACACACCTGCCACACGGTCTGTATAATGCTTGGGGGCGTCGATAAGTTGTGAGCTGGTTCCCTTGACGGCTACCTCGGGGGGCAAACATCTAACATTTAAGTAAACAGAGGCACATGGCGCGCTACCTCATACCGCTATCCTTGCCACATGTTATATTATCACATCAACATTTCCACGTTCACTGACAACCTAAGAAGCCTTTACGTAAACTGTCCTCCTATGTAGATTAATATTAGCTTTTTATAAATTATTGTATCAGGAAAAATAGTCGCGTTTTGGGATATTAAGCTTTCGGTAAATAAATATTCTGGCGTCATGTTGCAATTACCTCCCGCCCAAATGCTCACCGGTCGACAAGCACTCAGTTACCTATATGACACTCTGCGGGGTGGGTGTGCGCGCTGATCATGGAGCCCGGTGTATAACGTGCTGTGATGGTGTTTGTGCATAACAGTGTATGACTTTACCTGTGTTGGGATACTAGTGCGCCCCTGAGCCATGGCAAGCCGGCAAAACTCCACTGAGTAAGTAGATACAGGGGGTGGGGACATGGGTTGGATAGGGGGGGGGGAGGGGGAGTGTCACTGCTAATGTTGTTGTTATTGTTATTGTTGTTGTTGTTGTTGCTTATGTTGTTGTATTGGTAATAATATAAGTTTTCTGAAGTGTTTATTTTGATTCATCAGGATAGGGTGTCGCGATTATTATTGTTATTATTATTACTATTATTATTATTATTATTGCGTAAGTTAGCGATGGTTTGTCATGGTGAGGGGTAAAGATTTTTTTCTAGATTATATTCTATTTTTTCTAAGTGAAGGGAGACCGACGCCCACGAGAACCTTATTAGGAACCCTCCAATCCTTCACATCCTGGGAGAGAGAGAGAGAGAGAGAGAGAGAGCAATCCTTCTTCACATCATCCTAGGGGGGGGAGAGAGTAGAGAGAGAGAGTAGCAATCCTTCAAATCTCTAGTGGAGAGAGAGAGGAGAGAAGAGAGAGGAGAGAGAGAGAGGCAATCCTTCTTCACATCATACCTAGGGGGGAGGGAGAGAGAGAGAGAGAGAGAGGAGAGCAATCCTTAACATCATGGGCGTGAGAGAGAGAGAGAGAGAGAATCTTCACATCATCCGGGGTAGAGAGAGAGAGAGTACGAGAGCAATCTCTTAGCATCAGCCTGGGGAGAAAGAGACAGACTAGAGAAGAGCAACCTTCACATCATCCTGGGTAGAGAGAGAGAGAGACGAGAGAGAGAGAATGAGAGAGAGAGAGAGAGCAATCCTTTGCATCATCCTGGGGGAGAAAGAGAGACAGACAGAGAGAGCAATCCTTCACATCATCCTGGGGTAGAGAGAGAGAGAGAGAGAGCAATCCTTCACATCATCTGGGGAGAGGAGAAGAGAGTAATCTTCACATCATTCATGGGAGAGAGAGAGAAAGTATGGAGAGGAGCAATCATTAACATCATCCTGGAGAGAGAGAGCAAGACGCAGAGAGAGAGCAATCCTTTCACATCAACCTGGGGGTAGAGAGAGAGAGAGAGGCAGTCCTTCACATCATCCTACGGGAGAGAGAGAGAGAACGAGACGGAGCCGCCCGAGAGAGAGAGATGGGTAGAGGAGGAGAGAGAGAGAGAGATGAGAGAGAGATGAGAGGCAATCTTTGCTTCATCCTGGGGGAGAAAGAGAGACAGACAGAGAGAGCAATCCTTCACATCATCCTGGGGTAGAGAGAGAGAGAGAGAGAGCAATCCTTCACATCATCCTGGGGTAGAGAGAGAGAGAGAGAGCAATCCTTCACATCATCCTACAGGAGAGAGAGAGAGTAATCCTTCACATCATCCTGGGAGAGAGAGAGAAAGAGAGAGAGCAATCCTTCACTTCACATCATCCTGGGAGAAAGAGAGAGAGAGGTGTCATCTAAAGCGCATAATATTATAGATACAGTACGATATTACTATTATTATCACCATCACCATCATCATCGAAAACTTTACCAAAACACCGAATGACTAGTGATAGTTTATTTATCAGTATTTTTTTCCCCTATTCATCTTCATAGTATTTTTTTTATACCAGCTGGCGTGTTTTTTTCCTCTGGTGACGTGGCTTGAGGCGCCTGACTTTGGCTTAAGCTTCGCGCCGCTAAAGGGTTTATTGGAACTGGCTTTGACTCCCTTCTCCTTTTTATCCTTCTCCTCCTCCTCTTTCGTCTTCTTGAAAGGGAATAGCAACTGTCCTTCACAATAGCATTCTCAACGGACCGCTGAAAGCGAGGAGGAGAGAGAGAGAAGGCGAGAGACGAGAGAGAGAGAGATGAGAGAGAAGGAGAGAGAGAGAGAGAGATGTAGAGAGGTAGTGGGAGGGGCTGTAGGCCATTCTTCTTCAACTCTATGTCTCTGTGAGATAGTCTTTTAGGTAAAGGTGAGAGAGAGAGAAGAAGAGAGATAGAGATAGGAGACAGAGAGAGAGAAGAGAGAGAGAGAGGAGAAGAGAAACACATTATCATCAAATAATTGTTCCATTATGATTGGACATTATATTATTGCAAGTGCATTTATATAAACTTGTTGGTTGATTACTTTTGTTAAGAATTTCCTGTAGCACAATAAGTTTCTCCTCTCTCTCTCTCTCTCTCTCTCTCTCTCTCTCTCTCTCTCTCTCTCTATCGATCCTCTCTCTCTCTCTCTCCATACCCTGTGTACTCTGTTAGCAGCGGCAGTTCGTTCTCCAGGAAACTGATATTTTCTCTAAAAGCAACTCCCACCGCTCTAAACTGTGTCCCAGAAAGGAGAGGAAGGGGAGGAAGGGTCGGAGAGGAGAGGGAGAAGGGAAGGATGAGGGGAAGGGATGGTCGTGAAATGTAAAAGGGAAAGACATGGAAGTGAAGAGATGACGGAAGAGAGTTAGGTTTAGAAGTAGGAAGAAGAGGAGGAGGAGGAGGAAGAAGAGAGGGAAACGGTACGTAACTTTGTGGTAAGTATTGACTTCTGCATTACGTTTCCTAGCGCACCTGTCTGTCTGTCTGTCTGTCTGTAGATCCATTCGTGTTTGTAAGTACGTTTGTCAATGGCCTGTGTGTGTACTTGGATCTGGTATATATATTTATTTGCATTTGTTTATATTTTGTGTGGGTGTGTGCGTGCATTGAAAGAGAGAGAGAGAGAGAGAGAGACAGAGAGAGAGAGAGAGAGAGAGAGAACTAAAAGAAATGCGTGGACAATTATCCTATTCATTATTTAGAGGGAATCAGAGGGGAGAGAAAGGAGGAGAGGGAAAGGAAGGAGGAGGAGAGAGCCTTTTATTATCAAAGGGTGAGCTACAAAGGGAGGGCAGGGCGCGGCGGTGTCTATCGGCCGGTTGGTTCCGGATCCGGTTATGTTTTTCAGTACAAATCCGGTTTTGGTCTGGTGGGTCCGTTTTACTCCCCACCCGAAAATGTTCTGCCTAAATATGGCTTAATGCTGAGATTTATGATTTTATGTATTCGTTGTTTGCTTACTTATTTAGTACTTTGTTCATTATTATTACTATTATTGTTATTATTATTATTATTTATTTATCAATTTCTGGTTTGGTAGATATTGTGGATTTTTGTATTTTTCTATTTTCTGGTGAATATACATGGTACTTTTTTTTTGGTCGTTTAGTAGTTCGATTGGATACAAAAATTTTTTAAATAAATTTTTTCATGCTCTGTTTTTTTCCCCCTTTTTTCCTTTACATCGTGAAACTTGCTATTATGTTTCCTTTGTCACTTGGGGTTGAGAGGAAGAGAGAGAGGAGAGAAGAGAAGTGGGGAGGAGAAAGAGAAAGAAGGGGAGAGAAGGGAGTACCTTCTTTCCTGATTCACCTCCCCTTCCCCCCCCCCCCCTACCTCTATTTCCCCATCCATCGTTAGCCCCCAAAAAGGGGAAAAAGGAGATAGAAGTGTGATGAATTAAAAATCCTTTTTATTCTTTTCCCTTTTAATTAGAGTTGATTTCCCTTTCCCCCTTTTGTTTCTTATTCCAATTTTTCTTTCGTTCTTCCTTCCTTCCTTCCTTCCTTTGTTTTTTTCGGGTACTTTCGGTTCGTCTTTTTCTTTTATTCTGGTTTTATCCTTCCTTTTCCCTTTCCTTTCCCTTCCCCCAATTCTTTTCTTATTCTTTCCTTGTTCTTTTTTTTTTACCCTTTGTTTTACCTTTTTTTTTTTCCTTTTTTCTCTCCCTTTGCTTTCCTCCCTTTCTTCTTAAAAGTATATCTCTCTCTCTCTTTTCCCTCTCCGCTCTCTCTCTCCTCGCTCTCTCTTTCTCTCTCCCCTCTCTCCTTCTCTCGCTCGCCTTTCATTCATTGGGGGAAACGCCTCCCCCTTCTCTCCGCCTCTCTCTCTCTTTTCTTTTTTCTCTCTCCCCTCTCTTTTCCCCCTCTCTCTCTCTCTCTTTTCTCTCTCTCTCCTCTCTCCCCCCCTTCCTTTCATTCTTTAAAAGTTACTGTCTGCCTCTCTCTCTCTCCTCTCTCCCCCCTTCTTCTCTCCCCTCTCTCCCTCTCTCTCCTCTCCCCCTCTCTTCTCTCTTCTCTCTTCTCTCCTCTCCTCTCTTTCTTTCTTTCATTAAAGAAAATACTGTACTGCCTCTCCTTTTTCTTCCCCTCTCTCTCTTCCTCTTCTCTCCTCCTCTCTCCTCTCTCTCTCTCTCTCCCCTCTCTCTCTTCTCTCTTCTCTCTCTCTCTCTCCCTTCTCTCTCTCTCTCTCTCTTCTTCCTTCCTTTCATTCTTAAAAGGAAATACTGTACTGCCCTCTCTCTTTCTCTCTCTCCCCCCTCCTCCCCTCTCCCTCTCTCCCCCTCCCCCTCTCTCCCCTCTCTCTCTCTCTCCCCTCCTCTTCTCTCTCTCTCTCTCTCTCTCTCTCTTTTTTCTTTCTTTAAAAGGAAATACTGTCTCCCTCTCTCTCCCCTCCTCTCCCCCCTTTCTCTCTCTCTTCTCTCTTCTTCCTTCTCTCTCCTCTCCTCTCCCCCCCTTCTCCCCTCTCTTTCCTCTCTCTTCTCCTGCTCTTTCAGACTTTCTCATTTTTTTCTCAAACTTTCTCCTATTCTTTCTTTAGGTCTTGTTCACGATTTCGCTTAATTAGGGAAACTTTCTTTTATTGTTTCGTTGTTTCCTCGGGGCCAGACCGCAGGGAGTTTTCTTGTTCTTCTTTTCCTATTCTTTCTTTATATATATATTTTTTGTGGGGGGGGAGGGGAGGGGCTGGTGTTGGGCTAAATTTTAAGTGTCCCTCCTTCCTCCCTCCCCTCCTCCCCCCTCCTTTTCCCCCTTTTCCCCCTCCTCCTCCTTCTTCTTTGAGGTTTTGTGAAATTGGGGTATTTATACATTGGGGGAAATGATTAGTACGGAAAAATAAAAATATAGAGTAAGGGAGGGAAAAGGGACCTCGTGTAACTTTTTGAAGGGTGATAATGTTATGTAAAAATTGTTAAAAGATGAGGAAAGGAAGTAGTGAAAGAAAATGACTGGGGGGGGGGAGCACACCCACACACAACACCAACACCACACCACCACACCACAACACACCAACACCCCCAAACAAACACACACACACACACAACACACACAAACACACACACACACACACACCACAAACAACACCACGGAAGAGAGGAGAAGAGAAGAGAGAGAGAGAGAGAGAGAGTGTAGTACGCTTTTGTTTAAAGGATACGATCCCTTTCTCTCTCTCCCCCTTTTCTTTTTTTCTCTTTTCTCTCCCCCCTCTCCCTCTCTCCCCTCTCCCTCTCTCTCTCTCTCTCCACACACCACACACACACAAAAGGGGAAGGGGGGAGGTGTCCGAGCCTCCCACTGTTGATGCTTTGAAGGTGACCTAAGCAGTTTACAGTATCTCTCTCTCTCTCTCTCTCTCTCTCTCTCCTCTCCTCTCTCTCACTCCTTCTCTCTCTCTCTCTCTCTCTCTGCTCCTTCGTCCTTCATTCAATACCTTCCCTCCCTCCTCCTGACCTTCCTTCCTCCCTCCGTCTATCCCCTCCTTCACCACCACCACTACCACCACCACCACCACCACTGCCATCACCCCCCCCCCCCCCGCCTACATACATACACACGCACCCACCACCACCGCCGTAATGGTTAACTTCATCCTCATTATCGCTTGTAACTAACAGCTGTGATTTCTCTTCTTATACTCAGACATTTGTTTTTGTTTGTATCCCCTCCACCACCACCACCATTACTACCACCATTATGTCAATTGTTATAGTCATCACAAACATTTAACTACCACCACTACCACTATTACTACAACCACCACTACCACTACTACTACCACCATTATGTCAATTGTTATAGTCATCACAAATATTTAGCTACCACCACTACCACTATTACTACAACCATCACTACCACTACTACTACCACTATTATGACAACTTATAGTCATCACAAATATTTAGCTACCACCACGATCACTATTACTACAACCACCACTACCACTACTACTACCACTATTATGACAACTTATAGTCATCACAAATATTTAGCTACCACCACGATCACTATTGCCACAACCACCACTACCATTTTTACCACCATTACGACAATTCTTATAGTCATTACAAACATTTAACTACCACCACTATCACTTACTACAACCACCACCACCACCACCACCATCACTACCACCATTATGTCAATTGTTATAGTCATCACAAACATTTAACTACCACAACCATCATCATTATCATTCTTTTATAATTACATCTTTAACTGTACTTTTTTTATTTATTTACTACCATCACTACTACAACTACTACTATTATTACTTCATCTAACACCTACCACACAAATGCCACACCCACTACAAACTCATCTACTAAAGCCAAAACGTTTAGCCTATAGAACGTTATCACATTTTAAACTTCCTGTTGTTCCATTGTCGTTTTTGTTGGATAATTTGTTGTGTGTGTGTGTGGAAGGATTCGTAGTAACGGGGCTGAAGGAAAGGCGGGAGGGAGGGAGGGAGGAAGGAGTTGGGTATATCGAGGTTACCATTTTAGGCACTTGCAAGGCCATGATATCAATATTCGAGTAGTTTTTTTTCCTTCTGTAGAGAGAGATATGTAGAGAGAGAGAGAGAGAGAGAGAGAGAGAGAGAGAGAGAGAGAGAGAGAGAGAGAGAGAGAGAGAGAGAGGGTGGGTACAGTGATATCCTCTCTCTCTCTCTCTCTCTCTCCTCTCTCTCTCTCTCTCTCTCTCTCTCTCTCTCTCTCTCTCTCTCTCTCTCTCTCTCGCCAATAACACTAATGTCGCCAGGCACCATATATTACGAATTTTAGCATCACTACAGACTTGTATGTGCCACTGAAGACAGGTACACAATATAAACTACTGTGCATGTCTCTTTAGTGGCACATACAAATCTGTAGTGATGCTAAAATTCGTAATATATGGCACCTGGCGACAGTGCAGTGGCGACTATAGTGTTGTTGACGGTATACTACGGCATTCTTAAGCTGTAGTTGCGGTAGTAGTAGTAGTAGTAGTAGTAAAATTAGCAGCAGCAGCAAGAGTTAAGAGGAGAGGCTGTCCCCAATCCATATTTCCTTCCTTCCTTCTCTCACTAGCTTACCCTTTTCTAACTTACCCTTCCTACAGCTTCTTTCTCTCCCTCCCTCCTCTCCCTCTCACCCTTATTATATACCAGTAGGTGTCCTGGTATCTGTTCTCATGTATTCCTCCTGCTCTCTCAGTGTCCAGCAGTCCCGCCAGCAGGAAAACGTGCTTACTCATAGGATGCTCACGTTGTACAAACACATTCTTTTGTTGATAAGATAATGTCAACTGTTTATATCTGTTGCTTTGTATCCCTCCTTGTGTTTGCTGGTTCATGAGACATTACTCACGCTTTATAACACACACACACACACACACACACACACACACTCTGTGTGAGTACTCGGGGTACTCTGTAGTGTAGTGGTTAGCACGCTCGGTTCACAACCGAGAAGTCCAGGGTTCGATCCCCGGGCGGAGCGGAAACATATGGGCTGTTTCCTTAAAAAAACCCAGCCCCTGTCTACCCAGCAGTGAATGGGTACCGGGTGTCAGCCGGGGGTTTGTGACCCCCCTCCCGGGGTGGTGGCTTCGGCCAAAACTAAGCACTAAGGATGAATGATAAAAAAAATGTTGATATGGAGACGGGGCCATACGAGCGTTGCTCAGGCCCTGTAAAATACAACTAGATGAATACAACTAGATGAATACACACACACACACACACACACACACACACAAACGGTGACGAAATGCGTGGTAAAATTATCAAATATCATGTTTTTTATTACTATTATTTATGACTGAGTTAATGGATTCTTGGATGTGATATTTTTATTGTAAGAGAGAGAGAGAGAGAGAGAGAGAGAGACTATTCTGCAGCTGGGTTGAAATTTTTTTGATGTTTGGAAAATCATTAAGATACAAATTTATGTTTTCATTGTTTAGTTTTTCTATTTTTTTAACGCTAAATTTAATACGAAGGTTGGCGGTTTTTTATTATAGGCGCATGTTTCTAATTAACCATTGTTCAACTATCATTATGTTTTATCCATCTTAAAACACATAACCTTGACATTTACTCTTCATTTTTTTTCATTTTATTCATTTAATTTTTCAATCTCACCCTTCAATTAATTTTCAACTCCAACACTCTCTCTTTTTTTTTTTTCTCTCTCTCTCTCTCTC
>JACEEZ010026159.1:29881-108924 GCA_016584305.1 Chionoecetes opilio | reverse complement strand
TAACCCAAAAAATTTTAAAAAAAAAACAACTGGCGAAAAATTTCCCCCATTGGGGCGAAAACCCGATAATCGAAAAACCAAAATTACGATACTAGCGATTACAATATTGATTTTTTAAAATAAAAATTTTAAAATGCTATCAAAAACCTTTTAGAAAACCCCTTTTTACCTTTTGCACACTAATTTTTTAAAATTTTTAATTTTTCCTGTCTCTTCCTAATAAAATCTTTTTTTTAATAAAATAACTAAATTTTAGAATAATCAATCTAAAAATTATCATAAAAAAAAAAATTTTTATCATAAAATTAAAAAGGGAAAGAAGCAGGGGAACGGGGAAAAAAAACCATCAAAAAAACGCGTAAAAGGGAGCGCGCAGGGAAACCCCTCCCCGCCCCGACCTGTGAGGGGACGAAGTGGCGAACTTTTTTGGAAAAGAGTAAAAGAGGGTTAGCTGGGTTTAGCCCTTTGTTCTTTTCCCACTGGACCTCCTTTTTCTGCCCCCAAAGCACGCGCGGCTCGCCCTGTGCTAAACTAAAAACCAAAAAATAAAATGTCGACTATCCTATTTTGGAAAAAAAAGTATCGGCGATAACCGATAATCGAAACGCGGGATTTTTTTTTCAAATAACCGATAACCCAAATCGTTATAGCAAAAATTATCGCTATAATTTATCGCAAACGCCCACTATGCAAATATTGTAAGATTAGGGTTTCCCAATAAAGGTTTTAGAGGTTCTTAAAAAGTGCCGGGTTTAAACTGAGTTTTGTATTTTTTTGTTTTCGTAAACTTAAGATTCCTTTGTTTTACTTATTTTTTGTAGTGCTGTATGTTCTTGTCAAATCGTTTATTGCAACATAGATGTCTGTAGTACGTATTACTACTTGAAAATTCCCCCGTATTGCTCTTTGATACAACCATTATTTTGCCGTTTTATGCTATTCAACTTTTAATCGTAATCTTTGGTAATTGCTCTTTCTATATTCATTAGTTTGAGGGCATTTTTTTTGCGCTTAGTGTTTATAGGTTTTTTTTTTCTTCTTTAGTTTATTTGTTATGTATTTGCAGTGTTTTTGTGTTTAGTGGCATCTGCTTTTTAAATCAAGCTTAAATTACAGGTTGAAACGCTTTAAAAAAAAACATTGCAGCAGCCTTTTGACCTTCACTGAACATCCAACATTTAAACACTCCCCGTGTTTTAAAGCCTATGGAGGCAAACTGAAGCAAGCCAAGAACAAAAAATGCCGTGGCCAAAAAACTTTCAGAAAGTGTAAATCTTCAAGAAAAAGGGTTGGACAAGCGATCTTCACCGACGCTGCCTGACTTTATGAGGAGGTTTGTAAAGCTTACGCCAATGTGGAATTTTCATCGATATGTGTCTTCCTCCTTAAGGTCAGTTTCAAAAAAAGGGGTTAGTGAGTGTACAGTTTATTGGAATTGAATGAAAAAATTTTGGATTTTTGTACTTAAAAACACCTTGGGGGGAAAGGGAAGAAAAAAATCAGGGCATGAAGAAGGGTTAAGGTGAAGGTTTTTGCCACCGCCTCATTTTATTGGATATAAGGTTTTCCAATTTAAGGGAAGTTACAAAAGATTGAGGGAAAAGGGATTTTTTTGGAAAGGATCCTTACGCATTAAGATCGGCTTGATGGTGAACCCTTAAGTACTGTAAAAGGTTGAAAATGAATGATAAAGTTTAATCGGTTGATTTAAAGTATGGTGAACCCGCAAAAAATGGATTCAGTACTTTCAGATTTTAAATAAATTTAAAGCCTGTTAAGATGGTGACATAAAAGGGTTTATCAATATGGTTGAAAGGGTTAAAAAGATTTGGCTAATTTAAAAAAGGATGGAACTTGGGGGGAGAAAAAAACACTGCAAACACGAAAAACTACATAAAAAAGATTTTGCCTAAAACAAAAAAAACGTGAGGGGGTTTTAAAAATGGAGAGGAACATGGAGCTCAAGGAACTATTCAAGCTTCTAAGGGACTTTTTGCTAAAAGAAAAGAGAGTCTGGAAATTTAAACTAGATGTCGAAGATTTTCGGTGCCAGAGTGTGTCATAATGACAGGTCATTTTAAGAGATTTAGTAAAACGGCTCCTTTTAGAATTTTTCGAGAAACTAGTAAATTTTGCACAGGGTTAAACCACTAACCAAAAACAGTCGCTCTTAATAAAGTCAAAACTGGTTATGATGAAATTAGTTCACAAAACAGGGAAGTGCTTGTTGCATAAAAATTGCAATCATAACCTGGAGTTGTTCGCCTTTGGGAAACAGGGGTGATCTAAAGCTTGAGACGTAAGGGAAGTGGAGCATTTTTTAAATTTGTTTTAAAGAAGGTCATGTGTAAAGATTCGGTCGTCTCAGGGAACTTGTGTACCAAAAGGGTGGGACCAAAACCGTTAATCCTTTAATCGTTAATTAAAAAATTTACTTTTTCGTTAATTATTTAACTTTAAGTTAACTTTTGGAAATCATTTTCGGACTAATTAACTTCCGTTAATTTAACTTCGAAAACTCAAGCCCGTAACCCCAAAATTTCAAAAAAACCGGTAAATTTTTAAAAATTTTTCTATTATTTTAGTTTTCAATACAAAATGAGAGTCTTAGCATAGTTAATATTGTACGCGTCATTCTTTCAACCCCGATATAACCACTTATTATTAAAAATAATTTTTTAAAATTAAAACTTCGAATTGGAGTTCAAAATGATTTTTTTTATTCATATTTAAGCAATTATTTTATTAGTAATCATAAAAAGTTTTTTTAAAAAAAAATAAGATTTGCACCAAGCACGCAACGCAGCGCTTTATAAAAGTGCCAGTAGAAAGAATCACTTCATCGGGAAGGTAGGGTACGCCGTAGGTCCAATAAAAGTGAATATAGATTATTTCGATTTGGCAGGGGGTTTTTCTTAAAAAAATTGAATTTTAAGGGTGGTTTTTGTCCGCTTCAACTTTTTGGTTTGAGCACTTTTTTGTATGCAAAAATGGATTTTTTAATTTAAGCAAAACATAGCAAAAATGCGATTTTGCATAGTAAAAAATTGCCAAATGCAAAAAATGGAAGGTAAAATGTTTTAAATTCCATTTTAATGGGAAAATTTGGGCATGCCAAAAATTGAGAAAAAGAATTTTTTTTTATACGGCGTCCCAAACCGGGTCCCAAAAATATTTGGTTTGGGCTTACGATGGGAGGAAGGACAAGACCAGGGCGATGGGCCCGACAGCTAGGGGGAAACTGCACCCAAGGTTTCAGGGGGAGATGTGTCATGACGAGGACCCATCTGAAGGTACCTTTGGCACTTTGTACCAGGGGGACCCGTCCACCTGAGAACCCTGCTTTAAAGGTGGCTCAGGCTCTCTATGATCTCTGGTGCATACGACTCCACCGACTCACGATCGTCTGAAAGGTACTCAACGGGGGCCAACAGGGTGGAAGGGTGGTACTCACGCCTTTGGAGAGAGCGGGATCAAGCTCTTCTGGGTTTGCGGTTTTGCACAAAAACTTTGCCCCTGCGCCACCTTATCCCCAGCATCGAGGGGCCTACCTCATCTGACACTGGCTTCAGGGGTTCCAGTGTGCATCTGCTGCCCGCGTGAATGAGATGCAGTACAACGCGGGTTTTCAAGGAGTGCCGGGCGTGAAGATCAGGGAGATCCGGAGTATATCCGGTAACATTTCCCTACCGCGGTCTTCACCACTGGTCCGGCTGTGAAGCGGGGCGTTTCCCGTCCGACTGCGGGAGATAAGTGGGCAAGGTGCCCCACTCCAGATGGCTCACAACAGCCCAGTCGCTCGTGAAAATGGGCCCAGAAGATGGATGACTGGAAAAGAACTGAAACCCGGGAAACCCTAGTAAAAGACTGCCTGCGGGGGTTTCTTCAAATCTACTACACATCAGGTTTCACCACAAAACAAAGGACCCCCCAAGCACATCCTCACCCAGCTCAGAGTGTAGGTCGCACCCCAGAAGGTCCAAAACAGTTTGTACCTTCTAGTGCGGCGGAGCATGGTTCCACCCTAAAATTTGTCCTCCTCTCGCTGATGGGGGTCAGAGTGAGACGATGGGGGGTTCGCCGTGACCCAATTTTGAAGCTGAGGCTGGCGAGGGTAGGGGGACACCTGTGAAAGGGACCTCCATCACACCCAAGCTAAACTTTTCACCACCATTGCAGACCTGATCACGGGCACCTGGCCGGGTGCACAGCCGGCTTCACCGTTCACTGCCCGGGGATCAGACCGGGAGATCCTGGTCAAGCCGTACGAGGTTCCGGAGTTCTCTATCCACACTCAACCCACCAAAAGATCGTAAGCAGGTGACAGAGGCGCGGCAGCAGTGGGGGGGCAGCAGGCCAAGAGGGGTTCATCCGGGCTCGGGCCCACCACCGGGAAAACCATCCCTGCTTCAGGCTAAAAGGACATGATGGACACGTTCTGGGCCAACGTAAGGCTGTGACATTTGATGTGGCCTGATAAACCCAACTGACAGAAAGAGCTTACCCGCTATCTTTGGAGCTAATTTTGGTGCTATCAATACACGGGACCAGAACTGGTTCATTTAAGCATTATTCGAAAAGGGGTGCAATAAAAAAATTGCGTTTTTGATAGAAAATGCTCAAATGCAAAAAGGATTAGATAAAATCTTTAGAATTCCTTTTAATAAAAAAGGGGCACCCAAAGTAAGAAAAAAAATTTTTGTTATACGGCTACCCTACTGGGAGCTATTACTTTTCAACGGAGTATCTTTTATTATAGCGATACATTAGTGTTAATTGAAAGAAAAAAATAAGTGTTTTTAGGGGGTTTTTTAGAGAAAAAACAGTTTTTTTGGTTTTTTCTAGAAAAAAAAATTAACTTTAAGGGTTTACGATAACTTCCTTTAATTTTTAAAATTAACGATAAACGGTTACGATTAATTTTTTTTGGAAACGATTAACGGTTACGAAGTTAATTTTTTTTAAACGGCGCCCCACCGGGATGTAAAAACCAACGGACAAGGTGTAAAATTTTTCATCCGCTTTACTTCTGGGCATTTTCAGATGTATTTCCATACCTTTCTTTCCCCCTTTTAAATCTGAGTGCGTAAAAGGGATAAAAGCACTCTAATGATTAGCAAAATATACAACAATGGCACCCCTCTAAACCATTATGGATCCTGGAAGTGACATAACCCTTTGACATTTCGCTGCTTCAAAACTAGGTCAAAAAGGTAGAGATGTTAACTTAACTATCTCTAAAGTGGGAAAAGGGTAAAAAGTTGAAGAGTAAAGAGTATGTGATTAAAGTGACTGATCTTAAAGGGCAAACATTGGTACATCACGCTTATGGATAAAAGATATAAATCTGCAGTATGTGGGGAAATCTAAAAAATATCATTAATTTGTTTAAGGGTATTAAGTCTGTCTGATCGGAACGCCCATTTGGTGAAATGAGTTGTTAGGGGTTTGAGGGTGACTTTATCCCCCCAAGTAAACAGTCTGTGGGGAACTACAGCTAATGCAAAAATTTTTGGTAAATGCATACCGGTTCCCCCCGTTGATCAAGTTTGGTCTAAAAAACGACAATATTTTTAAACTGATTTTAATCACTCCCAGTGGGGTAAATGTAGAGGAATTAATGTTAAGGGCCCTGCAAATCTCAAAATGGGTTAGAACATTTTTTTTAGTATTTTAAAGTCTAGGCACACAAAATTTTACCAAAATGTGGAGGGTGTAAATGGGATCGTGCACACGAGGGGTAAAAATTGCCCAATTAAAAAAAGGGAACTTTCCAGATTACAGAAAGGGTTTTTGATCCAACAGGAAGGGAAAAAATTGGGCTGTCCGATATCCGTGGGTCAAAAAACCCCAAAGATCTTTCCAAAAATATGTGTGGCTATAGCCGGGTGAAAACAAAAGAGAGAAGGGTTTAAAAAGTTTGGATATGACTATAAAACTGTACATGATCAAATACGGGTATGTAGATAAGGTGTTCTAGAAAATGTCTTGGAAGGAAAAGAGTGCTATGATGGCCCTATACTCTAGGGTAACTAATTCTCACCATTTTTAAGTCTTAAAGCGAATTCAACCTCAAAACAGAATTCAAACCCCAACCCATCAGGATTATTCAACCTTTACGTTTTGAATCTCAAGCCTCGCCCAGCATGAACAGACTGTACTGCTTCATTATAAAGGCGTGTCACACGGACACTTCTTCCGGATCTTTTTTTATTTTGCTACCAAAGATCCCGTAGTGGTGGCAAAAAAAAAGCGCGTCGTCCCGGGCGCGTTTCGGCTAGAGCAATCTACTGGCATCTTCCGAACCCGCAAACAAAAAAACATTGCACGTGCAAAAGACTTCCAAAGTATTCAAAATTTAATCGTATTCTTTAAATTTAAACTTATAATTTTGCAAAAAGCTTGTAGCCGAAATCCATGTGACGAACGCGCATTGTTTTGCCACCACTACGGCATCTTTGGTAGCAAAAAACCAAAAGGGGCCGGGAAAAAAGGGCGTTGACACGGCCAAGTCTCCCAAAAACCTGGACCTTGGTCTTGAGCCCGGAACCTCAAATCCCAAAGGCTTTGCCCCCTCGTGCAGCGCCTCGAGAGCCCTCACCCGGACCTCCACGATCAGCAAAATTACTGCATCACGGGAAAAACAAGTCAGTATCTTTGGGGGCCCCACGGATGCTCCACAAACACTTTGATCTACAACCTTTTCCAATACCCCCTCCCTACAAACGTTGAAAAGTGATGGGGGAAGGACCAAAACCCCCGCCTCACTCTTATTTACAGGAAAAAGCTGGATACACCTGCCCCACACTTCACACACTCCAGTCCCAGAATACAACCCTTATTATACTCTTTTTGATATTGTTTTTTCAATGTTTTGGACTGATTTTTATTTTTGGCCCCTACCAACTTGTTGGTTTTGTCGCAGAAACAATCTGTTTTTCCCAAATTGCGAGAAAAAAACGGTCTTCGTACCAAACATAGCTTTTACGACAAAAAACGGCTATGTAAAAATAAAAAATCGAGAATATATGTAGTGAACTAGAAAAGTTAAAAAAATGGAATAAATAAAATCAATAAAAAAGGAAAACTACGTAGCGATAAAGACTTAGTGAACTATATAAAAAAATTGGGGGCTATAGGGGGCGCACTCTAGTTTTCTCCCAAATTTGACTTTCCTATTTGCAGTTTCACCTCACTTCTGCCCGGTGCCATAGTGTCGTCTCTCAAAAGGGGAAGTGCTTTTAAAGTAATCATTTGGGTTTTTTATTTTTTTGTTTATAGCTGATGCTGTACTTCATAATTTTAGTATCCAAAGTTATCATAATATGCATACTTAATATTTAAAAAACGAATTTTAGTTGTGGAAAACTAAAAAAATATAAGGACATTTAACAAAACCAAAATGAGGGCCCGTTACAAGGGTTAAAAAAAGTCGTTTTTACGACATGCCAATGAATGTAATAGGGACTATATTTAGCCAAATCCTGAAAGGAAAACACATGTCATTTCGGAAAATATTTAAATATGGGTACATTATAAAGGGTGCGGCTTCAGTGGGATCATATGCCCCGCCTTTCCCGCTGCCGGCGCAAAGAGGGGTCCGCATGTCAGCTGGGCCGGGGTGGCCCTAACTTGAATACGATGACTTAATTGTGTTTGTGGTTAACTGGACCCCCCCTTCCCCTTTTTCTCTCTTTTCTCCCTCCTTTTCCTTTCCCCTTCCCCCTCTTTTCTCTCTCTCTCCAATGATAGTAGTAATAGTAGTATTTATTATATTACAAAAAATCGTATGTAGGGGGAGGAGGAGGGGGAGGAAAAGGAGGGGAGGAGGCGTTTACCTCCCCTCCCCTCCTTCCCCCTTCCTCCCTCCTTCTCTCCCCCCCTTCCTTCCTTCTACCTTTCACTATTAATAATTTCCCTTTTCCTTTTTTTTCCCCCTTTTCTCTCTCTCTCCTCTCTTCCCCTTTTTTTCTCTTTTCCCTCTCCTCTCCCCTCTATCCCCCTCTCTCTCTCCTTTTTCCCCTCTCTTCCCCTTTCCCCCCTCTCTTCCCCCCCCCCCCCGGTACCATTTTTTTTAAATTAAAAATTTTTAAATTTAATTTATTTTATTCATTTCTTTCATCCATTTCATTTCAATTTTGTCTCTGAACATACCAGTTTATAGCTATAAGAGAGAGAGAGAGAAAGGGGAAGAGAAGGAGAGAAGGGAGAGAGAGGAAAAGAGAGGGGAGAGAGAGGGGAGAGAGAGAGAGAGAGAAGAGGAAGAAAAGGGGGGGAAAAAAAATTTTAAAAAAGGGAAAAAGGGGGGGGGAGAGAGGGGGGTAAATTTCGGGGCATTTTAAAAAAAATTAATAAATTTTAAAAAAAAGGAAAAATGTGGTTTGTATGGAAAATTTTCTGTTTTAGAATTTATGTGACATTTTTTAAAAATTAAATAATATTAAAATCAAAAGGATAAGGAAAATGGGTTTGGGGATAAAAAAAATTTCGTATTGGGGGGAAAAATGTCCCCACATATTTACGATACCCCCCGGGAAGATATAATAAAACCGGTATTTAAACGTTTTTTTTTTTGGGTTTTTTTTTGTATTTTTAGAAAATTAAAACCCTTTGCCGCCCCCCCCCCCCCCAAAAAAAATTTTTTATACGTCCCACATTTTTTACAAAAAAACCCCCAATAACAAGGTAAAGGAATAAAAGGGGTATTACGGATGGTGGGTGTTTCCCTGGTTTTTTAAACCTGTGGTTAGAACCCAATTTTTAATCTAACGGGTGCCCCCCAAACCCCCCAAAAAAAATTCCTTGGCGCCATTTTCAAATTTTAAAATTTTCCCCAAAACGAGGGGAGGGTTTAAAGAGGGAGGGGGCAAAAACCCCCGGGGCCGGGGGGGCGTTAAACCCCTTCTTCCCCTAAGCCGGGGGGGGGAAAAAACCCCCGGGCCCCGGAACAGGAAAGGGATTGAACCCAAACCAATACACATGGCCCCCCAAAAAAACCCGTGGGATTTTCAGGTTTTGGGGGTGCCCGAAAAAAAAGGGGTTCGAAAAAGTTTCCCCCTGCAGAAAAAACCCCGCGGGTGGTTTGCAAAAACTTTCCTTTTTTCCCCAAATTTTGGGTTTTGGGGGCACGAATCTGGTGTGGGTTTTTGGGGGCAGAAACTTAGGGGGGGGGTTTAAAAAACCCCCTTACAAAAAACCCCAAAGGCCCCCAAAAGTGCCATCTGTTTTAGTTTCGGGGCCTCCCGACCTGGGGGCCCAAAAAAGCGGGTTTTGGGCGAATTTTGAAAAAAAACACCGATTTTTTGCATACCTTTTTAAAACAAGTAAACCTAAGATTTCCGGAAAAAACACGAAAATCCCCTAAATAAAATTTCTTAAATTCAATTTTTAAAAAAAAAAATTTGGCTACTAGTAAAGCCGGCTGGTAATTGTTTTATTTTAAAAGGGGTTTTTGGGTTTTAAAAACATTTTAATATTTATTCCAGGAAAATTTTTTTCAATTTTTTTTTTTAAAAGGTTCCCCCCTTTTGGGCTTGTTAAAATTTTAAAAGTGGTCCAAAAACCGGAAAAAATTTTTTTTTAAGAAATTTGGGGGACCGGAAAAAAAAAGGTTGGAAAAAAAAACCAACATTTTCAATAAAAAATAAAAACCAAGGGTAAATAAAAATTTTAAAAAATTTTTTCCAAAAGGAAATAAAACATTTATTAAATTTTTTTTTAAAAAAATTTTTAAACTAAAAACAATAAAATTTGGGGGGGGGTGGGCTGTTTTGAAAATTTTGTTTTTTTTTTTTTGGGTTTTTTCAGGAAAAATTTTAAACTTGGATTTTAAAACTGTAACTTCAAAATTTTTTTTTTTATTTTTTTTTTTTAAAAACCCCCCAAAAAAGAAGCCTTCAACCCCTGTACAGTGCCAAGGCCCCTTTGGTTTTCCCATTTAAAAAATTTGGGCCGAGGGAAAACCCCTTTAAAAGAAAAATTTGGAAAAAAAAATTTTTTTTTTTCCATTTTTGAGATTTAGATTAAAAGATTATACCAATAGATTTTAAAATTTTATTTTTTAAAAGATTTTTTATTTTTAAATTAATTATTAAATTGTTTTTTTTAAAAATTTCTTGCAAAAAAGGGGTTTTTTTTTTTTTTTTTTTTGGTTTTTTTTTGGTTTTACCCGTTAATTTTTTTTTTAAAAAAGGGCCAAGAACCTCTATGGCCCCCTTGGCCTTAAAAAAAAAGTTTGGTTTGGGTTTTCCGAAAAAACCCCCCAAAGGAAATTTTTGGGGCCCCGGGGGGCCCCCCCGGGGGGGGGCCCCCCCCCCCGGGGCCGGTTGGCCCCCCCCTTTTTTTTAAAATTTTTTTTTAAAAAAAAACCCCAAAAACCCCCCGGGGGGGAAACAAGGGGGGGGGAATTAAAAAGGGGGGGGGGGGCCCGTTTTTTTTTTTTTTTCCCGGGTGGGGGGGTTTTTTTTATTTTTTTGGGCGGGGGGGGGGGGCCCCTGAATACATTTGTGTTATTTTAAAAATCTAATTTATAAATACATTAGTTTTCATGTCTGAACTACAGTAATTAAAACTTTAATGATAATTTAAATTACTTGTATTTATATACATATAAAAATGCAATACTTTTTTATTCTATTTATTTAATTTTTTTAAGTTAATTCGGCCATAAACCCGCCCAACTATCTGGCAAGCCTAATTGTTCAGTGACCCAGTGTCCTCACTTTCAGGAAATTTCCTTATTTTAAAGAATTTAGGCCTGAGAATGAAACGTCTAAGGAAACGCAAAATCTAAGGAATCCTAAGTAATAAAAAAATTCAGACATTTCTAGAGATATGTTAATTAAGATTCAATATGCCAGGTGAATTATAATATTAACGACATTTTATTTGCCTTTGACACAAGGCACTATTCTATTTCCCTAAGAATTATTTCATTATTACAATTGCTAATCATTGTTATCTTCATACTACCATAGATAGTAGTGGGTGGGGTGGGTGTCTGGGTGTGTGAGTGTGTGGTGTGTGTTTGTGTGTGTGTGTGTGTGTGTGTGTGTGTGTGTGCACTGTGCATTTGTCTTCATCTAGTTGTATTGTTTACAGGGCAGAGCACAACGCTCGTTGGCCCCGTCTCCAATATCACATGTAATTTGTCATTCATCCTACCAAGTGTTTAGTGTGTTTTTTTTTTTTTGGGGGCCGAGCCAGCACCCCGGAGGCGGGTCACAAACCCCCGGTACCCATTCACTGCTGGGTGGACAGGGGCTCGGTTTTAAGAAGACCGCCCGTCTGCCTTCGCTTCCGCCAGGGGATCGAACCCGGGACTATTCTCGTTGTGAGCCGAGCGTGCTAACCCTTACACTACTAGAGTTTTCCCCCTGTGAGTGTGTGTTGTGTGTACTGTTTGTGCATCTAGGTAGTATGATGGTATCTTTATTATTATCATTAGATCATTATCAATATTATTTATATTATTATTATTATTATTATTTATTACTTATAATTTTTATTACTATTAATCATTGTATTGTTGTTACGTGGCTATTCAGTCTCTCCGAGGGCCGATAAGAAACTGTGATCTCCGCTTGTGTTTATTTCCTCTTGGTTTTTACAATCCTTTTGGTAACATACAGAATATATATTTTCAACTGCCCCTTGGCAGCTGCTAGGCACCAGACTCCCAAGTCCTCCTCGGGTACCAACGTGGACCCAGGAGCGAGCGTCCCGATGTGGGTTGGCTTGGTGCACGTTGGTGTCCCCTGGGGAACTGGGTGCCCAACAGGAGAGGCGGCCAGGAGTCGCCACGCGGTTGGCCTCGTCCACCAACAGGACGGGATTTGGCGTCCCGGTGTGGGTGATTGAGTGGGTCTGTGTCTTCAATGGCTGGCGTCCAACGGGAGGGTCGGCCCAGATTCTCACCGCGTTGGCCTTACCACCGAGGTTCTGCGGCTCGGTGATGGCGTGATGGGGAGGTAGGGGAAGGGCACCGCCCGGAAAATAGATCAATGCCGAGGGAGTGGAGGCGCCTGTAACTGACGTCCGTGCATGGGTCAGTAGGGGGTGTTGTAGGCGGGGAACACCCGCCTTTTTCCTGCTGCACGGGGATCCGCCACGGCCTCCCTGTAGACAGTGGGGAGATAGGAACGGGACGGGTAGGACAGGTAGGGAATGACGGAGTGGGAGTATGAGTTTGAGTGCGTTCAGGTGAACGAGCGGGAGTCAACACCGGAGTAGGGATGTGAGTTGGGTGGGCTCTCACGGTGACTGATGTTTTCCTGAACCGGAGTAGGGAGGTGAGGTGAGAGAGGAAGCCTGGGGGACTTTGCGTCGCGGCCAGGGAGGAGGAGAGGACTCCATGGGGGACTTTGCGTCGCGGCCAGGGAGGAGGAGAGGATGTCTGGGGGACTTTGCGTCGCGCCAGGGGAGGAGGAGAAGGAAGTCTTGGGGGCATGGCGCTCCAACCAAGACTAGCCTCCTGAATAGAATAGAATAATTAAAAAAGAGAAGCAGGAGATGGGAAGTGGGACAGGGAAAGACTAGATGGGTGAGAGAGAAGGCGGCTAGTAAGAGAAAAAGTCTCCGGTCTTGACCTTGTGCTGTATGTTTTTTTGGGGTGTGTTTTTGTGTTGAGTCGAACTCGACCTAACGACACCTTTCGCCTCTCGCACGGCAAACAGAAACCACTCTGGGGCGGCTTGGCAGGACATGGGCCGTCGTAATATGGTGCTGCCGGACACCCCAGGACAACCCGGCGCCACCCCCCCACGCCTCCCACCAGTTCTTCGGTTTTGTTTTGTTCTTGATTTTTCTTTCTTCAACGCCTTGGACTTGTTTTCTCTTCTCTTTCGTTCTTCTTATCTGTTTTTGTTGTTGCTGGTTTTGTTTGTTTATTGTCTTGTTTTGCTTTTTTTTTTCTGTCGATTGCCCTGTACCGCCACACCTGATACTCCCGGCACCCCGCGCGGGCGGCTGGCTTCATTTCTCCCCTACCTCTCTCGCGTTTCCCCACATATACAAACAGGAAAGAATTGTGAAAAATTTCGTGAAAGAAGTCTGAAGATTAAATCGTTTTTTTTATGGTTTTTTTTTTTTTTTTGTTTTATTTTTTGTCAGAGATTGGACAGGGAAGAAGGACTCCGTAGAGCGGAGGGTACCTACAGTTTTACTGGGATCCGACCACTGATAGAGAGGGGATGGCGAGCGGAATGGAAGTGGATTTGTAGGAGTATATAAAGTTTTGCAGTCAGCGTAAAAAAGGGTAAGATTACTCCGTATAGCAGAGGGGTCATTGGTTTAATGGGCCTCGATCCGAACCACGGTTAGGATAGTAGCAGTGAGATAGAAGAACGGGGATGGGGTGGGAGTGGAACGGAGTGGATTGTAGGAGTAAAGTTTTGTAGTAGCCATCAAAGGGGGGACAAGGATACCTTCGTAGAGCGAAGGGGTCATTGGATTTTATGTGGCCTCGTCCAGAATCCACGGAAGGATAGTGGAGGAGTTGGTGAGAAGACAACGGAGAGAGTGCGGACGCTGATTTTGCTTCCGCACCGACCGCCAAAAGTTTACAACCCGACGGACGATCCGAAAGACAACCGTCTTCATCCCCGCTGTGTAGGGTGGTGGTGGTGAAACCGGTCTGCTCCCCGCGGTTGTGGAGGCCGTCGGTGCTGACGCAAGGGTCCGGGTCTCGATACTTTAAACTTGGTGTGCTTGCGCCGCCCATCAGTCGTGGCTTTCCTGAGAGACTGCACGGAGGGGGACATGATGGTTAGAGAGTGTGGTTTAGAGGGTGGATTCCATGCGTGAAGAACGGGCGTCGGCGGCTGCGCTGGTCACGGTCATTTAGCCGTGGCCACCCATTGCTGTCAGTCTTGGCCCGCCTTGATGGAAAACCCTTCCCGGCCCCTGAACCGTTTTTGGATAGAGTTGCAGGGCGTTGCACGCAGCACCATCCTTATCTAAAAAAAATTCTAATTTTTAAAAACAAAATTGATACTAAGCATTAAAGAACGAATAAGTGACGAAAAAACAGCCGGGACCGCTGCGTGCCTCGCCCCGAGGAACCTGTGGGAAGGGTGGTATTTCAGGACAGGGAAAGGAAAGAGTCGTGGCTGTGTTGAACACTTTGAGGAATCCGTTTGTGGCAGAACGTGGTCTCGACCTGGTGGCTGTCCGCGTACTCGCTGCTGCCAGCGTTGCACATCTCTAAAACAATACCACAGAGGTGGTGTAACGAGGTCTGGCCAAGCTGGCCTACCCCGTGGAAGCTGGTGTGGCTTGTCGCGCATTATATACCCTCGACTCTCCTGGAGCTTGAACTGAATTTCGGCCACCATGCTGATCTTCCCGTGGTCTTGATTGTTGCTTGTGTCTTCGTCACAATTGTTATCAAAAAAATATTATTGTTAGTATCACTATTATTGTTATGTTATTTGTCTGAGTTATTATTTATTATTTATTATTATACTTATTTATTATTATTAATACCATGTGACATTATTGTTTATTATTATTAATTATTATTATTTAATTCTTAATTATTATTGTTGTTTTTATTATATAATAAGTTCATCATTTATTTTTTTAATATTATTATTTGTTATTATTTCAAAGGCGTAGAGGCCCTAGACGGTGCACGTGAAACGCGAGTTCCTCCAAATAAGGTAAAGATAACAGGGTCACACACACCACACACCCACACACACACACACACACACTACACAGTCACACACACAACACAACCCACACCGCTGAAAGCATTTTCTCAGAGTGCCCGGAAGAAATCAGAGGAAACCGTCCTTCACTGCTCCGAAGCCAGTGTGTGCAGCCGGGCCTCCCCAGCGGCGGATCTCCACTTCCTCGCGACACGGAATTATTACCTCCACGGCCCCTGGTGGCTCAGGGGAAGTTCTTCTGAACTCCCCCCCTTCCCTCCCAAATCCCCCCACCAGGCGCTTATTCTGAAAACTTCACGCCTGTGACTGTTCCCCCTCACCCTTTCTGAAAACTCCACGGCTGGTGACTCCCCTCCCACCCGTTTTCTAAATTCCCCTACCCCTGTGACTCGTTCCCCCCACCCTTTATTCTGAAACCCTCTCCAACCCTGTGCTGTGTTCCCCCCCCACCCGCATTCTGAAAACCTTCCCCACCCCGGTGTCTGTGTTCCCCCCCCACCCGTTTATTCTGAAACCTCCCCACACCTGTGTCTGTGCTCCCCCCCCCAACCCGCTATTTCTGAAAACTCGGAACCCCTGTCATCAGTGTTCTCGCACGCCGTTATTCTAAAACCCCCCCACCCCTGAGACTTTCCCCGCCTCCCATTATCTGAACCCCCCACCCCGGTGATTGTGTTTCCCCCACCCGCTATTCTGAAACTCCACCCTTGTGCCTCATTTTCCCGCCATTCATTCTGCAAAACTCCTGCCACCCCTGAGACTATTCCCCCCTCCGTTTTTCTAAAACCCCCTACCCTAGTTTCATGTGGTTTCCCCCCACCCCGCCTATTCTGAACTCACCCTTGTGCCTCAGTCTTCCCGCACCCAATTTATTCTGAAAACTCCTCCATCCCTGAAACTGTGTTCCCCCCTCCGTTATTCTGAAACCCCCCACTCCTGTGTCTGTGTTTTTTCCCCCTACCCGCTATTCTGAAACTCACCTTGTGCTCATGGTTCCGCCCAACGCCAGTTAAATTCTGAAAACGCCCCCACCCGGAAACTGTTTCCCTTTCTCGTTATCCTGACAATCCCCCTACCCCTGTGTCTGTGGTGCCCCCCACCCGCTATTCTAAAACTCACCCTTGTGCCTCACGTTCCCGCACCCATTTATTTCTGAAAACTGTCCCCCACCCCGGAGACTTCCCCCCTCCCCGTTATTTTGAAAATCCCCCTACCCCTGGGTCTGGGGTTTCCCCTCCACCGCGCTATTCTAAGACTCACCTTGTGCCTCAGTCTTCCGCACCCATTTATTATGAAAACTCCCCCCCCCCATCCTGAGACTGTTCCCCCTCGGCCGATTTTCCGAAAATCCCCCTCCCCTGTGTCTGTGTTTCCCCCCACCCGCCATTTTGAAAACTTCAACCCCTGTGCCGCAGTGTTCCCGCACCCATTTATTTCTGAAAACTCCCTCCACCCCCTGAGACTTCCCCCCTCCGTTATGCTGAAGGACCTCCTACCCCTGTGTCGTGTTTTCCCCCCACCCCGCTATTCTGAAAACTCACCCTTGTGGCTCAGTGCTCCCGCACCCATTTATTCTGAAGGCTCCCCCACTCCCTGAGACTGCGTTCCCCACTCCCGTTATTCCTAAAATCCCCTCCTCTGTGTCTGTGTTTCCCCCCCCCCGCTACTCTGGAGAACTCACGACCTTGGCCTTCAGTCGCGAGTGAGTACAACGGCGAGGTCCAGAACGGGGTAACTCCGTGAGCCCGCTGTGCACGCCGCGTGACCTTACCCGACATTCCGTGACCTTCGCTCGCCGCATCGATGACCGCGCCTGTATCGACACCCGACTTGAGACCTTGAGACTGTGCGAGTGTGACACGCAGGGAAATCGATCACCGCAGT
Source organism: Chionoecetes opilio (assembly GCA_016584305.1). Classification (NCBI taxonomy): domain Eukaryota; kingdom Metazoa; phylum Arthropoda; class Malacostraca; order Decapoda; family Majidae; genus Chionoecetes; species Chionoecetes opilio. The sequence continues at coordinate 92,368 of JACEEZ010026159.1, read as the reverse complement.
ACTGCAAATGCTTCCCGCCAGGGGTGGGGGAAGCGGGCTCGGAGCGCCCCTCCTCGTCCGTCCCCTCCCAAAACACTCGACACCTAAATGAGGCTCACAAAAGAGGCCGACCGCAGTCCCGAGCTCGAGCGCGAGCTTGCTAACGCCGACGATAGTCTCTAACGTCGATGATGATGAGAGTGAACACACAACTCGTCATCGACATGTCCGTCAGGAGCGAGGAACCGCAGGAGACCGCGCAGGGGCAATGACCTGGACCCACTATGGTTTAACGGTCGCGACGCCCGCCCCAGTTCAAGCTGAGAAGCCTGGAGGACTCAACCACCCAGCGCCAGCATTACTGGCCATCACGGCCCTCGAGGCGATAACCCGACGCCTGAAGATGGAGGTGAGGCCCATCTCTCACGGAGGAATACATCCTAACCCCCCAGGACGAGGAGTCTGTGAGCTCCTGCGGCGCACTCGATGACGAGGCAATAGGGTGCTCCTCACTTGACCCTAGTGTGAGGAGGCCAAGGTAGTTGCTGGAGCGTTACCCCTGTGACTTCCAGCTCACTCGATGCGGTGAAGGCACAACCCCCATGTGGTGTCCGCCCACCGGCTGCGTGGCGTGGGGACAAACACAGCCACGAGGCAGGTTGATAGATTGTCCACGAGTGGGCGCAACTGCCAAGCTGACCCTGCGTTCCTGGGCACCTACACCTTACGACGCCCCTACCGGAGCGAGCCGGTGAGGCTGCTACAAGTGCAGGATTCAACCACCTGGCAAGTTAGGTGCAAGCACTCCCGTCAGGTGTGGAGTGTGCAGCCTTACCACCCGACGGAGGATGTATGGCCGCCACAGAGCCAAGGAGGCCCACCGCAAAGAATGTCCGAATTGCGGGAGTAAACAACACGCCTTGGAACTCCTCAGTGTCCCTGGAGGCTTCGCAGGATGCCTCAGTCCGCGACTGCAGCAACAGCTTAGGCACCAACGGCGGCAACACCGCCATCATGAAACAAACGGACACCACAGCAACAACAGCGGCAACACCGCTTCATTCCCTGCTCCCCTACAGCCAGCAGCCTGGTCAGGCCATCAAACACCTCACCCCCTAGTCGCCCAGGGACCCCACCCCGGCCGCGGGTTTTCGGGTGGTGAGGAAAGTGAAGCGCAGCTGACAGTATCAGTGGAGAGCGGCTACCATCCCCCCGCCGCATTTCCCCCCCACTGCCTAACGGGAGATCTGGACGAGGTCCCCGTCCACCACACAAGGAGAACGCCCTCAGGTCGACCCGCCCAGCCATCACCTGTCACCTGCAGTGCCCGAAGCGCCCAGCGACGCGAGAGCCACAGACGTCGCGCGCCTTCATGCCACCGCTAAGACAAACATTTCACGTCAGCGGGGGGGGGGGGGGGGGAGGGGGGGAGGAGACGCGGTGCAATTGCTGATTCATCATCGTCCGCAATGATGGCATGTTATGTATGGAAGGGCCCTCCCCGCCCTGCGAGCTCGCCCCCTATCCACCGATGAGGAAGTTGACGCCCTCCTCCTCGAGGAGATTGAATTAGCACATCAATGACGGCGGCCGTCAGTCACGACACCAGCAGAGGGATCCAGGCCAGCATTCTTGCCCTCCTCCAGCAGAGAACCATCGTCCACGCGGACCAGCTGACAATCCACACCTCCCCATGCGGGCCGCCGCCGGCGGCCGCCCCAGGCTCACGGTGCTACGTGGGATGCCCATGGCCTCCGCCCAGAGAACATCAGGTGTGCAGGCCATCTTCGAGGAGGCCTTGACGTGGTGTCTCCTCGGAGTACGCTCACATCCTGCTGACGTTAAGTGGCGCATTGCGGGCTATATACAGTTCTCCACTGGCGCTCCCTGCCCTGAGGTCAACCGTGGCCTGTGTGACGCTGGTGAAGGAGCGCCATCCCTCCCGCAGAATCACCGACCCTGCGCACTGGGAGATGGCGTGGAGCCTTGGCGGTGGAGCTGCACATGGGGTGGGACCTCGACCTCACAGTGTGTACAAACTGTACAGAGCAGCGACACCAACTGGAGGCAGGGGAGCGGCTCACCATGGCATCGCACACTACCTCCTAGTGGCGGGCGCTTTTAAACGCACCCACCCCATGCGGGGCCTGCATCAGTGTCGGTGCAACCAACCGGACGGGTCGTCACCTAGCAGTGTTTGGCTCGAGGAGGTCCCTCACATCCATCTCCTCCAACACCGGGGAGCCCACCCACGTCCGGGGGGGCAACTGGAAACTTACCTTGGTGTCGGGTGACCTTCTGGCGGGCCCGTCGCATCGTGGCAGGTGCACCCTACGCCACCGGGGGTTTTTTTTGGGGACCACTACGCCCCCTCACCACTCCTCATAGCGTCGCCGCCGATCCCGCCACGCGCTCGCCCGTGGAAACATCAAGAGTGGCTGACTGGGGCAAGTGTTTTCAAGCTTTCCTTGACGAGTGTTGGGTCACTTAGAGCCACCCGACGACCCTGCACCGAACAGAGGGCCTCCACGGCAGCCCTAGAGGGCGCCCGACGCATCCATTCCTAAGTGCTTCCGGGCCAGCCGCCCAACGTCCCACTGGTGGTTTTTCTACAACGAGGACTGTCCCAGGGAGCACAACCACGCGTCAACCTGCACAGAAAGCTAGTATAAAACGAAAGCCCCAACCCCACACCTGCGGCTGGTTTGGCAGGATGTTGTGACTCGCCGGCTCGGCAGGTGTCTTCAGCGGGCCAGGGAGCCAGTGGTTGGGTGGTGCGCCGCCTTCACAAGCACACCTCCCTCTGCCAGCTGTGGAGGAATGTCCAGGACGGCTTCCGGGTGCCGTCCCCAGCCCCGCACCGCCGGCCGCCCACCCACCCACGCCGAGAGGCGGAGAGACTCATACGGCTTGATTCACAGCGCGTGGCTCCAGCGCCAACCTTCCTCCTCGCACACACGCCACCTCCAGCAATAGCTTCAACAACACCGCGTCGAGCTTTCAGGGAAGCTGTGCGAGGGAACCTGACGTGGCGGCCCCTCTTCACTCGCCAGGACTGTCCGTCGGCGAGGAAAAAGGGCGCGACACAGCGCAGGGACGGACGGCTTGACATACTCCATGCTCGCTCATGCTGGCCTACCGGGGACGCCGCGCTGCTGTCGCCACGCTCAACGCGTCTTGGCTGGTCGCCACCTGCACCAGCGTGGAAGGAGGCCGATATTCAGCCACCCATCCGCCCAAGCCAGGGAGCCCACCAAGCTCAGGCCCTATCTCCCTCATCAGCTGCACGGCTAAAACAGCCGAGAGATGGTGCTCTCGCGACTGCATGGCGCGTGGGAGTCCCTCCACCCTCATCGTGTTTGGCTTCACCTCGGCGTGGGCACAGCTGACAGCCCTCCCTCACCCTGCTGACATCAGGCCAACAACTGCCCACAGTCACAGTCTTCCCACGACCTTGAGAAAGCGTTCGAGCTTGGCCATTCCTCACGCTATTCTCGCCACCCTCGCGAGGAAGGGATCCCGGGGAAGACTGCTCGCCTGGCTCGAGGACTACCTCCAGCACCGTCGGGGCCAGAGTCAAGTTCCAGGGCTCTCAAATCACGCTTACAAGGAATTGGAGAACGGACGCCCAGGCGGCATCCTCAGCCGTTCCTGTTTCAACCTGACTGATTGGCGGTAATAAGCTAGTCGCCCTGCCCCTTTCCAGGCTGGCAACCGTCCCCTGCCTCAGCTAGCGACGACCTGGCCCTCGTTGTCAACGGGCGGGGTGACAGGCTTTTGCACAGACGCAGCGCGCTCTCGACCTCATCACACCAAGTGCGAGGAGCTAGGCCTTCAAGATCTCGACGCAGAAGTCCGCGTGCCATGACTATCAAGGCAGCCCACCCAGTCTGTCAGCTGCGCGTCCATGGGCATCAGCCTGGCCTGGGGGACGACCTCCTACTTTACCTCGGGGTATGCTCGACAGGCGGCTGTCCGTTCACGGCGCAGCTTTGACTACCTGAGGGAAGACGCAGGCCATGCTGACGTGATGCGGGCCATGACGCGGCTTAACGCGCCGGCGCCACCTTCTTCTGTCTTCCGCCTGTACTATGTGCAGGCTGTGCGCCCCTGGTGGATTATTGCGCCCCTGTCCATCATCGCGCTCTCCCCCATCAGCAGGAGCGGCTCGAGGTGCTCCAGAACAATGCCATGAGGACCATGCTGGGGCTCCGAGATGGTCCAAGCGGGGGGTGTGGGGCGCCCTGCGTAATGCTAGCGAGACCAGATTGGTGCCCCTCGCCCCAGGGTGCAGTGCATCATGGCCGGTCGCGTGGGCCAGCGTAGTTCCGCCGCGACGTGAGGGCGTGGCGCAAGGAGACTCCGGCTGGCCATGACGCAGTGCATCAGATGTGCCTGCGCGCAACACGGTGGCTCATCAACACCTCGCTAGCCACCCACAGCCTCATATCACGCGGGGATCACCGGGCCGTGGCGGGAGGCCGAATGTCCCGCCGCCCCCACCTACAATGCTTCCGCCTCCCGTGGGGGCCCCCCCGCAGAAGTTCACCGCCACGCAAGTTGCCTGCCTGTAAAGCCATGTGCACACCCTGGCGCTGCGGCAGCAACGCGCTTGATGGCCATGGGCCCAGGTCGCCGGCGGGACAGCCGTGTATACTTCATGACGGCTCGGTCGACCCGGATAGTGGCAGAACAGGTGCCGCGTTTCGTCACCCACGGGTGGGAACAGAGCTGTCTTAGGCAGACGTACTAACACCTGCTCCACGCCTCCAGACTGAGCTGGTGCCATACCAGCACGCACGACAAGACAGATGCCGGCACAACGCCGGGAGGAACTGTGGCGAATACCGCAGCCCGACTCCTGGACGGGGCTTGGCAGGCCCTACAACAGCCGCATCCCAAGACAACGTGAGGCCTCATCCCAGCCATCCTAGGTAGGGCCTACAGTCGCGCTTGTCGCGCAGGAAGTCGTGTCAGGCTCAACTGGATCTCCCAGCCACGTAGAGTGTACGAGTAACGAGGCGGCGGACGCGCCGCCAACTGCCGCCAATACGTCCACAGCGCACCCGGAGTGGTGTCACGATGCCTCCGGCCCATAGCATCATGCTCAGGCGCAGGCGAGACTGGGCCGCAGCACACTGTCGCTCACCAGACCACCGATAGCTGGAGGCCAGGGAAGAGGCAGGTGGCCTGGTTTTACGCTCAGCCGCCCGACTACCACCTCACTGGGACGCCACCCAGCAACACCCAGGGGCAAGATGGCGCACTACTGCCGCGTGTGCGTCTGGGCTACGTGCATTCCAGAGAGGAGCTACGGAGGACTTCGAGTGCAAGTTGTGCGACCACTGCGAGATGTTACACCCGTTCGCCCACTGGTGCATCTACCTCCTGTCCTGCCCCGCCACCGCCCCCCTGAGGCCCGAGCACGGCCCCCGCCGCCCAGCCTGCGAGGTGGGGGGCTGCTGATATGTGGGCGTGTAAGGCAGGGCCGCCCCTTATTGGTCCGCACACCTACCGAGAGACGTGTGATTTGGGGTGCGCGACAGCGCCCCTCACCCCGCTACACATCCGTACCCACACCCTGTCGCGCCCGGCAGGTACAGTGTACCAGCCGTGTGGACATCACCGTCCCTACGTTTAACGTCTCTCACGCTGACCCTCCCGTAGCCTGATCGGGGTATAGCCTCCTCACTGGGGGCTGATGCCCGCTTTTGTACTCTCTTTTGCCCTGCACTGTGCCTTTCTGTACTCATCTTGTATTGTGTGTGTTGTGTCCTGTTGCTTATTGTATCAATAAACTTTTACAAATCAAATCACACACACGACACACACACATATATACACACACCCCGGTACTCTCCTTGGTGTAAGGGAGCAAGCTCGGTTCAAACCCGGGTTGCGACCGTGCAGAGTCGGAAACATATGAGGTTGTTTCCTTAAAACCCGAGACCCCTGCCCACCCTATACAGTGAATGGGTCCGGGTGTTAGCCTTTTTTTCTTCAAAAGGGAATTTCTCAAAAGGATTTTTTTCAAATTTTTGGATTTTTTTTCTTCAAATTTAGAATTTTCCGGTTTTTAAATTTAGGATTTTTTTCAACATTTTGGATATTTTCTAAAATTGATTTTTGGGATTAATTATAATCCAAATAAAAAAAAATACAACATTTAGAGAAAAAAAATCCTAAATTTTGAAGAAAAAAATCCTAAATTTTGAAAAAAATCAACATTTTGAAGAGAGAAAAAAAAAAAAAATTAAGATTAAAAATCCAACATTTTGAAGAAAAAAATCCAAAATGTTGGGTTAGACATGAGATATATGTTGGATTCATATGGGTATGTGTGGGCATGGCATTATATAACGTGGTTATTGCACATTTTAATGATGCATTATTATTGCTAAAGGGCTTTGGACATATTAGTTAATATACTAAAGAAAAGTGAAAACCTTACAGATTTCAAAATGTGTAAGATTTTAATTTAATTTTGTATTAGCAGCAAAGGCGCCGTCCGGGCGGACTTTTTGGCTAGCTATTGCGGAGGGCTATTGGTGGGCCACAAACTCTCCAGATAGCCCCTTCTAGCTTTCCTGAAATCATGGATGTAGAAATGTATGTATTAACGCCAACCCATTCACATCACCCCAAACCTATTCACTCACCCATTACCCATCACCCCCCCACCCATTCACTCACCCATTACCCATCACCACACACCATTCACTCACCCATTTACCCATCACCCCCATCTATTCCCTCACCCATCACCCATCACCCCCCACCCATTCACTAACCCATCACCCACACCCATTACCATCACCCCACCATTCACTCACCCATTACCCATCACCCTACATCAAGGTTTCCTCAATTCTTCGAAAACCCATTTTTTTTTTCACAATTCTCGCTAATAGGCTGCTAAAAAAAAAAAAAAAAAAGTGATCGGATCATCTCATAAGTGAGCTTAAAACCTTCCCCTGGTCAACCTGGTTCCAAAACTGTGAAATATGATGGGATTCCGCCACGGGGGGCGGAACCTATACCACACACACACACACACACACAGACAGACACACTTTCGCTTATATTATTATAGATTTTAACTCTTTACAAAGCCCTTTAACAATATATAAGAATGCATCATTCATATGTGCAACGTTTCGGCCTATACGCAGCCAACACCAGATATTGGGATGCATGTCTTTTTGTGGGCAGCTTTATGGACCCCATGTGGGCATTCAATGGGGCCCAAAATGAGTTGTAATCTTAGGCCAATGCCATTGTCTTTTGAGATGGTGTAGGTATTTACAAAGTGAAGTGCTGTATACAATTGTTATTTTATATAGACTATATGTCACAATGTATGTCAATAATAATAAAACCACTCATTATAAGTTTATTATCAATTTGATATTGAGTACAATATTAATATATAATAGTAATTAATATAATAATGTGAATTATATGACAAAATAATAATAGAAATGATATGATAAAGTAATATAATAATAATAATATGCATAGCCTACTACCTAGCAATCAATAAATCAATAAAATCAATAAATCAATCATTGGGGGCATACGCCGGGGGTCACGTTGCCTCGCCCACCCTACGACGCGCTCTCGGTGTCACAATGCGCTAGTCCCCATGCAGACTCCCTTTCCATACCAAGCAACTCTGAACAGGAAAAACAACTTGCCCTAACCACGAGCCTTGTGGCGGGGCGCCCTCTTGGCCTCCTCTACCCCGGATTGTTTCTTACAGATATGTACAATATCCCTTTTTTTTTTGTTATTGTGTAATTCTTCTTATGCCACAAATTTAAATGATGAGCGCCGGTAGTATAATTGAAAGGTATCATCGACACCGTATCACCTCATAAGACATTATGGGAAAATCTGACGTTAAACATTACTTTTGAAAAAAGATGAAGGATAAAAACCTCGATATTCTCCAGCGTCTCCGTCAAGACAAAAACACGCCTGCCTCGGGCGCTCCTCAATACACCCCTTGGCAGCCTGGGGGAGTTTCACGTTGAAGGTATCCCACAGTTATCCTTCTACCCATCACCATTACCTAAAAAAATCTATAATAATATAAGCGAAAGTGTGTCTGTCTGTCTGTCTGTTTTCTGTCTGTCCTGCTGTGTGTGTGTGTGTGGTGTGTGTGTGTGGTATAGGTTTCCCCCCCCTGGCGCAATCACCTCATATGGCACATTTTTGGGAAACCCGGGGTTTACAGGGGAAGGTCATAAGCCCACTTATGAGATGATTCGATCACTTTTTTTTTTTTTTTTTTTTAGCAGCCTATTAGCGATAATTTTGAAAAAAAAAAGTGGGTTTCGAGAATTGAGGAAACCTTGATGTAGGGTGATGGGTAATGGCGGTGAGTGAATGGGTGGGGTGATGGGTAATTGGTGTGGGGTGATGGGTGAGTGAATGGGGGGGGGTGATGGGTTGGGGGTGATGGGTGATGGGGGAGGGAATGGTGGGGGGGGGATGGGTAATGGTAAATATAAGCGAAAGTGTTTTCTGTCTGTCTGTCTGTCTGTGTGTTTGGGGTGTGTTGTGTGTGTGGTGTGTGTCTGGTATAGGTTCCGCCCCCGTGGCGCAATCGCCTCATATGAAAAATTTTGGAAAACCCGGGGGTTTACCAGGGGAAGGTTTTAAGCCCAATTTGAGATGATCCGGGTCCCCTTTTTTTTTTTTTTTAGCAGCCTATTAGCGATAATTGTGAAAAAAAAGTTTGGGGGGCGAGAATTTAGGAAACCTTGATGTAGGGTGATGGGTAATGGGTGAGTGAATGGGTGGGGGATGGGTAATGGGTGTGGGGTGATGGGTGAGTGAATGGGTGGGGGGTGATGGGTTGGGGGTGTGGGTGATGGGTGAGGGAATAGGGGGGGGGTGATGGGTAATGGGTGAGTGAATGGGTGTGTGGTGATGGGTAATGGGTGAGTGAATGGGTGGGGGGTGATGGGTAAGGGTGAGTGAATGGGTGGGGGGTGATGGGTAATGGGTGAGTGAATGGGTGGGGGTAATACATACATTTCTACATCCATGATTTCAGGAAAGTTAGAAGGGGCTATCTGGAGAGTCCGTGTATGGTGGGCTGAAGGCCCACCAACACAGGTGGTGGGCGAAGGCCCACCACCAATAAACCCTCCGCAGGAGCTAGCCAAAAGTCCGCCCGGAGGGCGGATTTGCGGCTAGTACAAACATAAACACAAACAGACTATCAAGGCGCCAACCCAGTCTGTCAGCTGCGCGTCCAGGCATCGGCCTGGCCTGACGGACTCCTACCTGTACTCGGGGGTGTGGCTCGACAGCGGGCTGTCGTTCACGGCGCAGCTGACTACTGAGGGAAAGGACGCCCGGCCAGGCTGAACTGATGCGGGCCATGACGCGGCTTAAAAAGCCGGCCCCCAACTTTCTGTCCCGCCGTACTATTGGCAGGCTGTGCGCTCCGGTGGATTATTTCGCCCTGTCATCATCGCGCTCTCCCCCAATCAGCAGGAGCGGCTGAGGTGCTCCAGAACAAGCCATGAGGGACCATGCGGGGGCTCGAGATGGTCCAGCGCCTGCGTAATGCAGAAGGGGAGACCAGCTTGTGCCCTCGCCACCAGGGTGCAGTGCATCATGGCGTTTGCGTGGCCAGAGTATTTCCGCCGCGACGTGGAGGGCGTTTGGGGCAGAGGAGACTCCGGCTGGCCATGAGCAGGCATCGAAGTGCCTGCGCGGAACACGTGGCTCATCAACACCTCGCTAGCCACCCACAGCTCATTCACGCGGGGATCAAAGGGCCGTGGCGGGAGCCGATGTCCCGCCCCACCTACAATGCTCCGCCCCGTGGGGGCCCCCCGCCGCAGAGTTCACCCCCACGCAGTTGCCTGCCTGAAACCATTTTCACACCAGGGAGGCTGCGGCAAGCACGCGCTGATTTGGGCCCTGGCCCAGGTCCGAGGGGAAAGCCGTGTATACTTTACTGACGGCTCTCGACCCGGATAGTGGCAGAACGGGGCCGCGTTCGTCACAGGGTGGGACAGAGCTGTCCCTTTGGGGACGTTTTTAACAACTGCTCCCACATCCAGACTGAGCTGGTGGCCATCCAGCACGCCCTCGAAACTGCCTGCCGCCGGAGGCAACCTGTGGTAATACCCACCGACTCCGGGGCGGGCTGCCCGGGCCTCCAACAGCCGCATCCCAAGACAACGTGAGGCTCATCAAACCACCATCCTTTGGCACCCTTACAGAGCCTTGTCGCGCAGGGAAGGCGTGTCAGCTCAACTGATCCCCAGCCACGTTTGGGGGCCGAGGTAACGAGGCGGCGGACGCGGCCGCCAAGCGAGCGCCGCGGCCCCAGGTTCCACCATGCACGTGCCTCCCAGCCTACAGCAGGGGTCAAGGCCCCAGGCGAGACGGCGCAGCGCACGCGCTACCAGACACACCGAGAGCGGAGGGCCCGAAGAGGCAGGCGGCCCCGGTACCTGCAGCCACCGATACCACCCCCTGGACGCCACCCAGCAACAACCCAGGGCAGATGGCCACTAGCAGCGTGTGGTCTGGGCTCTGCACCAGAGAGGAGCTACAGGAGGACTTCGAGGGCAAGTGTGCGACCACTGCGAAGAGCACACCCGTCGCCACGGTGCACTACCTCTGTTTCCCGCCCCGCCACCGCCCTGAGCCCGCCCGGCCCCGCCGCCCACCTGCGGTGGGGGGCTGCTGAGGGGCGAAGGGAGGGCCCCCTTTATGGTCCGCCACACCCGAGAGACGTGATTGGGGTGTGCGAGCAGCGCCCCCTCCCCGCGATAACACTACCACACCCTGTCGCGCCGCAGGGGACCAGTGACGTAGGTGACTCACCGTCACCACGTTCACGCGACCCCGTAGCCGACGGGTACCTCCCAGGGGCTGATGCCCGCTTTGTACTTTGCTCCTGCTATGCATTTCGTACAACTTGATTTTTTTTTTTCTGTATGCTAGTGTACAAACCTATACAAATCAAAACAGCAAATATGGATATGTATTAAGTTTGTAATTGTAAAAAAAATTACATTGGAGAAAAAGCAATACGTCAATAGGCCGTGAATGTAATGCATAAATCAAACTGGGTCCAATAAAAAAGTTGAAGACACTAATAGAAATCCACATTGGTTTTTTTTGGGCTGCAGAAAGATTATGAGGTCCCAAATAGTAAGTCATGGGTTTTCAAAGTAGGGTCGCGACCCCATACTGGTCGCAAGCTTTTCTCAGTGGGTCGCCAGTCGCGTAAAAAGAAANTCCCTTTTAATGCGGCCTCCATGTGCGCCGCATGTGGGCTGCACAGGTGGGCTAGACATGGGAACTATGTGGGTCCCAGGTGGGCTTAACATGGGAACTATGTGGGTCCCAGGTGGGCTTAACATGGGAGCTATGTGGGTCCCAGGTGGGCTAGACATGATTGATTGATTTATATGCCTACACAATACCCATATGAATCCAACCTATATCTCATGTCTAGCCCAAAATTTTGGATTTTTTTCTTCAAAATTTTAGTTTTTTTTCAATTTTTTTTTCTTCAAAAAAATTTGTTCTTCAAAATTTTGGATTTTTTTCAACATTTTGGATATTTTTCTTCAAATTTTATTTTTTTTTGGATTGATTATAATCAATCCATAATAAATACAACATTTAGAGAAAAATAATCCTAAATTTTGAAGAAAAAAATCCTAAATTTTGAAAAAAATCAACATTTTGATGAGAAAAAAAAAAAAAAAAATTGAAGATTAAAAATCCAACATTTTGAAGAAAAAAATCCAAAATGTTGGGTTAGACATGAGATATATGTTGGATTCATATGGGTATTGTGTGGGCATGGCATTATATTAACGTGGTTATTGCACATTTTAATGATGCATTATTATTGCTAAAGGGCTTTGGACATATAGTTAATATACTAAAGAAAAGTGAAAACCTTACAGATTTCAAAATGTGTAAGATTTTAATTTAATTTTGTATTAGCAGCAAAGGCGCCCTCCGGTCGGACTTTTTGGCTAGCTATTGCGGAGGGCTATTGGTGGGCCACAAACTCTCCAGATAGCCCCTTCTAGCTTTCCTGAAATCATGGATGTAGAAATGTATGTATTAACGCCAACCCATTCACATCACCCCCAACCCATTCACTCACCCATTACCCATCACCCCCCACCCATTCACTCACCCATTACCCATCACCCCCCACCCATTCACTCACCCATTACCCATCACCACACACCCATTCACTCACCCATTACCCATCCACCCCCCATCTATTCCCTCACCCATCACCCATCACCCCCCACCCATTCACTCACCCATCACCCCACACCCATTACCCATCACCCCACCCATTCACTCACCCATTACCCATCACCCTACATCAAGGTTTCCTCAATTCTCGCAACCCACTTTTTTTTCACAAATCTCGCTAATAGGCTGCTAAAAAAAAAGAAAAAAAAAAGTGATCGGATCATCTCATAAGTGAGCTTAAAACCTTCCCCTGGTCGACCTGGTTCCAAAACTGTGACATATGATGGGATTCCGCCACGGGGGGCGGAACCTATACCACACACACACACACACACACACACAGACAAGACACACTTTCGCTTATATTATTATAGAAGATAGATATTAACTCTTTACAAAGCCCTCTAACAATATATAAGAATGCATCATTCATATGTGCAACGTTTCGGCCTATACGCAGCCAACACCAGATATTGGGATGCATGTCTTATGTGGGCAGCTTTATGGACCCCATGTGGGCATCTCACATGGGGCCCATAATGAGTTGTAATCTTAGGCCAATGCCATTGTCTTTTGAGATGGTGTAGGTATTTACAAAGTGAAGTGCTGTATACAATTGTTATTTTATATCTATAATAATATAAGCGAAAGTGTGTCTGTCTGTGTGTGTGTGTGTGTGTGTGTGTGTGTGTGTGTGTGTGGTATAGGTTCCGCCCCCCGTGGCGCAAACACCTCATATGGCACATTTTTGGAATCAGGTTGACCAGGGGAAGGTCATAAGCCCACTTATGAGATGATCCGATCACTTTTTTCATCTTTTTTTTTTAGCAGCCTATTAGCGAGAATTGTGAAAACAAAAGTGGGTTGCGAGAATTGAGGAAGCCTTGATGTAGGGTGATGGGTAATGGGTGAGTGAATGGGTGGGGTGATGGGTAATGGGTGTGGGTGATGGGTGAGTGAATGGGTGGGGGGTGATGGGTTGGGGGTGATGGGTGATGGGTGAGGGAATAGGTGGGGGGTGATGGGTAATGGGTGAGTGAATGGGTGTGTGGTGATGGGTAATGGGTGAGTGAATGGGTGGGGGGTGATGGGTAATGGGTGAGTGAATGGGTGTGTGGTGATGGGTAATGGGTGAGTGAATGGGTGGGGGGTGATGGGTAATGGGTGAGTGAATGGGTGTGTGGTGTGGGTAATGGGTGAGTGAATGGGTGGGGGTTGAGTGAATGGGTGGGGGGTGATGGGTAATGGGTGAGTGAATGGGTGTGTGGTGATGGGTAATGGGTGAGTGAATGGGTGGGGGGGGATGGGTAATGGGTGAGTGAATGGGTGTGTGGTGATGGGTAATGGGTGAGTGAATTGGTGGGGGGTGATGGGTAATGGTGAGTGAATGGGTGGGGGGTGATGGGTAATGGGTGTGTGGTGATGGGTAATGGGTGAGTGAATGGTGGGGGGTGATGGGTAATGGGTGAGTGAATGGGGGGAGGGCGATGGGTAATGGGTGAGTGAATGGGTGGGGGTGATGGGTAATGGGTGGGGGTGATGGGTAATGGGTGAGTGAATGGGTGTGTGGTGATGGGTATTGGGTGAGTGAATGGGTGGGGGTGATGGGTAATGGGTGAGTGAATGGGTGTGTGTTGATGGGTAATGGTTGAGTGAATGGGTGTGTGGTGATGGGTAATGGGTGAGTGAATGGGTGGGGGGTGATGGGTAATGGGTGAGTGAATGGGTGGGGGGTGATGGGTAATGGGTGAGTGAATGGGTGGGGGGTGATGGGTAATGGGTGAGTGAATGGGTGGGGGGAATACATACATTTCTACATCCATGATTTCAGGAAAGTTAGAAGGGGCTATCTGGAGAGTCCATGTTTGGTGGGCAGAAGGCCCACCAAACACAGGTGGTGGGCCGAAGGCCCACCAATAGCCCTCCGCAGAAGCTAGCCAAAAAGTCCGCCAGGAGGGCGGCTTTGCGGCTAGTAGACTATATGTTACAATGTATGTCAATAATAATAAAACCATTCATTATAAGTTTATTATCATTTTGATATTGAATACAATATTAATATATAATAGTAATTAATATAATAATGTGAATTATATGACAAAATAATAATAGAAATGATATGGTAAAGTAATATAATAATAATAATATGCATAGCCTACTACCTAGCAATCAATCAATCAATCAATCAATCAATCAATCATTGGGGGCATACGCCGGGGGGCGCGTTGCCTCGCCCACCCTACGACGCCGCTCTCGGGTGTCACAATGCGCTAGTCCTCATGCAGACTCCCTTTCCATACCAAGCTACTCTGAACAGGAAAAATCAACTTGCCCTAACCACGAGCCTTGTTGGCGGGGCGCCCTCTTGGCCTCCTCTACGCCGGATTGTTTCTTACAGATATGTACAATATACCTTTTTTTTTGTTATTGTGTAATTCTTCTTATGCCACAAATTTAAATGATGAGCGCCGGTAGTATAATTGAAAGCGTATCATCGACACCGCATCACCTCATAAGACATTATGGGAAAATCTGACGTTAAACATTACTATGAAAAAAGATGAAGGATTTAGCCTCGATATTCGCCAGCGTCTCCGTCAAGACAAAAACACGCCTTGACCTCGGGCGCTCCCCAATACACTCCTTTGGCAGCCTGGAGAGTTTCACGTTTGAAGGTATCCTACAGTTATCCTTCTACCTATCACCATTACCTAAATAAATACAAACATAAACACAATATATGGATATGTATGTATGTTTGTAATTGTAAAAAAAATTCACATTGGAGAGAAAGTAGCAACATACGTACAATAGGGCCGTGAATGTAATGCATAAAATCAAACTGGGTCGCAATGAAAACAGTTTGAAGAACACTGATATAGGAAATCCACATTGGGTCTTTTTTTCTGGCAGCTGCAGACATGATTATGAGGTCCAAGTAGTATAGGTCATGGTTCTTCAAAGTATGAGTCGCGACCCCAATCTTTCGCATTGTCGGTCGCAAGCTTTTGCTCAGTGGGTCGCCACGTCGTAAACAGATAATTATATTAATATGTGAAATGCATTAATGCGAGAGAAGAGAGAGAGAGAGAAGGAGAGTAGAGAGAGATAGAAGAGATCGGACTAGGAGGACGAGAGAAGAAGAGAGAGTAGATAGCAGAGCATATATCTCTAGAGCGAGCTAGTCGATTAGAGATGAGATAGATAGCGAGAGAGGAGCGCGCAGAGACATAGCGAGACTCTAGAATAGAGATTTCCTGATGCTTAGAAGGGCCGGACTTGTACGCATAATCTCATTTGTCCATCAGTACTTGATTGGTAATTGAAATTAATGCGTACAAGTCCTGCCTTCTAACCATCGGCATCTCTCTCTCATTTAATGCATTTCACATTATGTATTAATATAATTATCTGTTTAACCACGTGTCGACCCACTCGAGCAAAACCTTGCAAACCCAGTACTGGGTTCGCGACTCTACTTTGAAGAACCCTGGGCGTATACTACTTGGACCTCATAATCATTGTCTGCAGCTGCCAGAAAAAAGACCCAATGGGACTTTCCTTTGAGAATATTTCAAAGGGAAGGTAAAAGGACCATCATATTTATTCTCACATAAAAAAAAAACAAAAAAATAAAAAAAAAAATTAAAATATAAATTATTAAAATCACAAATAAACCTTTAAAGTAATCGTCCAGACCCCTTTTTTCTTTGCCATAATTATTGTTGGAATGTTTCATTCAAATACCTAATCCAGCAAAAAAATATTCATTTACACGCCTTTTCCCTAAAAACATGTTCGTACGTTTCACTCCTAACATATATCTAACTTGCATAACTATTATTATTGGGGACTTACAACTATTACACACAAGTGTAACAAGTACTACAACTACCATACATTATATTTATCATGTACGTAACATCAAAAGAATCGTGTAATTTTTTGACAATAGTAAATAAACATATAATTATATTCTATGTAAATAGTATATATAATTATACGTTTATCTACCCTCCTCTGTTTCAACCGTGAGACCCATGAACACCTTGCATTCTCAAAGTATGGTCACAGGGCAAATGACGAGTTGTCAGCATAAAGTCTAGGGATCAACAGAAGTGATAAGAGCCAGCATCACGGGATAAGGGGGAGACGACCTCAGACATCGCCGCGTACAAACACGCTCTGCTCACTCGGCCCCACTCCGACACTCCTGGGCTGTGCTCCAAGACATTCATTGTACTTGGTTGTAATCTCTCAACGCTCCTTACAGGACTCTAATAAATGTGTAAAAAGCTGGAAGTAACAATTTAAACTCATACCAGAATAAGTCTCTACAATATACCGACTTTATAATGTGACATAAGCGTGGTGACTGATTTTATCAGTCTTACCTTATAAACACTATAAACCAGTGTTAACTTACCCCATGCAGTCCACAAGCTAAAACTACAAGCACAAGCCAGCCAAGCGACTACCAAGTACTTCTAACTAACTACAATCACTCCGACAAGCCGCAACAGAATCTACAATCAATAGAATCTACAAGAATTGCTAACAGCCCCCACGAGCAATTCATCCGGCAACTGCTATATCTAACAGTACTACAAGTACTAACACCATCTCCTCAAGCAGCACCGACCTACAAGACTACGAGTCCTACAAGCAACTACAGATAGGGAGAGAGACGGACACACCCTCTCATGCTCATCACGCATTCCGCATCACAGGTCGAGACGCGTCCAACTCCTGCCACCCACCATCGCTGCCAGGCAACGACATCTCGCTCTACCGGCCTAATTATCTTACGCCCCGATACGAGACTTCTCATCATGGCCCACCGCACTCAAGCAACCACAGATAATCAGCCCAACCATCAACTTAAATACCTCAAGCGACGAAAGCAACACAACCCCTTCACCACCCGGACAGGAACACAAACAACCCCCCAACACCCTCTATGTTCCGAGCGTATAACGCTTACTAAGCCCCCCACTCCTTCAAAACACCCTCTCATCCGCCCCGCGCCCTTGACACACACCACAAGCCCACTACCTTGCTACCCACCACCAGTCCCTTCACACTATGGACTTAAGAGCGCGGCCACCTCACACAACTGTCTGGTATATAATTTTTATTTCTTATGTTTGTGTATGTCTAATATGGTTTATATTTTTTTTCTAATGTGAACTCTTTTACCAGGTTGTATGTATCCGGCGACTGTATACAATCCGTCATCCTGGCACCCAACCACCTTGTGTTTATCATCTTTCAACCTACCAGGCCTCACCTATCATTTCACCTAATGCGAGTAGCTAACAGCTAGGTAATTTATACAGTTTTTGGGCAGTGTATACAGTTGTCGGTATTAACACAAGTGTTACATTATATTTAATTACATTATTTGTCTCACACTAGTTGACGTTCACATCTCCAAACACACATTTAATGGACAAATTAACGTAATAAATATGATAGTGCGATTTTAACATAGTTTTACATTTTAATTTTACAATGGCTACGTACAGTAAATCATACAGACTCGTCAGAGACTTAAATCATTTGTGCACACAAACAGACATTCTATCCCTCATAGTATAGGCGAAGTGCTAGACCGCATTCTTCTCAACTTTTTCCCTACACACAAGGTAGGAGTAGATATTCTTCTTGCTATAAGCAACATAAGCAATTACACTCCACCGTAATCAGGTGGAAGCGACGTTATCCAAACGTTACATGATGCATAATTACGCACAAAAAGCTATCTTTTGTGTATTTTGTAAGTTCCAGGACATTCTCTGTCCATTTGTGATAATAGACTACAAACAGATACGTATTTACATCGAAACATATTGTGTATAATCACAATTCCTGGAAGTCATAACTCTGACCAATGCGTTTAATTTGAGACGCAGACAAGACGCCAACTCATTCCCTCCCGCCGTCGGAGGAAGTTTAGGCACAATAACAACGCCCCTACGTTACACCTGTTTTTTCATGGTGACGCACACAAAGGTTGAATGTATCATACAGGATTCCCCAGAAGTTGAACATAGTAAAGCAATATTTTCCTTTACCCTATGCCAGACAATGTTAAGCCTAATCATTTACAGCTCATACTACAGAACAAACATTTACAGGGTCCTTTCGTAGTGACATTACTGCAAATCTGATAACTAGATGAGGTATTTATAGGTACATCTACTTTATATGAAGTTTCTCACTGTACCTGTCATTCACAAAGACAAGCAATTAATCTGCTTTTATGGGCCAACAGGTGCAGGAGTCAAATATTATGGACATAGATACACCTGGTGAAATGTATTACGTTGCACGAAATCTGTCTATTCTTAGAACCTCCGTCATCAGACTGACAGGTTTAGATGAGCAAGAAATTCCGTCATTGGTAAGTATGGCTTCCCCTTAAATTTGAGGAATCGTGCCTGCACCCCTATCTGTTTTCCATATTTCACAGGGATTATCATTCCCTGCTGAACCTCCTGATAGGTTATTTCAACAATGTCGGATGAATGCATTGAAGTTTGTCCGCACTTACACAGATTAGGTATTATGGAACATATATCCCCGAAGTCAGAAAATCCTTCCCCAGTGCTAACATTTATTCTGCAATATGCAAGCTCTGAAATTAACGAAAATGTAATTAATACGTGCCCGAGCGGCCATCACCGGTGACAGCTCACAGTGTAATAGATTCACTGAGTAACACCTGAAACTGATTCCTGTTCTACCCCTACTGTTCTCTGTCCTTACGCAAATTCTGAGACACACCCGTGCCTGTTTTAGTGGAAGAACGTTTTCTACTAAGTGGTCGCGATCTCTTTTGGTATCTCTGAAACTGCAGGTGTGTAATGATGAGATTGCGCAGTCTATATGTTTGAGTGATCACAAGGTACGAGTGCATACTCTTGTTCATGGAAGCAGCTTTGTGCATGTTACACCGCAGGGAGTATTACTAAATTGTACATTCATATAAGTCCACCGTGCACTCAAAAGCCTGCACACAGGAAGCTTACTTAGCCGATTTCGGTAGTCAACCGCCAACGGCCGTGGTCTGATTGCGACTTTGCCAGTAGTTTCCCATTTTATCAACTGGAACAACTGCCACTGATCATGTACAGTGTGTACAGGTGCAATTTAGTCCTTCCTTATACGGATCTGGGATTGTTGTCCAGAGTCAAAGCAAGCACTATTGTCAACTAGTACACTAACTGCAAACTCATGACAACACTTGCCATACACGTGATTCTTTAGGTACGAACAAACCTTATAAAGCACATATCACATTCCTTCCTTTGCTACCTGATACACAACCTATTTACATTCCAGCATATAGGTTTACCCCACTCACAAAGGTCGATACTTGATGGCATTTTTAAGAGAATTTTAGCGGATGATGTTATTGAACCATCCACCATCTCCATGGAATTTTCCATTATTTTTGATCCCCCCAAGAAAACAGGCGCTTGGCGACAACGGTCGTAACTATCGGACGCCTCAATGATGTTTGTTCAAGTAACAGGTCTCCTCTAACCAGTATGGCAGCTATTCTGATGTCCCAAAGTCCTGATAAAAGTGTTTCTCTACACTGGGACCTTGTCAGTGGATACTGGCATGTCCCATTAGATGAGATATCTAAGGACCTCACAGCGTTCAGTACTCCTGCATGCCATTACCTTTCAAAGCTACCATTTGGACCATAGCAGGTGCACCCTGAGCGTTTTCAGTATCTATCAACACTGTTTTTCTCGGATTACTAGGAGATACAGTTTTTTTGCATTCCTGGACGACATAATTTTATTTGTACCAACCCCCGACACAAACTCACTCATCACCTACGAACACTAGACAGAGTACTTTCCTAAACTTAAAGAGGCTAGTTTGAAGGTTAAACTAACAAAATGTTCCTTCATGAAGAAACAAATTTCTTTCTTGGGGTCATGTTTTGGATGCCACAGGCTTACAACTACCACGTCTAAGTTAGATGCAAATGATAAATTTTCCCAACCCCTAGAATGTCCAAAGCCCTCAGAATTTTTTTTGGGGCCATCATTGGTTTTTACAGACAATTTATCATGGATTATTTTATTCACGAATTGCAAGTCCACTATCACATCTCTTAAAGAAAGATGTAACTTTTTCATGGAGCTCCACAGAGCTAAGCATTTTCTAGATTAAAGGCATTGTTGTGTGATTCCCCCGTCCTTGCTTACCCAGAATTATACACGTTCAGTTTACACTCTTCACTGATTCATCATATGTTAGAGCCTTGTGCTGTGCTGATGTCAGAAGGATGATGAGGTAATGGCGTGCATTAAGCTTTATGCCAGACAGAATCTACTTTTAATCCCGCAGGAGCGTACTATTCAAAACCACCCATAAGAAGCTCTGGCGGTCGTATGTTCCTTGAGCATTTCAAATCTGTAATTTATTGGGTATACCATTCTTGTTAAAACAGACCATGCACCCTGTAGTAGAATTATTCAATTCAAGCAGGGACCTGTGTCAGGCAAATTAGCACGTGGGCGCCTGAACGATACTAGACTTCCACCCAAAATTTGAGTATCTCCATGTGCCAAGTCAATTTCGTTGCTGAGTCATTATCACGAAATATTGCACTTGTAAAACCGCAACACTGAACCACCTAAACATGAAAACCATATTCGCTATTCCCAACATTGAAGGAGGAACAGCGAAAGATTCCTTCTGTGCTCCCATCATTTGACTACTTGGATCAGGTGTGATCACAATTGCCAAAATTACCTGTCCACCTTACTGAGTTTAGGCTACAATACAACTGTTGGTGCGAGATACATATCTCACGACAGGACAGGAACCTAAACCAGGTTACACAGCTGATCGTCCCCTTCTACACTTATAATACCCCAGATTTCTTTCCCTTTTACATGATTCTAGCCTTGCAGGTCACCCAGGGAAAGATAGATGTTTGTAACCCAAGCCGTTTGGAACACTTTTTTGGCCATTTCAATGCGCCGGAGATATTTTTGCTCATATAGATAAATGTCAGTCATGCGCTTGAAACAAAGGGGTTCAGTTGGTAAACCTGCCCCTATGCTACCTTATCCTACACCTAAAGGGACCTTGGGAGACAATAGCCATGACTTGCTAGAACTGTCCACTAACAGAATCTGGTTCTCATACTGGTTAGTAGTCCATTGATCACTTTTTCCTAGGTTTTCACAGTTTTTGGTTCCACTAAAGGCACAAAACGGCTCTAACTAACAGTTGCTAACGCACTTACGGATGAAGTTGTCTTTAAATTCAATACACCATCCACATTGCTCTCGGCAATGGTAACCGAGTTTTAAACAATCAAATTCTCACTGAAAATTCTGCAAACTTTTCAACATAAACAATGTAACATAACTATCTATCACCCTAGCAGCAACGACATGGTATAAAGACAAAATAGGAAAGATTATACACTCCTGAATTCATTTCTACCATATAGTTTCCCACGTGGGATTAATGGATGCCCAAGTATCTGCCACACTAACTCTTCCTTACACAGTCCACATGTGAAACACACATTTCATTGTATGTTGGCTAAACAAAAGACTAAAACCTTACACTCTTCTAGAGCGAGCAGTACACAGCCAAGATATAATTTTGATGATTTAGTAAGCAGTAAGAGTTGCTGATTTTCAGAAATATACAAGCGTGTAACAGACCTCTTGAATTGTCCAGAGATGATGATTACATACCAAACGCACCTACACATCAGAAAAGCCAATGCTTAGTATCTTAGTATAGCTGTCGAGGTACAACAATTTAAAGTCAAGTTAGATCTACATTTGAAGGACCTTACAGGGTCATTGCCATTGAACATTGGACAACAAAATAACTATCCAGCATATTATAGATACATTGCAAAGACAGTCCATATTGGACCATGTTAAACGAGTAGCTAGAGGATGATTACAGGTTAAGAATTGCCATGCCCCAAATACTAAAACCACAAGGACACACCTTGGAGTTAATGATGACACAAATACTGCTACAAATGAATACCGTCAAAATTGCGGTCACACACGCAGGAAACAGTAGTGTCATTCCATTCCCATACCATTTAATATCATTAATTTTATATCAGCTCACTCTGATTATTTTAAATTTACCATGTATTCTGATTTTAATGGTGTGTTGTTCTCTTTTTAGGAAAAGGTCTACACAACACACTAACCAATGTTTATTTACATTCGTGAAAATAACATTAACATTGATGAAATGTTTTTAAACGATTTTTTTTTGGTTTAGCTACATATTGTTCTGACCAACTATATAGAAACTGATATAGTTCCCATGTTTACCTTGTAACTCTTGCACGATAGAAACTTCTAATGGATAGCAACCTAGATAACCTATGTACATCTCTTCACCTTAGAATCTATTATGTAGTCTGTTAAAGTTGCACTCACAGTGCATAGCATATATAATGATTTACTTACTTTCCACATTCCAAGAATTATTTCGCACGTATTGTTGGCATGATCACATTATTTACTTACTTTCCTCAATGCAACGGATTATTGTGGACACTTATCGTAGAAATACATTATTTACTTGCATGAAATACTAACACCCTGCTTAATACTAACCCATGTAATTAATGCTACGTGGAATTACAACATGCATTACAGGATGAATTACTTAGTCTAGCCTGTTTGTACCACGATCACTATTTGAATGTCTGATTATGCCTTAATTAACATACTTAATCTAGTACACTAATAATGGCATTACAAAGCAGTTCCTCCAGAACTATCTTTGTTTTCACATGTATTACCTACTTGATGTTCACAATGTATATTAACTATGTGACAACTAACTAAACATGATCATCTATTTACTACAAATTCAAACTCACAGAGAAATTACGAATGACTACTTGTCTTAATACAGACCTCAGAAAACATTGAGTGATCATCGAGGCACACTTAAACTTCATCTCTCTTACATTGTTCACCATTGAAGAATATATTTTTTATTGACCCCAGCATGAATTTTCTTCTCTCATAGGATTGATAAGGCATTTCTTTGCTACGACATGGCACTATCAACATATTTGAAAATTTATACCTATTTAGAATTTTACATGGTTTCTCTGTTCAATGAAACTTTCCCTTACAACATCTTTGACACATTCTCTGAGAACTCCATGCCATGTTTTCTCGAACACTTTCATGCGATACGTATTATCATGTCAAACTGTGCCAGTTTATTTTTTCCCCAATTAAAAAATTTTTCAGCTGTTGCTATAAAATTTGCCTCATAATTTACGGAATTAATGTATTTATTCCAACTCATACAATATGCCCACCTTATCATTTTATACTCGAACTGCTTTACCAACTACGCCTGTGCATATCCCTTGATTATAGGGATTTACCTACCACTAGTAATCTTTTCCTATTCCACCTCCCGTAGGAAACTAAATTTTTGGTGTACCACTGTACAGTTTATTTTATCACTCATGTGGAAAACACCAAATCACAATGTTATTCCCCTTCGTGAACAGTTTTTTCCTTCTCCTTCATTCATAATACATATTTTAATGGTTAATCATGCTTCTTTGCACAATGATTCTTACAAGTTCAATATAAGAGTGCTCATCACTCATTCCTGTTATACATCATCATGCTTTCTGAAGTTATTCACAATGTGTAACTTTATTCAATTTCTCTGCCATTCAATTTTTACATTCGCTGATGTTAAAAATATTTTTCTACAATAGATTGTTTTTATCATTTATGTATGATTTTTTGGGCGAAACTTGGATTTGCCGCACCCACTATGCAAACCCAGCAGCAGCTCTACAGTCATACGAGCCTTCGTCATTACTTACTCATTCAGGTTTTTAAACGTTTACTTTGAAGATTTAAGTTTACAATTTCCTTTACTTGAAATTTAAGTTTTCATTTTTCCCTGTAATTTTCAACAGCTCCCTTAGCTGACCGTTGAAGTTTGCTAAAAAAAAAGATAAAAACGTCTCGGTACACGTAGGACTTGCTACACCTTACACTTAACATTTATTAACAGTGATCTTTGCACATTATGGCTTTACCCACACTAGTACTGACACATATATGTATATAATTTTACTCGGCCATGTCATTTTCTTTGATGTTGAACATCATGTAATCCATTGTTTTCCATATTTTTCTGTGTATTTAGCTCAGAGTTTACTCACTTTTAGCGATAGGAATTATGCTTTGGGAAGTTTATAGTTTATATTTTATATATGTATTTAGCCTTTAGTTAGGTGTACCATTTGTTATTCCCTAGCTAATTCTTATGTGACTAATTTGAGGACAAATTATATAGCGGCCCGAGCAATGTCAGTCAGTTATCACTCCTAACATATATATTAACTTGCATAACTATTATTATTGAATTACAACTATTATCACACAAGTGTAACAAGTACTACAACTACCATACATTATATTTTCATGTACTTAAAATCAAAAGAATCAGTGTATTTTTAGAAATATTATAAACATATAAGTATATATCTATGTAAAGTATATATAATTATACGTTTATCTTTCCTCCTCTGTTTCACCGTGAGACCCATGAACACCTTGCATTCTCAAAGTATGTCACAGGGCAAATGCCTAGTTGTCAGCATAAAGTATAGGATCAACAAGAAGTGATAAGAAGCCAGAATCACGAGGTGAAGGGGGAGAAGACCTCGGACATCGACGCTACAAACACGCTCTGCTCACTCGCCCCATCCGACACTCCCTGGCTGTGCTCAAGACATTCATTGTACTTGGTTGTAATCTCTACGCTCCATACAGGACTCTAAATAAATGTGTACAAAGCTGGAAGTACCAATTTAACTCATACCAGATAAGTCTCTACAATATACCGACTTATAAACATGACTTTTGTAAAAAGCGCGGGAAAAACAACAGCCACATTCCAGCTGTGGCGCGAAACTTGCTAGCGACGTCACATGAGTGAGCCTCCCAGCCCCGCCAGACACAGACACACGGAGACTCAGAGAAAAATACAGTACCCGAAGAATCCCGTGTGCTTCTGGTATATTTTTTGTGCGACACGGCACATTCTTGCATCCTGCATGGGCACAGCAAGAAAGTTGTGCCCTTCCCGAGAGCTTAGCACCCATTCACAACCCACCCGGCGCCCGATATAGGTGTAAAGACGGGGTGAACGGGGGGGACGCGGGTAATAGCAAGCCCTCTCATCTCGGTGGCCCCCGCTACTATAACCCGCCCCCTCCACGCCCTTAAACCCCAAAATATCGTCCCCCCACATTTGCAAAGGGTGCAAAGTTTCCTCGGGAAAGGCACGGGCCCCCCACGCTGCCCCACCAAAATTCAAGTCCCTTGCCCCTCGGGGGAAAAAAAAAATATGGGAAACCCCCAAAAATTCCCCCCAAGTATTTACATTTTTTTTCCGATTCTCCGCCCCATCTTATAAAGCAGGGATTGGGGGCTCATTGTTTTTGGAAAGGGCCCGCCGACCCCTGGGCGTCGTCTGCTGATAAAACATTTTGTGTTTTGAAAACTGGGGGAAATTTACAGTTTTTAAATGGGGATCATTTAAAAAGGGGTGACTGGATTTTAAAATGGGGAAAAACAATTGTTTAATTACTCAGCATGGCAAATATTTTGACTGCATTAAATCGGGAATGATAAAATGGCTGGCGATTACTTTAAAAAAACGTTATTCTAAAACCTTTTATTATTTTTTTTTTTTCATTTTTTGTTGTTGTTGGGGGATTATTTGCTTATGCAAATTTTGGGTTTTTTCCTTTTGGGGAATTTTTCTCAAAGTAAATCTTATTGGGGTTCCACAAAAAACAAAAAAAAAACCCAAATTAAAGCTAATATAAAAAAAAAAAAAAAAAAAAAAAAAAAAAAAAAAAAAAAAAAGTGAAAACCCGGGCCTATGCCTATTTGCTGCGCCGGTTGCCCTCAGCATGCGTTACCCCCACGGTCTCTTCCCCAAAATTTAAACCCACTTTGACATCGCACGCTCTACATCGGGGGTTCCCCAAACCCTTTTTTTGTTTCATTACCCGTTTATTTGACTTCTTCAAGTTCGGGGTTTTCCCATCATAAAGTGCTCGATGGATATAAACAAGTTTTCCATATTACTTCTGCCAAAATTTCTTCGGGTACTTCTTCTTCTGTGTTTACAAGCCCTTCCCCCCAAAAAAGGGTGGATGTCGTGATGCCCATGTGAATACGTCCTTCTATTAAGAATTACTCTAAAACTGTTAATACCTGCAAAAAAAAAAAAAAATACTTTTAATGAGTTTTCAACAGAGACTGCTGAAAAAACGGGGGTACACTTTTGAAAGTGATCAAAACGATTTGATAAGTCAGTCTGGCCCCCCGCCCCCCCTTTTACCCACATCTGGTTTCTCAGGCAGTTGCCAAACCCCAATTTTTTCAATTTCTAAATTATAAAAATTCAAGTAAAAATTTATAGTCCCCTAATAAATCAATTTTTTGGGGCCCCAAAACGCCCGGGGGGCGCGTCGCCTCCCCCACCCTCCGACGCCACTCCCAGGGTTCACCACGCCGAGTCCCCCCAGGCAGGCCCCCTTTTTCCCCTACCAAGAAAGCTCTCGAAAAAAAACATAAACCTCCCCCACCAACGAGTTTTGTAGGCGCCCCCTTTGGCCCCCTCCCACGCCGGATTGCCCTCTTACAGTTTCCCAACCCCGATGGGAAGGACAGTTTCAGGGTACGTGCCCATGCCCATATACCAAAGTTGTGGGCTGACAGAATTATGCAGGTTAGGCCTCGATTCAGTCTCAGGGGTGAAATTGCTGATTTTCCACTATCCCCAAAGCGATACCCATGATTCTGCAAAAACTTTATTAAAAAAGGCCCATCAAATTTAGTCCCTTCAAGTCGCTATTTAGTGTCCATGTTCACAACCATAGGTAGACAGGGTTTCAAAAAGCGACTTAAAGATCCGGTTCTTTGCCCCTCCTACACAGGAAACCGCAACGCCAAATTTTTCCTGTGGGGCGGTCCATAAAAACCCGTGGGCTTCCAAATCCGCCGTAAGACTTTTTGACGTGCCCCCCCGTCAGTAGGGGACTCGCGAAAAAACCGGGTAGTAAACTTTCCAAGATTTTAAATTTCCCCTTCCCCCGCACCCCAGGGAAAAACTGTACTGTTTCAAAAAAATAGTGGGCCTCCAAACCCCTTGCCCTTTGGGTCTTAACCAAAAGGGCCTCAAGTAAAAAAGGGGTTTTTCCCTCCTTTGCGGGCCCCCTCATGCAGGACTTCCCAGACCAGCAAAGTTTAAACTGCACCCGGGGAAAAAAACCTAGATCTTTAAATCTTGGTGCCCCCGGGAGGGATGCTCCACCCCCCTTTTTAAATTTAAAACTTTCCCCAAAATATCCGATCCAAAACAAGTGTTGAAAGTTAGGGGGAAAGGGACGCACCCTTGCCTCACTCCTGTTTTAAACGGGAAAAAAAGCTGGAAAACCCTCCCCCCCACTTCCAGCACTCTCGGGCCCCCAATTCAAAAACCAAAATAGCCCTTTGCGGAAATCCGGGTTAAGCCCGCAGAAGATCCCAGCGTGCTCCCAAATGCCTGAGCCCCAAACCCCTTCTTGAGATCAAATGGCTCCCGCTTTTCCCTTTCGAAACTCACGGCGGCGTTCCCCAGGATCGAAGCGCTATTTTAGGGTTCCGTTTTTTGACTTCCCAAACCCTAAACCCCAGACGCTGGGGTTCCGGATGCTTCGAAATTTTGACTGCGGATCGGGGCCCGTAATAGATGGGCAACACCTTCCCTTTCACGCTGACAGGGGTAATCCGCGGAAAATTGTTGCAGTCCTGAGGGCCCCCCTTTCCCCCTTTCTAAAATAGGGACGACCAGCCCTCTTTCCCATCGGAGGAATGGAAACCTAAATTCCCCAGGTACCTGTTTGGGTTTTTTTCGCCCAAAGGGGGAGGATCTGCATCCACTGCCCTAAACCCAGTGGTGTGAACCCTGCCAATTTGGAGGGTTCCCCCCAAACCCTAGTACCCCAAAAATAGTTTAAAATTTCCCAATATCCAAATAGGGTATTCTAAAGTCTTAAACTTTCTCAAAGTTTCATTGGGTTGTGCCCAAATAATATAGGGAATGGGTTTATTCTCAGCCAAACCATTACCCACAAAAAAGTTTTCCAAAATCCACTTGTGGGTATTACCCATGGGTTTGGGGAAACCCCTGCTCTACTGTTTCCTTGTTCTATCAAATTTCCCTGCATTTTCTTCACTCCCCCGGGAAAAAAAAAAAAAACCCTAAATTACATAAAACTTCAAAAAAAACTATATTTATCTTATAAAAGAAAAATTTACCATTCCAAAGAGCCCATACAAATTGATTTTGATTAGGTTTTTTTTGAAATTGAGGTTTGGGGTGAATTAATATTAAGGGGTTTTTTGTTGCTTTTTGTAGATTGTCACCTGGGGTTTCCGGGTGACAGGGGCCCCCTTTTGGCCTGAGGGCCCCATGGGTGTAAGCCCGAGGGACAAGGGCCCTTTGGTAAAAGCGAGGGAAAATGGGAGGGGGCGCAGCACTTATGGGCTGCGCGGCGGGGAAGGAGTGGGGGGAAAAGGAAACCCTGGGGGGGGAAACATGGCCCGCCCGCCACGGGGGTTTTGGGGGTTTTTTTTATCCCCCCAGCACTCCCTTTTCGCGGCGAAATGCTTTCTTCCCTTTATTTTAAGATATTGGGACAATGCAGAGAAGGGGAAAAAGGAAGAAGAGAAGAATAAAAAAGAAGAAAAAGAAAGAAAAAAGGAAAGGGAAAAAGAAGAAGAAGACGAAGAAGAAAAGAAGAAAGGGGAAGGGTTTTATAGGTTTTTCTCGGTTTACATACTTTTGAAATATAAAAGTTATTTTTCGTAATTTTTACTAAAAGCAGACGATTATATAGAACAATGGAAAAAATCTGGGGTGAAGGGGGTTAAAAAAAAGATCTGGACATGGGCATTGAAGAAAATTGAGGGAATGGATATGGATAGAGAAGTTTTGGGAAGGGGTTCAAAACGATCGTCTAACCCCAAACGTTTATCCAAAGGGGCTGTAACCCCCCCTTTTTTACGCCCAGATTTTTCCAATTAATATATAAAAACGCCCCTTTTTTTAGGCCCTAAAATTAAAGAAAAATTTGCTTATTTTTACCAAATTAGACTTGGACAAGGATACTAAAAAGGTCATAATTAAACTAAAAAAATATTTCTTATATCCACTAAAAATTGTCCCAATGGTACCCAAATTACATGGAAATTAAAGTTCTGGAAACTCAAGGGGTTAAACAAAAAAAAAGAGGGAAGGGAAAAAGGGGGGTTCCCCTTTGGGGCCTACTTGAAAAAGGGGGACCCTTTGGTTTGGGGGTCCCTGCGGTGGGGACGGCGGGGGGCGGGGGAGGGGCAAAGGGTAGTGGGGCGACGAGTTCCCCTCCACCCACTTCCCTAAACCCCCGCGATCAAGCTTGTGGAGGGGAGAACAGCCAAGGCCGTCCCGTATTCTCAAAGGCCTTGGAACAGCGCTACAACCCCGTGTCCACCGTACCCCCACCCTGCAAAGCCCTTACCAACTCCTCGCACGGGGGCCTCCCTCAATGCCACCTATTCCCCCCTCGCGCACTGTAAGTGCCGCTTCCCTTTTGTCCCCTTTTGGGAAGCTCCCCAAACCAAAAAACCCCTTTCCCAAACTGCAGCTCGAAAAGAGAGAAGAGAGAGGAAAAGAGAGGAGAGAGAGAGGAGGAGAGAGAGAGAGAGAAGAGAGAGAGAGAGAGAGGGGAGGAGAGAAAGAGAGAGAGAGAGAGGAGAGAAGAGAGGGAGAGGGGGAAAAGGAGAGAGAAAGAGAGAGAGAGAAAAGAGAGAGAGAGAGAGAGAGAGAGAGAGGAGAGAGAGAGAAGAGAAAGGGGGAAAGAGAAGGGGAGAGAGAGAGAGAGAGAGAGAGAGAAGGCGAGCGAGCGGGGGGGGGGGGGGGCGAGCGAGAAAAGAGAGAGAGAGGAGAAGGAGAAAAGAAGAAGAGAGAGAGAGAGAGAGAGAGAGAGGAGAGAGAGAGAGAGAGAGAGAGAGAGAGAGAGAGAGAGAATAAAAGAGATTTAAAGGGTAGTTATTTTTAAAAAAAAACCTACCCAATCTTGATTAAGTGCTATGTTAAAGACATTAACCCCTTAAAAAGGCGGTGGGTGATGGGGACCGTGGGATGCTATTAATTTTTAGGGAAAAAGCCGAAGCGTTAAAAAAATCCCAAAGAAATGGATTGAAAAAGAAAAAAAAAAAAAAAGAAAAAAATTAAAATTTAAAATTATTTTGTATATTTTCTTAGTACCTATGAGAATTACGCGTCCCCGCTGGTTTAAAAAGTTCTCCGTTTATCCCTCCACCATGAAAGGGAAAAAAAGGGCCTTTGGGGAGAAGGACTAGATGACATTTCCTCAGTTTTTTCCTGAAAACATTAATTACACTATAAAATTTTCAGTGGCGGGCCTGGTTTGGGGTGGCCCCCCTTTGGGGGAACCCTTTTGCCCCCCCCCCCCTGCTATTACCCGCAAAAAAACTAACCATTAATAAAAATTCTTTTATCAAGATACTAAAAACCAAAAAATTTAAACCGTACATTTAAAAAAATGCAAAAATTTCAAATAAATTATATAGATCCATAAATATCCAAAATAAAATAATGAAATTAAAATAAATAAATTTTAACTATTTTTTTTTTATTTAAAACCCAAAAAATGAAAATGAAACTTAAGTTATAAAGCTAAAAACATAAAAAAAAATAAAAACAAAAAGAAAATTGGTATTTATACATATATACAAATAAAATAGAGAAAACCATACTATAGATAGGAATGATAAAAAATTGTAAAAAAATGGCTAATGTAGAAGGTTCCCCCCATCCTTTACTATACCGAGGGTGTTTCCAAAAAATTCAGAAGTGCCCTGAAATTTTAAAAAGAAATAATTATATTTGTCTGACTGAAAAATTTGTTTTCAAATAAAAACGGAAAAATTGCACAAAATCTTTTAAATTCAAAAAGGAAAAGGGCCCCAAAACCAAAAATTTGGGGTAAGTGAAGGCACGGTATTTCCCCCAAGGGCTCAAAATATCAAAAGGATTTCAAAAAATCGCATTAATTTACCGGGCGTACCAGGTGGGGCACCTATGCCCCCCTTTGCCAAAAGGAAATATGCCCCCCTTCCAAGAAAATTTCCCTCCTTGTCCCAAAATCAGAATGGCTAAAATTTGGGTTTAAAAAGGATCAAAAAAAGATTCCCACCCCAATTACACTTGGGGGGATTGATCTTCATGTGGGGGAAGTGCTTTTTAAAAACCCGTTTTGGTCTTGGGGGGGACTATCTTTTTGTGGGTGAGACCCCTTAGGTAAGGTTAAAGTAAACCCTTGTCCAGGGTAGGGAGTGAACTAGTGGGGGGGGTGGGGGGCCCGGAGGGGGGCCCCCCCCAGCCCAGGTCCTGATAGTAAATTGGGGCCAAAATGGAATTTTTTGTGTCATATGTCCTTTAAATGGGTAAAAGTTTTGGGGAAGACTGGGGTGGCCCGGGTCTTCAGGGGGGTAAATTTTTGGGGGGGGCGGACTTCATGTGATCCAAAAAAATGATTTTAAAGGGGTTTTAAACGATGTGACCGCGTTCCAAACCCCCTCGTGTAACACCTCCCTCATTTGGTCCCCACTTAAAATTCCGTAAAAAAGTCTTGGACGCATCTAAAACTACCAATGGTTTGTTTTAAGGGGCTGAAATAAGAAATTTAGGCCTGAAAAGGGGAAATTTGTGTGGCGGGCAAATCTACCATCCAAGGGTAACGAGAAAACTGTAGTTTATTGGCCCAAAAAAAAAAAAAAAATTGTGTCCCCCCCAAAAAATTTGTGGGTGTGCCCCTGATTTTTGAAGTCTTTAAATCAGGGCCCAAAAACATTGGGAAATTTTTCCCCTTTTTTGGGTTCAGAACCTAGGGGTAGTAATACAAAGTTAAAAGGAAAACCCTAATGATGGGCACCTACCAAAAACAAATAATGGGTTAGTTAAAATTTGTTTAAAAGGTTTTGTTGGGAGGTCACCAACTTGCAAGTTGCATGAAAGCATGCTATCCCCGTTTAATTATGCAAAGCAGCTGCTAATCGGGAAAAATTTTTCCCCCAAAGTGAAATAACATATCTTCAAGAGCGTCACTTTGGGTTTAAAACCCCCAAAACTTCACCCCCTTTCAAAAGCCCAAAGAGCATACCACGGTTTTATGCCCGTTCTCGTCCGATCAGCGAAGTTTAAACAACGTTGGGGGGCCCGGTTATACTTTGGGTTTGGGGGACCGCCTGGGAAAAACCGATGGGTTTGTTTGGGATTCCAAATTTTTCATTTTTGTTCTATTTTTTTTTTTTTTTTTTTTTTTTTTTTTTGGGGCCCATACAAAACCCTACATTAATTTTTTTAGGTCTCTTTAAAACCTGGGTCGCTTTAAAAACCCCCCTTTGGTTTAAGGGCAATCCTTCCCCTTAAAACCCCGGGCCCTTTCCCCAAAATAAAGCACGAGGGGAAAATTTGGGGGAATTAAACACAATTTTTCTTACTAAATTATGTTGGATTTTGTATGTTGGGACAAAATTTTGTATGTATGTAGGTTCCCTATGTATGTATTAGGGGAACGCCGTGGCCAAAGAAAAGTGAAATATAAAATTTTTTCGAATTTGGCAGGGGGGGTTTTCATTGGGAAAATTGAAATTTTTTGGGTGGTTTGTCCTCTTTTAAAATTTAAAAGGTTTTGAGCAAATTCTTGCAATGCAAAAATGGACTTTTATATTTATTTGCAAGACATCGCTTAGCCCCGCTAAAGTAACGGCTTCATTTGCACCTATCATCAATTCTAGATCGTCTTTTTCAGGATGGCTTCTCCTTGTAAACCAAGTGGGTCGAAGCCCGCAACTAGAGTTCTGGATCCAAGTTGGCCGCCTTTGTTGGCGGTGGACGAGAGTTTGCTGAGAGTGAGGTGCCTACGTATCGCGGCGTGATGAAGAGGGGAATCCTTCTCCAAGAACTCAGCGGCATCCGGGGGGGGTGTTGACAAGCGGGGTACCCAGTGAGAGACATTGCGAAGGATCTGACCCCCATGGTGCTTGCCCAGTGGAAGAAATCAAACGCCCAGTTTGCACCTCCAGTGGTTGTTATTGACCGGTCCGTGACCAGAAGGATAGATACTTTTTGGAAGAAGGTTAGTGAAGTGGTGAGAGACAGAGCAACTAAAGCAGTAAAGGAATTCGTGGAGGAGAATATGGACAGGCTGTTTGACATAACGGCCTGCCCTCACACGATCTTCCTCTGCAAGGACCAGGAGTCCCACTGCTCCAACCCCCAGCTGTGCCACGCGAGAGCACACGTGCAGTGTGACTGCCCCCTGGCCAGCAAAGTCCCTACTTTAGACCTGGAGTGGCTGTACTACCAGATGATCAAAGTTGGGGAGGAGAGTGCAATGATGATGACAGGGGTAGACAAGAATGAGATGCATAGACAAGTGAAAGCAGCAAAGAGAAAGCAGTTGGAAGAGGAGGCTAAGCTGAAGAAGCAGAAGCAGAAAGATGAAAAAGTCAGACGTCTTGAGCTGCAGGAGCAGATGTTCCAGGGCCAGGCTGAAGATCACCAGGATTCTGAGGATGGGACGGAGGAGTCGTTCACCCTGCCACTCAGAGGCAAGAGGCAGGAGCAACAGGAGGCTGCCATACTGGTAGACCGACTGCTCAGGGAGAGGCTGGGGTCCCTGGCACCCCTTGTGATGCAGTACTTGGACAGGCCAGCTGCAAGAAGAAACACAATGCCAGTCCGGAACCTGGCGCTGGCAAGCATCCGGTTCGACGTTCCGCCCACTGCTGCTGCTGCCTTGGCTTCTGGATTCCTCCAGGACCTTATCGCTGACGGCCACCTCTCTCCAGACAGGTCGTACCTGGTCTGCGATCCTAACAAGCTGAGGAGGGCCAGGCAGGATGCCATGGCATCGGCCAGGGACCTTGACCAGGGGAAAGCACCAGGGTACCAAAATAGTTGGATTGGGTTACGATGGGAGGAAGGACAAGACCAGGGCGATGGTGCCCGACAGCTATGGGAAACTGCACCCAAGGTTGATCATGGAGGAGCATGTGTCAGTGACAGAAGAGCCATCCCAGAAGGTACCTTTGGCACTTTGTACCAGAGGACCCGGTGCCACCTGAGAAGCCTGCGTTCAAGGTGGCTCAGGCTCTCTATGATCTGCTGGTGACATACGACTCCACCGACTCACTGATCGTACTGCAAGGTGACTCAACTAGGGCCAACACGGGGTGGAAGGGTGGTACTCACGCCCATTTGGAGAAGATGCTGGGACGCAAGCTCTTCTGGAGTATATGCGTGTTGCACACAAACGAGTTGCCCCTGCGCCACCTTATCACCAGCATCGACGGGCCTACGTCATCTTCACGGGTCCAGCGTGCAGTCTGCTGTCCAGCGTGAATGAGATGCAGTACAACGCAGAGTTCAGAGGAGTGCCAGGCGGTGAAGATCTCACGGAGATACCGGAGTATATCCTGGTCAGCATGTCCACTGACCAGCAGGTCTCCTACCAGCTGGTCCAGGCTGTGAAGCGGGGCGTTCTCCCGTCCGAGCTGCAGGAGATCAAGTGTGGCAAGGTGTCCCACTCCAGATGGCTCACCCACAGCCCAGTGTCGCTCGTGTACATGTGGACCAGAAAGCATGGACTGACTGGCAAAGAACTGAACACCCTGGAAATCCTAGTCAAGTACTGCCTGCAGGTGTACTTCAAACTCTAAATAACGACATCAAGGGTTCACCACAGACTAGAGGACGGCCCCAAGCACATCCTCACGCAGCTCAGAGTGATGAGGTCGCAGCCCAAGAAGGTCCAAACAGCTGTGACCTTCTACGTGCGGACAGGAGCATGATTCGCACACTCAGAATGTGTCCTCCTCTCGCTGATGGCGAGTCAGAGTGAGGACGACCGCAGGTTCGCCGTGACCCAGATTTTGAAACTGAGGGCTGGCGAGGAGTATGGGGACACCAGTGTAAGACCTCGCATCACACCCAAGCTGAACTTGTCAGCCACCAGCTTGCAGACACTGATCAGCTGGCAGCCTGGCCAGGTGCACGAGCCGGCATTCACCTGTTCACTGTCCGGGGATCAGATCCAGGAGATCCTGGTCAAGCCGTACGAGGTTCCGGAGTTCTCTATCCACACTCAGAGCACCGAAAGAGTCGTGAAGCAGGTGACAGAGGCTGCGGCAGCAGTGGTGGGGCAGCAGGCCAGAGACGGGTTCATCCGGGCTCGGGCCCACCACCGGGAGACCATGCCCTGCTTCAGGTCTAAGAAGGACATGATGGACACGTTCTAGGCCAACGTAGAGGCTGTGACACTGTGATGTAGTGCCTGATGAACCAACTGATCAGAAAGAGCTTACCACGCTAGTCATTTGGAACTCATATTGGTGCATGATGTAATAAACAGGACCAACCGGACACTGCGTACTCATTTAGGCCCATATTCAAGAAATTTTGTCGACCCGTTGCATCGCGGAACGGTAATCAAGGAAAACGCGACGAGTGAAGATTTGAGTCAGCTGACTGCCTTCACCATGCAGTGGTCTGCACATCCCACCTTCATTCCGCTCTCCACTTATTCCATTTTATTTCTTCCCAGACCATTACAGGTGAGTTTTCAACACAACCGAAAGTGACATTCATACATTGTGAATGCACACGTGTCATAATTAAGGTAAAACCATGTCTAGGAAGCCATATATAGGTGTGTGAACTTGTCAGGAAGCAGGGCGGCGGTGGAGGTTGGAGGTCGGCCATCGTGTGGAGCAGTGGTGGCGGGCCGTTCAAATGTACTCGCACGCAGTGGCGTATGGGGGGGGGGGCATGCGGCCAGGCCCCCCCTTTGCAAAAAATAAATAATAAAATATATTTATTATAAATAAATAAATATATATAATATCACAGACCATTATATCTACAGTGGTCTATGATATATATATATATATATATATATATATAGATATATATATATATATATACTATATATATAATATATATATATATATATATATATATATATATATAACTAGCCGAAAAGCCGCCACGGCGGACTTTTGGTAGCTCTGGGGAGGGTATGGTATGTGTTTGGTGGTCGCCAAAACAATCTCCAGATAGCCTTTAATTTTCTTGAAATCATATAATAAAACATTATAAAAAAATATCCCAAAATTATTTAAATAATTTCCCAAAAAACCAAATACCCCAAACCCCCACCACCTTTCTACCCCNCCCAGGTCTACGAAGGACATGATGGACACGTTCTAGGCCAACGTAGAGGCTGTGACACTGTGATGTAGTGCCTGATGAACCAACTGATCAGAAAGAGCTTACCACGCTAGTCATTTGGAACTCATATTGGTGCATGATGTAATAAACAGGACCAACCGGACACTGCGTACTCATTTAGGCCCATATTCAAGAAATTTTGTCGACCCGTTGCATCGCGGCACGGTAATCAAGGAAAACGCGACGAGTGAAGATTTGAGTCAGCTGACTGCCTTCACCATGCAGTGGTTTGCACATCCCACCTTCATTCCGCTCTCCACTTATTCCATTTTATTTCTTCCCAGACCATTACAGGTGAGTTTTCAACACAACCGAGAGTGACATTCATACACTGTGAATGCACACGTGTCATAATTAAGGTAAAACCATGTCTAAGAAGCCATATATAGGTGTGTGAACTTGTCAGGAAGCAGGGCGGCGGTGGAGGTTGGAGGTCGGCCATTGTGTGGAGCAGTGGTGGCGGGCCGTTCAAATGTACTCGCACGCAGTGGCGTATGGCATGCGGCCATGGCCCCCCCCCTTTGCAAAAAATAAATAATAAAATATATTTATTATAAATAAATAAATATATATAAATATCACAGACCATTATATCTACAGTGGTCTAGGATATATATATATATATATATATATATATAATATATATTATATATATATATATATATATATATATACTATATTATAATATATTTTAATATATACTAGCCGCAAAGCCGCCCACCGGGCGGACTTTTTGGCTAGCTCCTGGGGAGGGCTATTGGTCCACCTGTGTTTGGTGGGCCCTCGGCCACCAAACACAGACTCTCCAGATAGCCCCTTCTAACTTTCTTGAAATCACATCACCACCAACCCATTCACTCACCCATTACCCATCACCCCCCACCCATTCACTTACCCATTACCCATCACCACACACCCATTCACTCACCCATTACCCATCACCACACACCCATTCACTCACCCATTATCCATCACCCCCCACCTATTACCTCACCCATCACCCCCCACTAGACATGTTCAAAAAACTATTTTTTCCTATTTTTATACCCTCCTGCACGGTTTGCAATGCTTTTTGACCTGGAAAAGTCGAAAATTACAACCATTATAAGCCAAAATGTCAGGAACTTTGCCTCATAAAGCATAAAGTCTATTCTATACACGTTTCTAAAACCCCAGTTTCGGAGCTTTTTGATGTTTGTTTCGCCTATTTTTCACCAATAAATGGGCATAAGCAGGTTTAAAGCAGTAATTAGATGCTGATGAAACATAAAAATGCATAGAAACATTTATGGAAATATTTAAAATGTGATATTACAGACAAATTTCCAAAAAAATTTAACTAAATAAAATTTATTTCACTCTAGTCACAAATTCACAATGGTTTTAGCATGAAAATCTAATGGTCTGTTATATTTTTGCAAAATCTGTTGAAACCTGCTAACAAATCCAGAGATACTTCACAAGATAACTTCACTATGGCAGTAAGCAAGGAGCTCCGAGGACGCCAAAGTTGACATCTCAGAACCTCCACCGCAGTCCAGAGACAAGCGTCACGCCGACCTGCTACTAGATCTGCTAAAAGAAACCTTCCTGATCGGCTACCCATCATCCAGCATCAATGGCTCCAGTTACCCACGAAAGGACAGGCCTTCCAGTACTTCCTCCATCTCCAGAGTTGCCAGAAATACAGGGAATCCTAAGCATCAAGACCTCGCCAATGAAACAGTGGAGGCTATCATCCCATTCTGCAGATGGCTAGGATCAAGACATGACCAAGTACAATGCAGCGCAGCTTTTCATGACACTTCACAAAAAGCACAGAGATCTAGCAAGGAATAAAGGTAGAAACAGGTGCCCCTGGAGGGAAAAGGAGTGCCTTTGTCCTGGAATTAGATAGCCTGTTCGACATAGGAGCTTCAGATCCCATCCAGGAAATAGAGAGAAACCGACTGCTATCAAGGGAGAAGAAGGACAAGGACATCAGGTTTACCAGGATCAGAAGACAGAGAGAAAGGCCCACATGTCTGGTCATGACAAGATATTTGAGTCACGGTCCCAGCAGCAAGCAGAGAGGGCTGCAAGACTGCAGCAGAGAGAGGAACAAGATAGAATTTGTCACAAAATTTCTAAAATTTTTTCAGCGCCACACAGGCGAAGGACTGCTGCTGATGTGTCTACCTGGGCTGCCCCAAACCCGACAGTGAAGGGAATGCAGAGGACATGGATTCCCAAAACAACCTCGTCCTGGATGTTCACATCCCCAAAGACACTGTGGACCCTCACATTTCCCAGGAGGGTCATGGAGTGTGGTTGACATCTGCAGTACCGCTGATCGTCTGGGATTGTCTGACAATCAAGGCCCCAAGCCTTAGTCTCTGCTACATTGAAGGCTGGTGGAGCTGACCTGGACAAGCTTGTCATCTCAACCTCAACAACGAGACGGAACAGGATGCTGACAAGGTACCACATCAGCCAGGAGTAAATGGCAGCATTTAGCGAGGACCCTCCCAAGTATGCTGCTCTCCACTGGGATGGCAAGATGCTGAGAGATGGTCCTGGAAGTGATCCTGGGACCACGTCAGAGACTCTGGCTGTGTTTGTCTCAGGACCACCTGCATGTCTGAAGGCAAGCTACTGGGAGTCCCAGTGATAGACAGCTCAACAGGAACGGCTCAGGCAGAGGCATCCATGGATTTGCTGGAGGCATGGGGCTTACTGGAGTGATCACTGCCCTTGTGTTGACACAACGGCCAGCAACAGTGGAGTACATCGGGGAGCTGCCAAGCTTCTGGAGAAACAGTTTGGGACAGGAAGGTGTTTACCTGGCCTGCGGGACACCACATTCTAGAAGTGCTGGTTGGTGCTGTATGGGAGAATCTGTTTGCAAGGTCAAGAGCCCAGAGAATCCTTTGGTTCAAGCACTTCAAGGACGTTTGGACAGATCTTACCACAGACAACCCTACAAAAACCCCGTCCATCAGACAAAAATGGTTGAATAAAAAGAAGAAGGAGTGCAAGGGAAATACTACAGGAAAACCTGAGGTCGGAGAAGCCTCCTAGGAGCTGACTACCGTGAGATGGCTGAGCTTACATGATCGTCCTTGTAGGGCACGCCTCCCCCCGGAATCCACTGGAGTCGTCCCCGGAGCCATCATCAGGCCAGGTGGATGGCCAGAAACCTGTATCTATGAAGATGTTTATGTTTGCTGAGCAGCTGGAGTACGATGAAGAAACTGTTGTGAAGCTGGAACGCCTCAACCCCTTCCTAGGACTGTTCTATACACCCATGTGGATGTCATCTACACTTGCTGCAGATGCCTCCTGCAAATGATTTGCAGTTCATGAAGGACATGATGAAGTTCAAGAGAAGAGATCCAGAGATTGCTCAGGCAGTGCTACAAAAACTTGAAAACCACAAGTGTACCTGACACAGGAGGTTGTGCCGTTCGCTCTCTTCGGTAGCAGACTCAGTGACATAGAGAAGCAGGACATTGCTGCCAAGCTGCACGCCAATGAGAAGCCAGATAGCTTCGACGAGGGAACCTATGTTCCCTCAGGTTACAGCCAAGACGACTCTGGCTGATCTAGTTGGTCCAGAGAGTCATCTTCTGCTTGACACCCTTGGCATTGAGTATGACTGGCTTCTGAACCTGTGGCGGGCTGGCCAAGGAGTGATGACTACAGCAAGGCCCTGGAATATGTCCAGCAATGTAAAAGTAGTGAATGGGCATTGCTGAGGGGGAGTCAAGATGATGACTGATTTCGCAAACATCATTACCACAGATTCTCAGCAAAAAACAGTACCTTCTTCAAAAATGTGGAATACAACCGTGAGCGATTTTATAGCTTCAAGAAGCAAACTCTGAAAAAATGACTGTGAAGTGTTCCTTCTGACATAAGACAATAGAGTTTTCTGCCACCTGAAAATAGTTTTTAGAGTCTTTGTCACAAATTTTTTGATGTCATGATTGTAATATTTATGAAATTTATATGAAATTTTCAGAAAATTTTGCTTTTTTTTTGGATATGATGTGTCTTTTTTTCTTGAATGTCTACTTGGATGGTTTTTTCAGAAATAATATTAAAAATGCTTCAATTTGATACCCAATTTGTTGTTCTATCCCAATTGTAACAAAAGTCTCAGGTGAAAAAAAGTCTGGCGGAAGGCAAAATTAGGCGCTTTTCTACTGTCGCGGGCTTAATATCTTGAGGTCCAATGAGGCAAGGGTTCCTGACATTTTAGCTCAAAAAGGTTGTGATTTTCGGCTTTTCCAGGTCAAAAAAACATGGGAAACCTTGCAGGGGGGTATAAAAATAGGATTTTTTTTTCTTTCTGAACAGGTCTAACCCCCCACCCATCCACTCACCCATCACCCCACACCCATTACCCATTACCCCACCCATTCACTCACCCATTACCCATCACCCTACATCAAGGTTTCCTCAATTCTCGCAACCCACTTTTGTTTTACAATTCTCGCTAATAGGCTGCTAAGGAAAAAGAAGAAGTTATCAGATCATCTCATAAGTGGGCTTAAAACCTTCCCCTGCTCGACCCGGTTCCAGAAATGTGCCATATGATGAGATTGCGCCACGGGGGGCGGAACCTATACCACACACACACACACACACACACACACACACACACACACGCACACACACACACACGCACACACACACAGACACACACACACACACACTTTCGCTTATATTATTATAGATATTATTTTTTTTTTTTTGGCCCCCCCCTTTTCAATTTTCTGGGTACGCCACTGCTCGCACGCATCACTCTGGCCCATTTTTTCTACACCAACGCCTCAGACATGTGGCGAACACTAACTAAGCTATTATTTTAATGACAGAAATGATAAAATACACTAGTAAAATGTATTAGATATGTATAAAACAGTCAAAATACTGATGCCGTATTGGACTTGCTTGTGTTGGTACGCCTGCCCAATCTCCACCGGCCGGGTATTTCTTGTAGATGTCACCAGTGGAGGTACGACGGTGGAGAATCTCCACCGGCCGGGATTTGACGAGCATTCTTGAATATAGTCCCCTTAGTATATCAGGAATAAGCCGAAACATTAACAAAAATCAATGAAATGGATTTACCGAAAGACACACAGAAGAAAAAAAGACGCAAAAAAAAAAAAAAAAACAAATGCAATTACAATTATTTATGTAATATTACTTACGTACATATGAGATGACGCGTCTCCGCTGTTTTAAGAGTTCTCCGTTTAATC
Organism: Chionoecetes opilio; assembly: GCA_016584305.1. Lineage (NCBI taxonomy): Eukaryota > Metazoa > Arthropoda > Malacostraca > Decapoda > Majidae > Chionoecetes > Chionoecetes opilio. Next base: position 50,450 of record JACEEZ010026159.1, on the reverse strand, counting down.
CATCCACCATGAAGGAAAAATGAGGCCTAGGAGAGAACAAGACTAGATGACATTTTCACTCAGTTATTTCCTGACACAGTATTACACTATAATTCCTCAGTGGTACTGTCCTGGTTTGTGTAGTGTGCCACTGGGCGAACCCTTTATGCCCCCCCCCACCATTACTATTACACGCAAAAAAAGTCCAAAACTCATTATTAATAATTCTTTTATCAAAGATACTAAATACACAAAAAATTGAATACCGTAAGCATTTTCAAATTAATGCCAACAATTATAAATAAATAAATATAGATACCCTAACTAAGATATACAACATAAAATAATGAAATTTATATAAACTAAATTTTTAACTCTTATTTATTTTATTTAAAACTAAATAATGAAAATTAAACTTAAGTTATAAAGCTACAAGCATAAACAAACGAAAAAAACAAAGACAAAATTTTTGTTTATACAAATAATCAAATAAAATCAGAGAAAACCATTACATATGAGAAAGAATGATAACATTGTAAGAAAGGGCTAATGTAGAAGGTTCCTCTCCTGAACTAGACCCGAGGGTGCTTCCAAAATATTTCATGAAGTGCCCCTGACATTTACAATGAAATAAGGTATTAGTCTGGCTGAACATAATTTGTTGCACCAATAAAATCGTGACAATTGCACAATATCTTAACTCTCCGATAGAAGGAAAACCAATACAGCATATTTGGCTAGTGCAAGGACACGGTATCCCACAAGACTCAACATATCACAAGGGATACCAAATATTAGCATTATTATTGACCAGGGCGTACCCAGGTGGGGCACCTATGCCCCCCTTTGCCAATGGGAACTATGCCCCCCTCGAGACATTTTCCATGTTCCCCTTTTTTTTTTGGTTTCCCCCCAGAAAAAAAATTCTTTCCAAGAAAAAAAATATGGGGGGCCCCCCCCCCCCCCCCCCCCAACATTCCCTGTTAAAAAATGATCACTGAAGATTCACACCCAATTACACTTGGGGTGACTGGCTTCATGTGGGTGAGGTGCTTTTAATAACCCAGTTAGGTACTTGGTGTGACTGATCTTCATGTGGTGAGAACCAGTTAGGTTAGGGTACGTAACAATGTCCAGGCTAGGTTAGTGAACTAGTGGGGGGGTCAGGAGGGGCGCCCCCCCAGCTAGGTCCTGATAGTATTGGTCATATGGAGTGTTGTGTCCATATGTCCAATAGTGGATAAAAACTTTTGACAAGACTGGGTGGCGGATCTTTAGGTGGTAAAATTGGGTGGTGGATCTTCAGTGATCCCAAAATGATTAAAGGTTTTCTAGCATGTGACCGCGTCAATCTGCTCGATGAACACCTAACCCTCCTTTGTCGCACTATATGATGCACGTAACGTCTTGGACAAGCATCAAAAATAACACTACCAATTCTTTATGACAAGCATCTAACACTACCAATCTATTGTTTTATAGCTAAATAAAGAATTAGGCCTGAAAAGGGAGATTAGCATGATGGCGGGCAACATTTCCATCCAGAGGCTAACGAGAATCTGTAGTTTATTGGCAAAAATAAATTGTGACCCCCCCGATAAATTTGTGGTGCGCCCCATGAATTTGAAGTCTTTAAATTAGCCAATATCATTGGATAATTTCACCCTTATTGGGTTTCAGAACCTTAGGTAGTAATACAAGTCCTAAAGGAACCAAATGATGTCCACCTACCAAATCAGTAATGTTTAATTAAGTTTTATGGTTTTTTGTTGCGGCTACCACACTTGCAAATTGCATGATGCATGCTATCACGGTTCTGAATTATGCATTTCGAGATTGCTAATCGGAATAATTTCGCACTATGTGACATAGCATATCTTCAAGAGCGTCACTTTTGGCATTTTAACCATATACTTAACCATTTCAAAAGCCACGACCTATCCACGTTTTGAATGCACCACTTCTCGTCGATCAGCGAAGTTACTCAACGTTGGGTCCTGGTTAGTAATTGGATGGTGACCGCCTGGGAACACCTGATGTTGTTGCATTCACTTTTTCATGTATGTATCTATTTTATTTTATTATATTTTTTTTTTTTGTGCCTTCAACCTACATTAAGTGTATAGGTTCTCTAATACCTGCTCGACTATTAAACAGTCTTGTCAGAGTCAATCTTGCTTAAAAGCCCCGCCTTCACATAGATAAGCAGCGAGGAAACGTTTTAGGTGACTTATCACATATACTTACTACATGTATGATATGTGTAACGAGAGAAATTTTACATTAATGGGAAGAAGATGAAATAACAATATACATATCAATAAGCTACGAGGAATTTTCCTCCACGCCTCACTCCTGAATCACTGGTTAGATAGGGTACGCCTTATAACAAACAAAAAATCGCACACTTTGGCATGCCAAATTCCTATGTAAAATAGAATATCTAAAGACGATTTTCTCCATTTAAATTTTGCATTTGAGCATTGCTTACTATGCAAAATCGCACTTTTCTATTGCCCCTTGTCGAATAAGCTTAATGAGTCGCAGTGTCGCGCTTCGTCCTGTGTATTGCATCATCACCAATATGAAGTCTCCATGACTAAGCGTGGTAGCTCTTTCTGAATCATTTGGTTCATCAGGCCAGCCTACCATCACACGTGTCACAGACCTCTACGTTTTTGGCCTAGAACGTGTCCATCATGGTCCTTCTTGGACCAGAAGCCGGCATTGGTCATGCAACCGGTAGAAATGGGCCAACCCCGGATGAACCCGTCTCTGGTCTGCTGCCGGCCATCCACTTCTGCCGCAGCCTCCTGTCACCTGCTTCACGACTTTCTTTTCGTCTCGCTCTGAGTGTGATAGAGGCTCCGAACCTCGTACGGCTTGCCCAGGATCTCCTGGATCTGATCCCTGACAGTGAACATGTGAATGTGCCGGCTCGTAGCACCTGGCCAGGCGCCAGCTGATCAGTGTCTGAAAGCTGGTGGCTACAAGTTCAGCTCTCGGTGTGATGTCGAGGTCCCTTACACTGGATGTCCCCATTCTCCTCGCTAAGCTCCTCAGCTTCAAAAATCTTGGTCACGGCGAACCTGGGGTCGTTTCTCACTCTGACTCAGCCATCAACTGCCAGGAGGACACATTCTGATGTACCGAACCATTCTCTTCTGTTTCGCACGTAATGAAGGTCACATACTGTTTGACCTTCTTGGGCTGCGACTTCAGTCACTCTGAGATGCGTGAGATGTGCTATGGGCCGTCCTCTAGTCTGGTGTGTGAACCTATGATGTAGATAGGTAGATATATATTTGAAAGTACACCTGCAGGCAGTAAACTTGACCTAGGATTTCCAGTGTGTTCAGTTCTTTGCAGTCAGTCCTGGCTTTTTGGTCCAACATTGTCACGATCGATGGGCTGTGGTGAGACCATACTGGAGTGATTACAACCATTGCCACACTTGTGACAGTCTCTCTGCAGCTCAGGCCGAGAGACGTCCCCGCTTTTCACAGCTGGGACTATCTGGTAGGGAGACCTGCTGTCAGTGACATGTTGAGCCAGGATATACTCCGGTATCTCCGTGGATTCTTCACCGCCTGGCACTCCTCTGAACTCTGCGTTGGTACTGCATCTCATTCACGCTGGACAGCAGACTGCACACTGGACCCGTGAATAGCCAGTTGCACGATGAGGTGGGACCCGTCATGCTGGTGATAAGGATGGACGCAGGGGCAACTCGTTTGTGTGCAACAAGCATATACTCCAGAAGAGCTTGCGTGCCCAGTATCTCTCCAAAATGAGGCGTTATACCACCCTTCACTCCATGATTGGCCGCCTAGTTGAGTCAACCTTGTCAGTCGATCACTGATCGGTGGAGTCGTATGTCACCAGCAAATCATAGAGATGACCTGAGCCACTTGTGAACGACAGTGCTTCTCAGGTGGCCACCTGGGTCTCTGGTACAAAGTGCCAAAGGTCCTTTTAGATGGCTCTTCTGTCACTGCACATGCTCCTCCCTGCTCAACTTTGTGCAGTTTCCCATAGCTGTCGGGCACCTCGCCCTGGTCTTGTCCTTTCCTCCATCGTAACCCAATCCACTGTGTTTGGTACCTCGGTTAGGGTACACCCGTTATAACCACACAATCTTTTTCTCAACGTTGGCATGCCAATTTCCTATGTAAAATAGAATTCTAATAACGATTTTATCATCAGTTCCAAGTTTTGCATTTGAGCTTCTTACTATGGCGATCGCACTTTAAGCTATGTTTGCAATATAATATAAAGTTCCATTTTTGCATAGCAAGAAGTGCTCAAACCGAAATGTTGAGGCAGACAACACCCTTAAAATTCATTTTACATAAGAAACACCTTGCCAAATTCTGAAATAATTCTATATTTTCACTTTTCATTGGACCTACGGCTTAACCCTACTGGTTAGGCTGCATATTTTAGCCGAGTATAATTAGACACGTAGCGAAACGAAGTGAGAAGGGGGGTCTACATAGGCTCCTTAGAAGCAGCTAGAAGTTCGCTGAGTTAAGTCGTCCTGTGGGGGGGTGATATTCCGCCCTTGGTAAAAGTGTAATTATGAAATTTTTGTTAGCAGAGATGTAGGTGTGCTTACTGGTGATTCCTTTTGTTGACATAAGGACATGGAATTCGTATTACCTTAGGGTCCCAAGGTAGGCAGCCGTTTGGCGGCCCTGGTGGCCAAGCGATCACGACTTAGCAGAGGGGGCAACTACAGCATCTTACGCAGCCGTGTGAGGCCAAGGAGAAATATGGAGCATAACAATGAGTGAGAGGGACACTTTGGAAGTGGGATAGACATACATTAGTATAGGATAACGGCTTGAGCACTGTGTGTGCTACGTTAAAGTGGTAACAGTGCAACCGGGTACCAGAGATAGTACTATATTAAGGATAACGACTTGAGTTGCATTACCCGTGCGTATCGTTAGGGGAGAAGAAGACTTAGAAATTAAGACAACTTGTGAATGTATAATTATTAATAATATTACAAGCAAAGGGAGAATATATTGAAGATTATTTATTACGAATTATTATTTAGAATCAAAACAGTACTTACCTTTTCTCACTCTTTTATTTTTATTCATTTATATTTTTTTCCCACTTGATGTGGGTGGTGGCAACAGAGGAACCAGGACTGTAGAGTCACATTCAAAGTGTGGCACTACATATGGTGACAGCGAAGGGATCCATTCGATGGTTTCCGCGTATCCAAGTGCTGACTACGCTTGTTGTTGTTTTTTTTTTCCAAGTGCCAGTTACTCAGTGACACATACTGTATCAGTATGGTGGTTGGTAAACAGAGTATAGGTGTACATTATAGGTGTATAGAGTAGCGTTAGTGACTTGACTAGTTTCGCTCAACCGTGGAGGAAGATTATCCTAACGTAAAAATATTTTTATAGAGTGCGCCAGGATGACGGGAGAAGGCTCGTGATGCACGCACACTATCAGGCATGGGCGGCAGTGCAGGCTTTAGAGGGCTCGGGCTACCACCGTACAATAGTAATAGAATGCGTAAATATCAGTGTTGAGGCTGGGAGAACGCCCCCCTCAAGTAAGCAACTTCGGAGGGTTTGTCCGTGGTCTTAATAGCCACCGATGGAACCCACCTAGATTGGAAAAAATCCAGGGAAATATTATTATTTTAATTTTACGCACGGGAGTTTTTTTTATTTTAGATGGAGGGATTTAATGGATTTCTCAGTAGAGGATTTGAGGATTTCCATCCAAAAAAGCAAGGGTAAGCGAGCTTAAGGAGGGTCCAAAACAATGCAGCGATTCCAGTGGTGAGTCACTTAGAACAAGAAGTGGAAAGAACTGAAGAGACTCTTGAGTTATTGTTGAGAAATAAGGGAGAGGATAAGGAACCAGGAGACCAGTGAGGTCATTGTTAAGGCCTCGGATGTAGAGTGCTGAACCTCGGGTTTACAGGTTATCGAAGGAGAGGGAAGTTTGAAAGTTTTTCTTTCCCAAATAGAAAGTTGTTCAGAGGATGTGGCGAGCGCAAGAGGATACTTAGACCCGAGTAGATCCGCAGTTAGCATTATTAATAGAATGCCCTCAGTCAGCATATTTCAGATCATGGAACACCTTAACTTATTGGTTATGCGATGACTAACATACAATAATGTCGACAGATCCTTACAGTAATTTTCTGAAGTCAAGTATGACTGGATGGAAGATCCACGCACTTTGGCAAATAAACCAATGCAAATACGCCATACTGAGGCGAGTCAAAACATCACAGAGAATTCCCGTAGGGATAAAATCATTAAACTAAACTGTTAAGAGGATTAACCAAACCACATAAAGATAAATTATGCTTTTTATGGATGAGCAAATCCCGTTGAAAAAAAATCATAGAGAGAGGGGAGACCGAGAGGGCCATCTTATCGAAGAGGACTAGAGGATCGCGGCTAAACCAGCCCGGCAGTTATCAGATATACCACCCGCTTCCCCAGAGTAGTCCTCCCATAAACAATGAACCATCACACGGACTTCCTAGTCAGTCCGAGGTAAGAGACTGCCAAGCCACAATAGAAGGAATGGTGAGAGAATTACAAATTTGGTTAGTAGGTAACGACCTGCAACTACCCAGTTCAGATTGGAGGAAGAGTACAACGTTTTGCGCCTACTGTAGAATGAACAACCACTCAATCGAACTGTCTAAGGAAGCCAAGTGGCGAACGCTTGTTTCGATTGTTTTTGGGGATGTAAGGAAGGCAGTTCAAGTTGTTCTGGGAGGAAGTGAACTCCAATGACTAGTTAAACATCGATCCCCAATATCCCCTTAGCCATTAATTGAGCATGTCATGGAAGTTTTTATTAGACACAGAGCGAATACTTCCTTATAAAAAAGAGCGCAGCTTTAGATTTACAACTTAATCTAGAGAAACCACAGTAACTCCCTATTTACCGGTATAACGGGCAAGGAGTTGATAATCTTAGTCAAGTAAGAGTAAAAATACATTAGGAATAGATAGAACAATAGAAGATGTTGATGTTAGTTTGTTGCAGATCAGTATTTATCCACCCAGCCCTGTAGGGATGACATAATAGGACTAAAGAAATAACTATAAATTACAAACATAGAAGTCATGTGGGCTAACCTCACTTATCCTTAAATTTTGTTAAACACCGCTCCGGTACCACTCAGAAGCAGTTCAGAGTGAAAGTGCAGAGGAGGTGCATAAATCAAGCTGTCTATAGATACACAAAGTGTGACAAGACAGAAAGACTCAATGTTATAATGTGCCCCAGACATAACTACGTCACGGTTTTGTTTACATCGGTGCATTGTGGGGATAGGCGGGGTCGCGCGGGGTCCTACGAAGGGAAACACTACGGCATGGAGGACTTTAGAGTTATTTGCGCGAAATTGATATTCCAGGTGCTATATTACTGTGCTCTGTTCGCGCTGACAACACTATAGAGAAGACCTGAGGTAATGGCTGATGTGCAGAGGCTTCTAAACCAAGAAAACAGAGTCATAACAGAGCCTCGTCAAAAGGTAAGCAGCTGGTAGGTACGTAATGTGTCCATACACTTGCTTACTTCTTAATGAGACTCTGCTGTGACTGTTTTCCTGGTTTAGAAGCCTTGCACATCAACCATCACCTCAGGTCTTCTCTATGTTGTCAGCGAGCACGAAAATATAGCACTTGGAATATCAATTTCGCCCAAAACAACTCTAAATTTTTTCATCGTCGTTAGTCTTCTCTTTGTAGTTTGTATACATATTCATGGTTATGATAGTATTAAAATACCTTATTAATTGAGTTCCTTTTGTTGTCTTTTCTCATAATAAGTAGGGTATTATTCTAGTGTTTGCCATACTCCCCCTCTCCACAAAACAAGCTTGGGGACCTGGGGAAATGCGGATTTTTAGCTGGGGTACGAAATATGCGTCGCAACCACATAGTTTTTGAGTTAGGGGTGTTGTAAAATTTGCCTAGATCAAGGGAAAATTCATTGGATTTCTTCTGAGTCCAGAAACGTGTGAACCTGACGATCCTCACAAAATGATGACCGAAGTGTCGAGAACACCCCCAACCTCCCGCTAGGAGGTTGGGTTTTATTTGGTTAGGTTAAGGTAGGTTATATTTGGTTGGGTTTAGGTTTAGTTAGATTTGGTTTGGTTAGATTTGGTTAGGTTAGTTTTGGGTTTAGGTTAACTAGGTTATATTTGGTTAGGTTAGGTTAGGTTAATTTGGTTAGGCAAATTTCTCTAGATATAAGGTAATTACCCTAGATCTGGGGAAATTTTTACCCCCCCCCCCATACAAAAACTCTTAAATAATGTGTTTCCGACGCATAATTTGTTCCCCACCCGAAACCCCACATTCCCACAGGTCTCCAAACTTTTTTGGTAAATTTGGGAGAGTATGGGCAAACCACTATAATTTATATGTGGGGTTTAATATTTAATGTGGGGTTTTCGGGTGGGGAACAAATTATGCGTCGGAAACATAATTTAAGAGTTGTGTATGGGTGGTAAAATTTCCTAGATCTAGGGTAATTCCCTTTATATCTAGAGAAATTTGCCTAACCAAAATTAACCTAACCTAACCAAATAAAACCCTAAGCTAACCAAAACCAAATCTAATCAAACCTAACCTAACCAAATCTAACCTACCAAAAATCTAACCTAACCTCCTAGCGGGAGGTTGGGGGGGTTCTCGACACTTCGGTCATCTTTCTGTGAGGATCGTCAGGTTCACACGTCTCTGGACTCAGAAGAAATCCAATGAATTTTCCCTTGATCTAGGCAATTTTTACAACACCCTTAACTCAAAAACTATGTGGTTGCGACGCATATTTTGTACCCAGCCAAAGAGCCCGCATTCCCCCAGGTCCCCGCATTCCCCCCACCCGGTCCCCAAGCTTGTTTTGTGGGAGAGGGGAGTATGGGCAAACGGCACTAGAATAATACCGGGAATTTTACCCCCCATACCAACTCTTAAATTTTGTGTTTCCGACGCAAATTTTTTCCCCACCCGAAAACCCCGCATTCCCACAGGTCCCCCAAAATTGTTTTGGGGGAAGTGGGGGAGTAAAGGGCAAACACAGAATTTTACCAAATTTCCCCAGATCTAGGTAATTTCCTTTTATCTAGGAGAATTTGCCTAACCAAAACTAAACTAACCTAACCTAACCAAACCAAATATAACTAAGCTAACCTAACCAATATAACAACCTACCTAACAATCTAACCTAACCTAACCCAACCATCTAACCTAGCCTCCTAGCGGGAGGTTGGGGGGGTTTTCGACACTTTGGGGCATCATTTCTGTGAGGATCGTCAGGTTCACACGTTTCTGGACTCAGAAGAAATCCAATGAATTTTCCCTTGATCTAGGCAATTTTTACAACACCTTAACTCGAAAACTATGTGTTTCGACGCATATTTTGTACCCCGCCAAAATCCCGCATTCCCCCAGGTCCCCCAGCTTTTTTTGTGGGGGAGGAGGATATGGGCAAAACCTAGAATAATACCCTACTTATTATGAGAAAAGACAACAAAAGGAACTCAATAATAAGGTATTTTAATACTATCATAACCATGAAAACAACTACAAAGAGAAGACTACGGACGATGAAAAAAATTCGAGTTGTTTTGGGCGAAATTGATATTCCAGGTGCTATATTTCCGTGCTTGCTGACAACATAGAGAAGACCTGAGGTATGGTTTAGTGCGAAGGCTTCTAAACAGGAAAACAGTCACAGCAGAGTCTCCATTAAGAAGTAAGAAGTAGTAGGGACACGTTACGTACCTACCAGTTGCTTACCTTTTTACGAGGCTCTGTTATGACTCTGTTTTCTTGGTTTAGAAGCCTCTGCACATCAGCCATTTCCTCAGGTCTTCTCTATAGTGTTGTCAGCGACAACAGAGCACAGTAATATAGCCCCTGGAATATAAATTTCGCGCAAAATAACTCTAAATTCTTCCATCGCCGTAGTTTTCCCTTCGTAGGTCCACCCGCGGCGACCCCGCCTTATCCCCACAATGCACCGATGTAAACAAACCGTGACGTAGTTATGGTAGGTCCATTGTCAGGGAAAGGGGGTTTAGAGGGGGAGGAGCAAGGGGGTGCGGGGAGTTGCGGGGCGGGTGGCAGGCCGTGTCCCCTGAGGAAAAGAGATAAGATTTTCATCCTATCTAGACACTTTGCAAGTACCAACTACAAGGTTTTTGGGACTATACAAGCACCGCCACGTCAGCACGAACTAGGCGGACTCGAACCGCTGACCGAATGCGCAGGGACGCTCACATTGCAAGCTCACGTCTCTACCAACCTTGCCACCCGACGGGCGCCGAGGCAAGAGGGTGCGGGGGCGATGCGGCAGGCCACGTAGCTCGAGGCCCCGGGGGACACCATCAGAATCGCGGGAATGAACAGAGAATAAAGAAAATCACACACAAAATGTTGTAGCCCAATTCACGCACAGAAATCACACACGATGAAAAAAATAGCCCAAAATATAGCAACACTGTGCTGAGATGAAAATATAACTAAAAATTGAGTCAATTAAGGTCCATCGTAGTCCATCGTAAGGTCCATCCATTAAGGCAAATCGTAGTCTTAGAAGTTTACCTCCATATAGTATAACACAAGGCCCCATCACTTATATAGCTATACAAAAACAACTGTCTCAGTGGACTGCTTCCAAACTGCTCCTTAAACCAGCCCACTTGTATTTTGGGTACTTTACAGGGGACATCGATCTTCAAATGCTTGCATCCTCACCCATGCAGTAGTGAGGAGGACAATCCAGGAATTATATCAAGCCTTTAACATGCGGTAAGAGACATATACTGTATATGTTTAGTTTTTTACCAGTATAATTTATCTGCTGTGATTCCCATTCACAATATCAATTTTTTTACCATGTTATTGGTGAGAATGGGGCCCACCTGAGGTTAGCCTGGTGTCGAGGGGATGCTTTTACATTCCGAGGCGGTTCCTGAGTGTCCTCGCAGCAAAGGAAACACACTCCAAAAGTCTCGCCACAGAAGTCGTGTGACTGTACCGCAATCAGCCACACCAGTTCCGGGGTGGTGTTGACCTCCCGTCCATTGCCCCACCCCCTCACCTGGCCATCAGCCTCCACACTGTACCGCAGCCGTTTGAAGGTGAGACACGAGAACCAAACCTCAGAAAGATAATTTTGAACAGTTTATCTTCTGCAGTCCTTCAGGGGAAAAGTGACCTAGAGTTGCCTTCCCTCAATGTAAAGGGGTTTAGAGCCCTCCACAGTCAAGCGGGGTGGTGCCGTGCCTTCCCACCACAAACTTCAGCTGTTTAAGTTCGCCTGCGGTGACAACAGCCATTTGTTGGTGAGTCAGTGGGGCCCACATTCCCTGCCTGCAGTGCTATGAAGAACCTCACCTGTACAAAGGATTTCACTGAGAACCAGAACTGGCGGGTGTATGTTTTAGAGTATCTGACAATGAAAAGAATGTCAGATGATGTGATTTTTTTAACATGCCTTTGAACACAAACAAGTGGGCTTTATGAATATTTTCAACATGTACTTCTCTACACATGAAGAAATGCATGATTTTTTCATGTGATATAATGATAAATACTTCAATGACCCCAGAAATTTGTACCACCGTCATAAATTCTACTGGGTAATTATGAAGAACACAACTAAAAAACTACTTCAAAATGGGAGTCTACGAACATTGTAGACCCTCAGTTATACATTTCAAAGTTACCTATCAACTAAAAATAAATCGGCAATGCTCTGAAAATCTCAATGGAAAAAATTTTGAGAGAGAGAGAGAGAGAGAGAGAGAAGAGAGAGAGGAGAGAGAGAGAGAGAGAGAGGAGGAAGAGAGAGAGAGGAGAAGAGAGAGAGAGAGAGAGAGAGAGAGAGAAGGAGAGAGAGAGAGAGAGGAGAGAGAGAGAGAGAGAGAGAGAGAGAGAGAGAGAATATATATATATAAAAGACAGGATTGATTGAATTAATGCTAAAAAGGGAAAATGGCCAGACATCGGGGGTGATATGGCACTATGGCAAAGCATAATGAAGGAAAGGGGTTATAGAGAAAGAGTGAAACGGTGAGGGAAGGGGAAAGGAACGGAACGTTAGGCGGTTTCCACGAGACACTTTTTAATGGTCATGGCCGCCAAAAAAATGTTCAAAATAGAACACACGCATCTCTATGGCTGCATGCACACGGGCCACTTTTTTGTGGGGGATCACAAAATAGTGGCGAGTCGTGGGGGGGCGGATCCATTTTTCCGACCACACCGTTGTGGCCGGCCACCGTGGCCAACGATAGAACCGTGTTTTCAAATACCCAAGCATTCACACGAGCCATTTTTGGTTGCCACCACTCTGCCACCCGCTGCTTTCTCTGTCTCGTTTTGCCCGTCACAGAGTCAACTAGTGTGCTGGATAATCACTGCGCGCCTCCGAAAAGGGAATGCTTACACGTATACGCACCATGTTTATACTAACAAATAATGTAGAATATCAACACTCTCAATTGTAGTTAGTATTTCGTTGCGTAGCCCTTCCTCTTGATGACCCCTTTTAAGGCGACGTGGTACACTGTCAGCAAGACCAAATTTTTCCCCTGTTCTACGGTAAGCTTCAGTCCTTTAAGCTTGCAAATTTCCTATTATTGATCCCAGCCTTGTAAAGATCAATGATTGCTTGAATCGTTGTGCCACCGTATGTTTTCCACCCATATGTAATCCAGCAAAAACAGGCAAAAACACGGGATGTAGGGGATAGTGGTGGGGGTATGGATATCAAAATAACCCATACTTTCGATACCCCCTTTGTATCGAAAATATCGATACTTTTTTTCATGGTATCGAGTAAATGAGTACTCAGAAGCATACGCAAAAAATTTGTGAAAATATACAAGAAGGTAAAAAATGTAGCATACCAAATACATTTTTACGCCCGGCAACTCCTACGTGAGTGTTTTTTGTGTTGCGGCGGGAATTTAAAATGAGTGGGAAGCTTTACTTCTGCTACGGTACTGAAATACCGTTTGGTAAATGACCAAGAATACTGAACCTATCATATTTTCGTTTGTGTTTGGTTGTGGGTGCTTATGCCTTGGTATTGCATGTACTATCAGTGTGGAGAGAGATGATTATTGAGCTGGGCCCCCTGCCACTTGCCGCAAAATGACTACAGACAAGACGGTTTACTAAACATTTTTTTATTTTTTATACAAGGTAGTTACTCATAAAAACTGATACTTCAAGCAAAGTACTTGGTATCGGGATCCAAAATACTTGGTGATCCATGATGACACTGACCTCATCAGTGGCCGCAACCGAGTGGCTCGTGTGTAAGGTGCATCTACTCACCACTTTTCGTGGCGACCATTTTTTTTTGCGGGCACTTTTTGGGGGGGGGGCCCACTGACCATTAAAAGTGTCTCGTGTGAACCCGGGCCCTTTTAGTAGTAGGGTTAGATCAAGGAAGGATGTGTATGTGGTTGGGGAGGAGATCATAAATTCGGAATTGGGACAGGGGGTTAGTAAGGGAAAATTGCTGTGAGGCAGATATATTTAGGCTTATAACAAGAAAGAAGAGCAAAGGTCTTTTCTGTGGGGTCGGAAGTCGTGAATGTTCTAATCAAGAACAGACAGAGTGTAGAGGGTAGCGGGTTTTGTAGTTGGAATGGTAGTAGAGGGCAGTAGTCCAGTCTACCGTCAGTAGAGGGGTTAGCAGGATCAGCGATAACAGGTGGGGATCAAGTGTAGGAGGTGAAGTACAGTCAGTAGGGTAAGGGGGAAGAGGGGAAAAGGGATAGGGAAAAGGGATTGCTGAAACAAAAGGGAGTCTCTTGTACACCCAGGAGGGGGGGGTAATTAAGAATTTGACGTAACAGCGGGACGGGAGAGGTTTGGAGAAGAAGAGGGAGAGACATAGGGTGATCAGAGGGTAGGGGGGAAGGGTGCAGTGGGGAGAATGATGGAGAAGGCGGGAAGAGGGGGAACAGGGGGGAAGTTGGGGGCAGAAGGAGGAAGAGGGGTAGGCGGAAAGTGGATGGAATAGGATGTATCTCAGCTGAGACTTGAGGGTTGAGCATGAAGGTGGGGATGATGAGGCGGTTTGTGAAGAGGGCAGAGGGGACATGTCTTGAGGCTGAGCGAGGTACTCCTGGATCATAGCCAAGGTCTCAACAGGAGAGTCAGGACGGGAGACCAGGGGGGCACAGGGTTTCTTATAGGAGGAGACGTAGAAAGTGGGGTGTGAGGAACTGAGAAGGAGAGACAGTGGAAGGTTTTCGGGGGGGGAAGGGGAAAGAACGTTTAGGTCGTCTGGCAAAAGTAGCCGAGGAGGGGAGTGTTGAGGAAGGGGTGTGGGGACCGAGGAAGGGGTAGAGGTCGGAGTATCTGGGTGAGGACGGTAAAGGGGTTACTTTTGGAGAGAAAGGGGGCAGCAGGAGGAGCAAAAGAAGGACGAGTAGTGGAAGGAGGAGGAACAGGGGAAAGAGAGGGTAGAGAGGTTGTAGTAGGAGGATCCGGGAAAAGTGGGATTGGAAATAAGCTGGGAGACGGGGGTAGGCGAAAAGCCTTGGCGGCGAGCTCCGGCGGGCTTCCCATAAAGTGAGGCCCTTCTAAATCTGATGGATGCCACTTCTGATTTGAGGTGGTAGACAGGGCAACCCCTGTAGAAGACGTTTTTGGGAACCTCTACAGTTCGCACAAGTGGGAGACGTTGCAGGACACGTGGAACGAGCATGGCCGGGTTTAGCACAAGAGGACAGCGGGCAGGGATCGGCATTGCTTGGCAGGGTGGCCAAAACGCAGCAGGGCTGGCACTGGCGTGGGGTAGGGCGGTAAGGTTTTGACAGAGTAGTGGACCCCGGCAACATAAATGCTATCAGGGGATCTTGCCTTTTGAAAGTAACTTTGGCCAGTTGGTAGGGGACTTACGGCGGCCCGGAGTGGGATGGTGTAGCAGTAAACTGCAACGGCATCATAATCCTCTGTTAAAAGGTTTAGGAGGACATCCGCGCACTCAGACCATTCGGTGTCATCGACTGGGGGAAAAACGCGGGGGATGGAAACTGTTCCAGTGCAGGGGTTAATTAAATTCTGGGGTAATTCGGTTGCGGAATTGCGCAATTGCCCCATGCCTGAAAAAATTGCGGAATTGCGGGTTGCGGACCGCCAAAATTTTGAAACGCAATCACAATAATTGTGACGGTCACCACCTTCAAGTGCCCGCGTGAACATAATTTCCCGCCAAATATGGTTGGAGACGACACTGCCAAGTGTAGCGCAGTCAGTTTGCGTGTTTGGGACTTGGGATTGAGTGGGTGGACGCTGGCCGTGTGTGTGTGATTTATCCTACAAAATTACTGTTGTTGTGTTAGTGAAGTGCAGTAAATATTTTGCCCCATAAGTGCAATCTTAGTAACCAACTAACCAGTGGTTAGTGGTTCCCAAAGATTGCATAATTTAAGACAATAGACACTGGTTAGGGGTTAGTAACCACAAACCAGTGTCTATACTCTATTGTCTAATTTGTAATTTCGTAATTTCAAATTTGTCTTTATTTTTGCAGATTGTGCTCATATAATTTTTAATTTGTAGGTGTCAAAATTAGTTTGCGGAATTGCGGAAATTACGATTGCGAAAAGGCCTATCTGAGAAAAATTGCCGAACTGCGATTGGCGGACTGGTGCAGGTCGAATTCGGAATTGCGATAGCGGAATTGGAAAAAAAATTGCGATGCCCACCTTTGAAGGATAGGCATCTATATATATTATGTACCTCCTTTGCTGTGGTAGACAACTCAAGGGAGATGTCAAGGCCCGCCCCTGAGGGCCCCGAGCACCACCACTCTCAGCCCACTGAAAAGCTTTGGTGTGCGGTACTTCATGGCTGTGCATCGGGCCCGCCCACGGAACTTGTCAATGTCCTTAATTGTGGGTGTCATTGGCACGGAGTAGTGGCGAAAGGGTAGACCAAGGCATGACGAGGATAAAACACATGGGGGGGGAAAAAAAAAGTATATCATCTATGAAAGCATATCATGATGACATTACACAACCAAAAGACATTATATGATGATGATTCATAAATTGACATCCTTTGTATATCAATTTAAATCATATATCAATCATATCTCATGTATGTTCAATGTTCTCAGATCTCTAAGCACTTCATAAGTATAAATTGTAGCTTCCTACCATTTAAAAACCATATTCTTCTGACCAAATTGTAAACAAAAACCATCTTTGCCATGATAGTCACAACAAGGATAAAGTCAAAACATACACCTTCCAAAACAACCTGACAACCTGCTTGTGTAGCTTGAAAGAAGGTGCCCTGAAAACATCCCCCGTTGTCTGCCTAAGGGCTGAATCACCTCCCTAAACCCCTCCCTTCCCTGCATTACTCCCCCACTACATACAATGATGCCCTCCCCCCACCCCTCCTTCCCTGCCATATACTCACCCATTAATACAATGATGCCCTCCCTCACCCCTCCCTTCCCTGCATACTCACCCATTACACACAATGATGCCCCCCCTCACCCCTCCCTTCCTTGCATATAGCGCGTTTTCGCGACCGCTCTGGCCCGGTCTGGACGGACTAGTCCCGGGCGGCCACTGTTTTCGCGAGGCGAATTGGACGG
Source organism: Chionoecetes opilio (assembly GCA_016584305.1). NCBI lineage: Eukaryota > Metazoa > Arthropoda > Malacostraca > Decapoda > Majidae > Chionoecetes > Chionoecetes opilio. The sequence continues at coordinate 33,815 of JACEEZ010026159.1, read as the reverse complement.
GCTGGAACGGGCGAACGGGCCAGGCCAGCAAAGCAGGACCAGGTTGGACTAGTGTGGGGAGAACTGGCGCATGCGCACTACAGTCAGCGGGAAAAACCGACCAGGAGCTTCCGTGCTGCTGATAAGACATGAAACACCATGATGGCCGACCATAAGACTAAAGTAATTTAACGAAAAATTACAATATTCGCAATTTGCTGAAACACATCATGGATGAATGTACCGTCAACAAAAACTATAGTCACCACTGCACTAATGTCACCAGGCACATATATTACGAATTTTAGCATCACTACGACTTGTATGTGTCACTGAAGACATATGTAGATAATGTAAGCTACGTACTGTGCAGTGATATGATCTGTAGTGATGCTAAATTCGTAATATATGCCCCCTGCAACTTAGTGCAGTGGCGACTATAGATAGTGTTATTAACGTTAAATGAAATAAAAATTTCATCAATCATTTTTTCATAGTCATCCCTGCTACTTGACTTCCCTTGAGTAAACACGCGCGCTTTTAAAAAATGTTTGGATTTTTGCCCGGAGGACCGCCCACTCGACCCACCCAAATAGGAACGACAAATGGGACGGGGACAGTCCGAGGCCCACGAGAGAGAAGGGGCCTGTACGGGGGGGGGTAATACGTCAGAACAGTAGTGCGCTCAGTTCAGGGTTCACCGGGTGGACTTAACCCCTCTCCCCTGTAAATGCTGTGTGTCTCACTTTTTTAAATGCATCATATTTTGTATTATTTTTTTTTTGACAAATTACATGCAGATTAAAGCATTAGCCCAGCAGGGTTAAGAATAAGAAAAATATATTAACATACATTCCCAATATACATTTTTTTAACATGCATAATAAAAATAAATTTTGCCACAAAAATATTTTCCTTAATAATTAATGATGTAGTCAGGTCCTAGGTCTGTCAAGCTTTGCCATCAGCTTTCTCTCAGTGGCCTCATCGAAGAAAGTAGTATCTATACTTGATCCTCAGGTTTGAAATGCAGTTCACATACCTGAAAAAGAGTTGGAACATTGTTAACCTCCCTTTTCCCTAACTCAGCCGTTTTTATTTCCTACTTATATATTTCGGTTATTTTGAATTTTGCAACCCTGTTTAACCATTCAAAATTTTAAAATGACTGGAAATACCAAATTAAACTTAAGATTTAAGTATCTCGAGGCCCGACATCTCCTGTATTATATCCCTTTAAAAGACCTTAACAACTTTTTTTTTTTACTATTTGTGCCATAGCGTCTGTAGGCAGTGGGAACCCAGGGCTCGAATGGTAGGCTCTGGAGGATCCCCTTGAGGGCTGTGATGGTTGGTCCTTTGCCCGTGGTGGCGCAGGGAGGATTCTTATAGTGACGCCTGTGATTAGAGGCTCATGCTGCCCCCCCTGTGTCCTCCGATGCACTCGCAATCGAAGGTAGAGTTAATGGGCCGGGCATGTGGGGTTTCTTAGGCCCCTCGACGGTGCAGAAAGGTTTTGGGTTTCTTTGGGGATTCGAACTCGGTCACCGAGAACGCCAGTCGGAGCGCTAACCACTCCGCTACCGCCTCCCCATCAGCCCACCCCTTACTTGACCACCTCTCGAGTTGAGTGTCAAATTTAATAGCTTCAATTTCCTCTCATACATATAGTTACGCATCCCTGTATATTTTGGTCATCCTTCTCTGCCTGATTATAACAATGCTATAAACCATCCTGTAATACTAAAAAAATATATAATGGACCCGTTACTCACACCTAAAACACGGAGTAAATTTTGAAGCTTTGGGTGCAATATAGGCTTATATCACTGTACTCATATCTTTTTGCTGAGAAATGCACCATAAAATTAAATATATATGGCTTTTTGGGGCCAAAATATCATAACACCGGCGGAAACGCGCTGTGATTGGTTGTGACGTAGTAGGCGCAGACTCAGATCTCGCCTGATCACTGATCGGCTTGTTTTGGTTCAGCAGACCGCAGTACCTATCCATTCAACATTGTCCCAGACAAAAAGAACATATTATGCTTGTTTTGTGCCAATGTGCAAAAAAACCATAATTAAAACGGGAGAGAATGTGTTCATAACTATGTCTAAAGACAAGAAAAAGGGAACAGTGGTGGATGTCTGCAAGGGGTGATTTCTCGATGAAGGGGAAAAATTCATACTATTGCTGTGAAGACCCTTTTGATGTATTATTAATGTATGTACTTGTGCATGGATAAGTAACTTGCAAATTATGTTGTAGCTGTGGGGCTTTAGCTGAGCTGTGATAAGTGCGGGAGTGGTATGCAGTATGCAAGGCTTTTGAGGTAGGATGAGACAGGCTGGGTTTTTCATGTTTTGTATAACACGCAGTGAGTTTTGGTAAAATTCTTAGTCCTTTCCCGCCCTTATAGAGTGTTTTTTCCTCCAGACCTTCACAGATCCCTTCAGATACCTCTGAACTGTAATTATAAAATGGGGGGAGATGCCCCCTTCACCCCCCTCCCCTCCTTAACGACCCCCCTGGACCCCTCAAAAATATAATTGTTTAATATTACTAATCTAGCCTCACTATAACCTAACCTAACCTAATCTCACTAAAAACCTCATAGCGAGACACCCCCCCCCCAATTTTTTTTTACCTAACCTACCCTTATTAAATTATAGCTTATTTTACTAAACCTAACTAACCTTACTAACTTGCATTTCCCCTACACCGCAAGAGACCAGTAATCCTCGTTCAAATGATATAGTAGGTATTCCCTGTGTTTTTGAATATGTAGTTGTAGTTTATAAGGAAAAGTGGATAGACAGAGATAAGTGGCCCGTGACACCAGACAAGTGATGACTTGTGGATCGGCATTCCTTATAGGGAGCTTAAAATAAACCTCAAAGACATTACAGCTAGACAGGGAGACGAAACTCGTAGAGGAGCAAGGTTTATACCATAAATAAACTGAAAATTATCCTGTAAAAATTTTTTAAAATCTCTTGGCTGGACCCCCAAGGTTTTAAGATCCAAATACGCCCCTGCTTGGCATGGTCAGACCGGGCTGGATATACCCGGGTATATCCAGGGGCCTCGGGTCAGACACGCTCTAAAGTCTAAAGTCTAAACCACTTGACCACGCAGGTGTGTGCATGTTATAAGATGTGAGACACTGTGCTTACCAAAAGGCTCCGGTTTAATTTGCTTAGGATAACTTTCGAAACATGAAATTAAAATAAAATTAAGACAATCTGAGTTGGGGTTCAACTTTTGTTATTATTTTATTTTCATCAGTAGGAGTTTAAAAACCCCAAAAAAAAGAGAGCTTTGGGGGTGATGAAGCAGTCATATAGATGTATATTCCCAATGTTTTGTGAGTACTGAAATCTGACCAAACCCCGGGCTTATAAATACTTTTTATATATTTTTACATCACAAAGGACTGGCCACAGTCCTTTGGCCACAGGACACCCACTGGCCACAGGACACACGAAATGCTCTTGGAAAAAATGCACTTCTGTTAACTGTGTGTTTTGTCCATCTATATTCTCTTCTTCACCCCTCCAAAAGGTCTTTTGGTGTCTCCTCTGTCCTGCAACTCCTCATCTCCTCTGTTCTCTCCTCCTCTCTCATGTCCTACTCAGAAAAGGATGTCATTAGCAACGCTAAGTAACATCTAACCAAATATCTTGTTTTTTACTATAATTTTATGTTGTCCCAGTCTGAGCTTATCTTATTTATGTGAGAAAAAAAACACTATAGACACTATAAAGACACTTAAGACAGACACTTAAAACACTAATAGACACTTTTAAAAGTCTATTGATTTTGCGTCCACCCTCAACACAGCACGTGACGCGGGAAACCAAAACCACTTTCGTCGGTACTACGCCATGCGTCCCCCTAAAAATTTAGTTTTTGAACCCCTTTTTTTTTTTTCAAGGGGTTTTCCCTAAAA
>JACEEZ010026159.1:0-26044 GCA_016584305.1 Chionoecetes opilio | reverse complement strand
GGTAAAAAAACCCCATGAAAAATTTCCCGCCGTTTCAGTTTTGGGCCCAAATCGTTTTTTCAACGATGCCCCTTTGATGGTTCCTGTCCCCTGCAGGTTAAACAATAATTAAGAAAACATTCTAAATATATAAAAGTTAGAAAAGCTTAGATTAGTTTGCAATCCAACCCTCTTCACTCTTCAACATCAGAAGGTAGATATCTAGTCTGGAATGACCACACTATATATGAGTGTTTCGTTTTATGACTATATTCTTTAAAAGTCCTAGTCGCAGATGCGTGGCTTTTCATAGTGACAATGCCTTGACTGAATATAAAGACCACAGTGGGGATTCAATGGTTTCTTTTGTACTCATGAAAGATGGGCTCTCTCTGCTGGCCTTTATAAGCACATTCTTTGTATTTTTCTGCTCTAGGATGTAGTTGATATAATCAACTTCTTGAAACACAAAATATAATATTCATTTTTACAAATAAATAATAAATAATGCCCATTTGGAAAATAATTCGCAGGAGTTGGCTTTGCCAACCAGCCGCAGCGGCCAGGCAATCGCGCACCATCAAATTAGCTTAAGGCCGTGTCACACGGGGATGTTTTCCGGCATATTTTGGTATTTGCTACCATTTGATACCCGTAGTGGTGGTAAACTATGTGCGTTTCGGCTACGAGCATCTTCTATTGGCATCTTACAGGACCCGTGACCAAAACAAACACTATAGCAGCCAGACAAAGTCTTTTTGCACGATCCATAATGTTTGATATGGTTGAGGGTCCCGGAAGATGCCAGTAAAAGATGCTCGTAGCAGAAACGCCGTGTGCCAACACGCGCATTTTTTTACGCCACTACGGGCATCAAATCCACTCCACTCATACAGTCTCCACGGGAGGATCCACTCATACAGCTCTCCTAAACAGGGTTGAGTCAAAAGCTTTTCGTCTCATCAACTCCTCTCCTCTGACTGACTGTCTTCAATCTTTAAATCACCGCCGCAATGTTGCTTCTCTTGCTCTCTTCTACCGTTATTTTCATGCTCACTGCTCTTCTGAACTTGCTAACTGCATGCCTCCCCCCCTCCCGCGGCCTCGTTGCACAAGACTTTCTACTCATTCTCATTCCTATTCTGTCCATCTTCCTAATGCAAGAGTTAATCAGTATCTTTACTCTTTCATCCCTTTCACTGGTAAACTCTGGAACTCTCTTCCTGTTTCTATTTTTCCACTTTCCCATGACTTAAATCTTTTCAAAAGAAGAGTAACAAGACACCTCCTGAACTAAACTGGCTCACCACTCTTTTTTATTTTATTCTCATACTGTCTCCTTTATAGGGACTGGCAACTAAGCGGGCCTTGTGTTACCCTTTTTTGTTGTGCCCTTGGCCAGTTCCTGGTGATGTTAAAAAAAAATTAAAAAAAATAAAAATATGGTAGCAAAATACCAAAAGATGCCGGAAAATATCCTCGTGTGACGCGGCGTTTATTTAACCTAAATAACTCTACAAAACTCAACCCAAACTTATCCTAAACCTAACTTAAACCAAACCTAAGTTTAACCAAGCCTAAGTTTAACCTAACTCCCCCCCCCAAAAAAAAATTACCTAACCGACCTATTATTAACTATTTAAAAATAATTGCTATATTTTAATAGAGATTATAATACAGATTTTATCTCTAGTTTCCGTAAGAGAGTAACTATTGCACATTATACCGAGCCAAAAATAGAGAAAAATGATGTATTATTTTACACTAGGACCAGAATATCCTACTTAATTGAGGGTAATTTTCTCTTTTGCCTCATTGCATTCTTAGAAACATTCTCTCACTGAGATTCCGTCGCAAATCATTACATTTGGAGAAATGACATGTTGTTTATAGGGAGGAGAGAGACAAGTGTTTACGTGCGCCTCACTCTTCTACCTCTTGTGACCTGCATCGCCTCTGTTCTTCCCTTGCCGCAGACACTTTAATGAGGATTTGGCTTTAGTTAGATTAAACCATGGGGTTAGGTTAGATTAGGTCAGGTTACAGAGTCTAAGATGGGGTTATGCTACTTAATTGTCATATATCCTATAACTTTTTTTCTAACTAAAAACATTTTATATCTCCGAAAGTACTCTTTTGCGACGGAAATTCAGACTGTTATTTCAGATTGATTGAAGTTTCGTAGAATCCATTAAAGTAAACAGAAACCATACTCCCAGTTGTGAAGAGAATTCGGGTCCCAGTGTAAAAATTTACCAAAAAAGTAAGCTATAAATCATGCGGAACCCACCAACTCCTGCGTAATATTAACTTAACCAAACTTCTAATTAGTTGAAATTTTTACCCCTTCGACCTGCAATAAAGACAACAATTTTAACATAAGAAACTCACCTGTTGTAGTTGACTTGAAACTCTTCCAGCGGGGCTGCCTCCTCCCAGGTGGCAAATAGGGGTGTCAGGAGCCATATCTCGCCCCCAGAGCCGGAGTCACCCAGAAGAGGCACCCTTCAGGCACTATGCCTTGCTCCCAAAAAATTTGTTTGAGGCCGCTTTCTCTTAGGATGCGGCTGTCATGGGTAGGCCCGGCTACTGTGTCACAACATCAATCAGGGGGTACTTAGCATCACACACCACCTGAACATTGATGCTGTGATACCTGTGCCTGTTCACTTTACTCCCCCATTTTGGGCAGGTTGCAATAATCCTAACATGGGTTCCATCAATAGCTCCCACCACAGTTGGGAACCCATGCATTCGTTGGAACTCTTGCATGTTCCTGTCCACAGCCTCCCGAGTTGTTGGGAAATCAATAAACTGTCTCACGATGTCAGGAGTGGCAAGGCTTCAATAGTTTTGAGTAATTACTCTGCTCACCGTGGACTGAGACATACCCAAATCATCACCTCCACATAGCTGCATCCGTCCAGTGGCTAGGTAGCGTAGAGTAAACCCCCACTTTCAACAGAGCAGAGATAGCATGGTTCCTCCTGGTGCCACTTTGAATTCTATCTTTCACAAGGTCCGTGATAAATTTAATCCCTGCTCTGTCGAACCTGTACCTCTCCAGCAATTGTCTGTCACTGTACTCTGCCAGTACATCACGACGTGCCCGGAAAATCCTTCCTCGGGCCCCCTCACCCTATCTGCACGTCCTGCCTCCGCCATATCCCGCCTGTGTTATTGTTTCCGCGAAATTCATCAGGGTAGCAAACACATAATAAGATACTCGGTAAGGCTAATATACGCCTACTAGGCTAAAAAACGTATTTTTTCCTTACTCATAGCTACTCATAAGAGTCTTTGAGAAGCTTTGGGACAGTTTCCACCACTCTTAGCGTTTTCGGGTAACTCATTACCTCACGCAACTCCTAGCAACTCCCAGCAACACTAAGCAACTCCGAGCAACTACTAGAATTCTTAAGCTTAGGAGTTTGCTAGGAGTTGCTAAAAAGCTTTATAAATACCTGTCCAGGACCAGCACAGGGCTCTGTCACGCCGAAGTAGAACCCTCCTGTGGAGAGACAAGGAGAGGTATGTCAGGAGTATAGCTGAGGATGTCGAGGGTCATTTGAACGTTAATGACCTCCGACTCGCCTACCGAGCCCTGAAGAAGCTTCGTTCCAAGTCTCCATCTCGCGCGAGTGCTATTCGAACAGCAGATGGGTGCCTCGTGTCGGACATGGATGGGCAGATGGCTCGTTGGGCTGAGTATTTTGGGCAGTTGTTCACGGTGGACCCTCCAACTGAGCAGCTTCACACCACTGGGTTACAGGCAGTGGATGCCGATCCTCCCATTGACGAAACTGCACCGGCTCCTAACGAAGTCAGAGGCTGTAGCAAAGTTAAGGGGTGGAAAGGCAGCTGGTGTTTGTAACATCAGTGCGGAGCTCCTCAAAGCTGGGGGTGAGGCCATGATCCGCGGGGTGCATGCTGTCCTGACTGCCGTGTGGCAATCAGGTACCATTCCTCCTGACTGGAAAAGGGGGCTGGTCGTCCCTATCTGGAAAGGAAAGGGGACCGTCAGGACTGAAACAATTACCGCTGTATTACATTGCTCAGCGTGCCAGGCAAGGTGCTTGCCCATCTATTGCTGACACAGATCCGTAGTCATCTGCTGAAGCATCAGAGACCTCAGCAGTCTGGGTTCACGCCTGGTAAGTCAACAACGGACCGTATGCTAGCGCTTCATGTCCTGGTGGAACGCCGACGTGAGTTTCGACAGGGGATACTTGCAGCCTATGTTGATCTCAAGAAGGTGTTTGACTCAGTGCATCGTGAGTCACTCTGGGATCTTCTGCGACTTCGCGGGATCCTTGCAAGGACTATTGGTTTGATAACTGGTCTGTATTCTGGGACTGAGAGTGCTGTGAAGTGTGGGGCAGGTGTATCCAGCTTTTTTCCTGTTAATACAGGAGTGAGGCAAGGGTGCATCCTTGCCCCATCACTTTTCAACACTTGTATGGACTGGGTATTGGACAAAGCTATAGATCTAAGTGATTGTGAAGCATCCGTCGGCAACACCAAGATCACTGATCTTGTTTTTGCCGATGATGAAGTAATCTTTGCTGAGTCGCTGGAGGTCCTGGTGATGGCTCTCGAGGCGCTGCACGAGGAGGCAAAGCCTTTAGGACTTGAGGTCTCCTGGCTTAAGACCAAGGTCCAGGTGTTTGGAGGTTTTACTAGATGAAACAGTACAGTCTGTTCATGCGTGCGGCGAGGACATTGAGATCCTGGAAAGTTTTACATACCTTGGTAGCGCAGTCCATAATGACGGCGGGTCACGTCTGGTATAAGGTCACGTAAACAGCACGTAGGTGCAAACTATATTTGTGTAATAAAATATTTACAAGTGCAAATTGAAGTGCAGGTATACGAGTTGGTGGTGTAGGTAGTGTGGCTGGCTAGGGTGACGGCTGGGCAGGAACTCCCACTCGGTAACATGGCAGGCCCGCTGTCGACTCTGTTGAGCCGTGCCGCCGACTCTGAAGCCTCGGAGCAGTTGGCGAGCGTAACAAGCCAACACTCCTTACATCTCCCTCCCGGGGGAAAGAGGTTACGGAACGAAGCGGTCCGGACGTCTGCGTTCACGTAAGCTTCGGCGCTGCGGCTGGGTGGCTGGCGATGGCGACGAGAACCGCACCATGCGGCGATCACCTACAGGAGGAGCGGCCTGGGGTTCACCTGAGGTCGAAGCTGGTGCTGGACGTAGTTAGCGGCGGTTCCTCCAAAATATCCTCCCACTTGCAACTTGGACGTGGTAATCTCTGTGATTACCGACACCAACTACCACCCCCTGCTTGTTCCAGCGCCGAGACTTGCAGTCTTGTATGCGTACAGGGGTGCCGACACGAAGCGGCGGTAGCGCACGGGAGGAGCGATTATAGTACCACTCCGCCTTTTCCATTCCCGCGGACAGTTTGGCGTCGCACTCCTCATCGGCTGCCTGCCATTCGGGAGCGAATGCACGCCGGTGTGTGCCGGTACTGCCGTCCGGAGAGGACGACCGTAAAGCATCTGGGCTGGAGATCGACCATCAGGGCGGGGAGTGTTTCGGAGCTCCATCAAGCCTCTGTCGAAGGCCTCATCTTCGTTGCCACCTGCAGTGCGGACCTTCGCGATGAGATATTTCGCCTTCTTCACGAAAGCCTCTGCGTGGCCGTTAGACTGGGGTAACTGGGGGAAGATAAGACATGATTAATGCCCCATCTCTTCACGAAGGACCGAAACGCAAAGCTTGAAAACTGCGGCCCTCCGTCAGTCCGGAGCCGAAACTGGTACACCCACATCCTTAAAGATGCCACACAGCAGCTTCATCGTGATTCGCGACGTCGCCTCCCCGACCATATTCTGCAATGCACGGCCACCCAAACAAGCGATCGGAGTAGATTAGGTAATCCTTACCAGCGTGGGTGAAGAGGTCTGCCGAGACTTCCTCGAAGGGCCGTGATGGAAGAGGGTCCGAGAGTAGTGGCTCCTTCGGCTGTGACGGCAGCATCTTCTGACACGCGTCACAGCCCCTGACCGTGCTGGTGATGTCGCTGTTAATGCCGGGCCACCACACAGTTTGACGGGCCCGACGCTTCGTCGCCTCGATGCCTCTATGGGAGTCATGTAGTCGGGAAAGGACATGGCTCCTGAGCGAGGTAGGGATGACCAACCACGAGCCATATAGCACCAGTCCATCCTCAGTGGACAGGTCGTCGCGGAGCTTCCAGTAATCTTGCAGGGCAGCCGGTAAATCTGGCCGGTTTGCTGGAAAACCTGAAGAGACGTTATTAATTAGAAGCTGGTATGTGTCATCCATCCTCGCAGCTTCGCGTATGTCAATAATGACTGGGTCTGCGTAAGGGTCCGAGTTAGGCTCAGAAATCTCACAGGCTCTGGCCAACACACATGTACGAACGTGGTGGGCGACCTGAGACTCGGCCTCCATATCAGCGTGCGTCGGCACAGCAACGGGGGCGCGGGACAGTGCGTCTGGGAGTGCGTGCTCCTTACCTTTACGCCAGATGGTGGAAAAGACGTATGGTGCTATTTTCTCCTTCAGCCGCTGGATGCGAGGATTGTCTATTGCGTCCAGGGTGTGGTGGTCAAGGATGGGAACGAGCGGCTTGTGGTCAACCACCAATTCGAAGGTAGAAAGGCCAAGCAAGTACATCCGGCACTTCCTCATAGCCCACACGACAGCAAGCAATTCTAGTTCCACCACAGCATACCTAGTTTCAGTATCGCTCAGGAACCTTGACCCACACTGCACTAACCTCAACTTGGTACCGTGACGCTGGAGCAGGGCGTAAACCAAGTCCCTTGAGACGGGAGGCGTCAGTTTGCAGGACTGTAGGTAGAGCAGGGTCAAAGTGAGCCAGGACTGGGGTCGACGAGAGGGCCTTTTTCACCGCCTGAAAGGAGGACTGATGAGCTGGAGTCCAAACAAATTCTTTCCTTGGGCTGAGAAGCGCCCTAAGTGTGTCTGCTGCCTCGGCGACCTCTGTGGAGAAATCAGCTAGTTGGTTGACAACACCAAAGAAAGAGCGAAGGGTTGTTAGGTTGGTGGGAACTGGAAAATCTGCCACCGCTTTTGTTTTACCCGGGTCAGCACTAACACCGTCCTCTGAGATGATGTACCCACAGAAATGGGCGGTTGGGGAGGCAAACATGAACTTTTTTCTGGTTGATGGTGATGCGGTGAAGCCGGAAGCGTTTCAATATCTGCCTTACCCGGTCGAGGTGCTCCTCGTAAGTAGTGTCCCACACAAGCACATCGTCGACGACCTTTGTGCAGTTGTCACACTTTCCAATGCGATGTCCACACGCCTGCAGAACTCGTCACCTGTAGAGACAAATCCCATCGGTCCCCTTAGGAATTTATACCGTCCCCAGGGTGTGATGAATGTGGTGGAGAGGCTGAGACTCCTCCTTTAAGGGAATTTTGCCAATAATCCCACATAGCGTCTAAGGCGGAAAAATATTTGGAGCCCTGGGTTACCTGCATCGCCGCGGAGCGGGGCGACAGGGATGGATGCGTCGGCGAAGCACCTGCCGGTTAAGCTTTGACAAGTCAACGGTGATTCGAACACCGCCAGACTGCTTTTGAGCGACAACCATGGGATGACACCAATCAGACACCTCAGCACCTACCGGCTTTATGATGTCTTGCTTAACCATAGTATCCAGCATGGCCTTCGTATCCGCCTGCCAAGCCAACGGAATACTGTTGGGCGTGTGACGAGCAAAGGGCTGGGAGTCAGGACGAAGGTGGATCATCATGGGAGGCCCCACCATGGAGGCGAGCCTTGCACCGTTGTCAAAGTCTCCGGAATCCACCAGGACGTCAGGGAACTCCTTCAGGAATACTTTGCGATCCTTGTCTACCTGTCGTCCCTCTGTGCTGGAATGTGATGCAGAGGTCTCTGCATGGGGGGAGGAGGTCTCGTTACAACGCACCGCAGAAATCTGTTTAGGATAATCTTCGGGAATTATGTGTAATACACGGGAATCATACCAGGAAAGAAGAGCATCATCGACACCCCGAAACACACCGATGGTAGTATTAACGGCGTATTGATGGTAGTATTGAGGCATGACCGGAAGTGTGCCAGCTGGGTCCGTACGGGCTGCTCCCGAAGCTGCAACAGTTCCTCATAGTCCGCCCATGCACTGCGCCACACCTTGTACTCACGCAGGGAAACGTTGGGAGAAAGCTTGTGTGGTGCCTGGGCTTGGGGGCGGCTAACGTGGTGACGCGGTGCGGGTATCGGCGTCCTCACATCAGCCACTCCGCCACTCACACCATCCCGGGTTGCCAACACACGTGACAGAAGCTCCTGCATTACACGGCGATCTTCTGTGGCATGTGCTTGCTGCATCTCCAACAACGAAGAAAAGCTTGTCCACAAACCTGCGCCGTAAACAACTCCGCTGACGGCTGGTCCTCGGGCGCTCGGCTTGACTCCTAGTCTCCGGCATCTTGGCGTGGTACCAACTATACGCTGCTCCTGTAGTCACTGCGCCATGGTATAAGGTCACGTAAACAGCACGTAGGTGCAAACTTTACTTGTGTAATAAGAATATTTACAAGTGCAAATTGAAGTGCAGGTTGGTGGTTGTAGTAGTGTGGCTGGCTAGGGTGACGGCTGGGCAGGAACTCCCACTCGGTAACATGGCAGGCCCGCTGTCGACTCTGTTTGAGCCGTGCCGCCGACTCTGAAGCCTCGGAGCAGTTGGCGAGCGTAACAAGCCAACACTCCTTACAACGTCAAGAAGTCTTACGGCGGATTGGCATAGCCCACGGTGTTATGGACTCGCTCAGCGGGAGTATTTGGCGTTGTCGGTACCTGTGCAGGAGGACAAAGATCAGGATCTTCAAGTCGCTTGTGATCCCTGTCTTACTCTATGGTTGTGAGACATGGACACTAAATAGTGACTTGAAGAGACGAATCGATGCCTTTGGTAATAAGTGTCTTCGCAGAATCATGGGGTATCGCTGGGATGATTACGTGTAAAATCAGCGATTGCACCGTGAGACTGAATCGAGGCCTATTACCTGCATAGTCCGTCAGCGCCAACTTCGGCTATATGGGCATGTGGCACGCTACCCTGAAACCGATCCTTCCCATCGAGTTGTATCTGTAAGAGACAATCCGGCGTGGAGGAGGCCAAGCAACGGCTCACAAGGCTCGTGTCTGGGGCAAGTTGATGTTTCTTGTCGAGAGCTGCTTGATATGGGAAAGGAGCCTGCATAGGGACTCGCGCGTGGTGACCAGTGTTTGTAGTCAAGACCAGACACTCCGAGACCAAGACCAAGACCAAGACCAGACCCTTCAAGACCAAGACCAAGACCAGACCTTCCGAGACCAAGACCAGCCCTCCGAGACCAAAACCCTCCGAGACCAAGACCAAGACCTTGACCAGACCCTCCGAAACGACCAAGACCAAGAACAGGCATATACAAATATTTTTTTTTAAATATGACTATTATCTGAATGTTTTCGGTCTGTACTGCGTAAATACTAAATTGTATTGTCCTGTCCTGTTTGTAAGGAATGGGTTTTACTTTTTTTTATCATACATGTACCTTTGAATATAACGGACCTAATTAAATTATCCATATAGTCCTGTCTAGGGATCTACCGTAGAGCTAGTCAGGCAGTATCTATAGACAGTAAAAAGCTGTTTTGGCGCGCCGTAAATCGAAACAGCCATGATTTTTCTCCGTGTATGATAATAAATTCCGACCATCCCCACGCCGCCGCGATGCACTTTTTAATCCTGTCTCGACCTGGTCTCGAGCCAAACTCCGAGACCAGAAGCTTCGAGACCAAGATCAAGACCAAGACCACATCAAACGAGACCAAGACCAAGACCAAGACCAGTCTCGAGACCTACAACACTGGTGGTGACCCCCGGGAGTGGCGTCGTAGGGTGGGCGAGGCGACGCGCCCCTCGGCGTATGCCCCCAATGATTGATTGATTAGTGGTCCTAATCGATTTACCAGGGTCTACAACTTAAATTGGCATGCCTTTCTTATGTATTTCCGATACCTGAGTCGTGTGATATGATTTATAAATATTTATTCTGAATCGAGGGGGGCCATTTTCCATGATGGCCGCCATGGCTGACACAGGACAGATCCAGAATGCCTCCAATCTTTAAAACGTTCATTATGATGTATACTAACAACTTACCAGGTTTCATGCTTTTATCATAATGTGCATGATTATCCACTTATCCGCTGGACCAGGCTGGACCTGGTCCAGGTGAGTGAAGCTACACACTCACTCTTATTAGCTCGTGTGGTTAGACCGTGTGCGTCACTGAACTTTTCGGGCCATTCTATAGACTTAAACTCCTTGATCGTAAGAACCCGTAAAAAGTTGCCCTCCCTCACAGCGTACATATCTTATATAACTGCATAATGTATTCCTCGTTCCTGGTACTTATGTTTTTAACAACCCTTGAAAAACCGCTCGACCTATTAAACCAACCATCAGAAGTGTCGTATGGGTACTAGTCTAGTTGCCAAAATGTTGACCTTGCAATGTTAACTACTGTAAACTTTTTTTGGGGAAATGTATTATATATGGTTAGGAGAGCAAAATTAGCTTGGTTGCTACTTGTGCAACCTTTAGCATTTCTCAGAATTCAAGATGGCGGCCATCCATTCAATGACCAGGAACCAGCTCTGTATAACATCTGCAATGGACAAGTGGCAACAGACACAGTGAATGTTCAGAACGCATTGGCCAACGAGAAAGAGCAGAGCAGGCACTTCTCTGCTTCGTTGAGCAGTGAATTCCACAAGACAATAAAGAAGAATGTCAAACAATGGAGTCGCTCAAGAAGGCAGTCACTATCAAAGGGCAGGCCGTCTACGACATCGAGACTCTGTTCAGTCGCTGTTAGTCGTAGGGCAGCAGCGCAGCATTGATATAGACGATGTCCCTTTCCCGTTTGAAGTGAGTCCGTCCCCCAGCTCTTATCGACGATAGCTGCTTGAGGAGGGTGACAAACAGTGCTCGCAACTCTTGGCGTCTTTGTCACAACTCATCTGCTCCAGATGTGTCCTGTTGATGGCGTCAGCTTCTGTCCAAATTTTTATGGCCAGGGGGCCCGGGGGTACAGGAATCTGGGTGCAATTTTTCCGCATAGACTGGCCCCCCTACCCCCTTTTTCTAAAAGGGAAAAATTTTGGAAGTTGTAAGTAGTTAGTGGTAAAAACTTATGTGCGTTTTTCCTGCTTACGCGGGCATTCTTTCATTTGGGCCCAATTTCTTACGGGGGGGACACCCCGCGGGACCAAAAAAAAAAAAAAACAAACCAAACTTATTAAAAGCAAAAGCCAAAGGGACAAAAAAGTCCTTTTTTTTTGGACGATTCCATAATCTTTGATTTATGGGTTTTGGAGGGGTCCAGGGAAGAAGCAGTAAAAAAAGATGCCTTAGGTAGCAGAAGGAAAAAAACGCCGCTGTTTGGGCCCCAAAAACCACCGCGCATTTTTTGAAAGGGCCCCCACTACGGGGCATCCAAAAAATTTGGTTAACGGCCCAAAATACCAAAAAAGATGCCGGGAAAAACAAAATCCCCCGTGTGGGGGGGGACCGGCGGGGGGGCGGTTTTAATTTTTAAAAAAAAACCTAAATTAAACTCTTTTAAACAAAAAAAAACCCAAACCCAAAAACGTTTCCTAAAAAAAAAACCTTATTCAAAAACCAAAAAAATTCAAAAAAAGGGGGGTCATCAACTAAAAAAAAACCCCACCCCCCCCAAAAAAAAAAAACCCCCATTAAAAAAAAAAAAAAAAACCTAAAAAACAGGGGACCTGTTATTAAACTACGTTAAAAATAATTGGTTTGTATAATTTTTAATAGAGGATTTAATTAGACCTTTTATCCCTCTTGTTTTCGTAAAGCGAGTAAAAAAATTTACTGCACTTATTACCGAAAGGCAATAAAATAGAGGGGGGGGAAAAAAACAAACTATTGTATTTATTTTTACCACTAGGGGGGACCAGGAATTTTCCTACTCACAAAACTGAGGGGTTAAATTTTCTCTTTTTGCCTCAATTGGGGGTGCATTTCTTAGAAAAAAGCATTTCTCTCACTAAAAAATTCCGTCGCAAAATCCTTACATGGGGAGGAAAATTCGCAGTTGTTTATAGGGGGGGATGGAGAAGGAGGGACAAGTGTTTACCTGGGCGCCTCACCTCTTATTCCTCTTGTGGGCCTTGGGGGGATTTAAAAGGCTCTGGGTTCTTCCCTTTTTGCCGCAAGGGGGGGGGGGGGGGGGGGTGGGAACACCGTTAATGAGGATTTGGGGGGCTTTTAGTTAGATTTAAAAAAAAACCAGGGGTTAATGTTTTTAAAAGAAAATTAGGGGGTTCAGGGTTTAACAAAGGGGGGGAAGGTCTAAAAAGAGGATGGGGGGGGGTTTATGATAACTTTTAATTGTCCATATATATACCTATTACCACTTCCCTTCTACTAAAAACATTTTTTATATTCTTTCACAAGTTTACCTCTTTTTGCGGGGACGGGGGGAAAAAAAAAAAAAATCAGGGGGGGGACTGGTTATTTTTCCAGGAATTTGGCTTGAGTTCCGTAAGAAAAATCCAATTAAAAAAAATAAAAACCAGGAAAAAAAAAAAAAAAAAAAACCCATTTTATCCCCAGTTATGAAGAGGAAATTCGGGTTTCCCAGTGTAAAAAAAAAAAAAAAAAATTTTACCAAAAAAAAGTAGGCGTTTAAATCAATGGTGGAGGGTTAATCCGTTTCATTTTTCGCCCCCAACCCACCAATGGGAGTCCATTTTTCCGGGGGGGGCACAACAAGTGGTCCAATTTTCCGGCCCACCCCCCCCAACTTTTGGGAGGTTTTCATTTTTTTCGCCCCCACCAAATTATGGGGGGGGGAGGTAAAATTTCCGGCCTACCACTATGGAGTCATTTCGCCCCAAGTGTTACTGGGTGGTTCATTCCATTTGTTATTGCAGAGGAAAGAAACAAAAGGAAATTATTTAGTTTTTTACATGGGGGACTCCGTGGGACAGGGATTTGTTGTGGGGCGGGGAAAAAATTGGACTTGGGTTTACTATTTTTCTAAAATTGGTTGGGGCCCCTTTTTTTTTTTAACTCCCCCCCTCTCCACAAAAAAAAAACAAAGCTTGGAGGGGGGACATGGGGGGCATTTTTGGGGGGATATTTTGGGCTGGGTACAAAATATTTGGGCCGTTTTTCGGCAAAAAAAAAAAAAAAAAAACACATCGTTTTTGAAGGTTTAAAGGGGGGTGCTTGGAAAAAAAACAAATTCCCTAGAAGTTAGGGAAAATTCAATTGGATTTCTTCTGAAGTCCAGGGGAAGGGGGGGGGGGGGGGTGGTGGACGGTTTGTTGAACTTGGGGCAGGAAATCCTCCCAACAAGAATTTGATGGACCGGGAAGTGCAGGGGTAGGGGGGTCCCAGGTCCAACGGGTGAAGGTGGGGACGTAGGGGCTTATATTTTTCTTACCATTAAAAAACTTAGGGTTTTAGGGGTAAGGTTTAGGATTTTGGGTAGGTTTAGGGTTATTATTTGGTTCAGGTTTAAGGGGGCTAGGTTTAAGGGATTTGGTTCGGTTAAGGAATAGGGGTTAACGATTTGGTTAAGGTTAGGTTAAGCTTTGGGTTTAGAATTGGGCTTTAGTTAGGGGGGCCAAAAGCTTAGGTTTTATTAGTTGGGTTTAGGTTTTTAGGGTTATCGGGGTGGGGTCCAAAAAGCCCCCCTTGCTAGGGGCCTAGGGTCCCAAACTTTTAGGGTTAGGTTTAGGGTTTTTTATTTTTGGGTTAGGTTTTTTCTTCTAGATATTTTAAGGCCAATTTACCTAGAATTTTTCTTAGGGAAAATTTTTTTTTTGAACCCCCACCCTAACACAAAAAAAAAAAAACTTCTGTAATTTACGTGTTTCTTGAAGGCATTAAAATTGTTTTTCCCCCCACCATTCGGGAAAAAACCCCGGCATTTTTCCCAACAAGGTCCCTTAAAAAAAAAAAAACTGGTTTGGGGGACGGGGTGCGGAAAGGAGAAGTTTGAAGGGGACTGTGGGGCGAAAAAAAAATGGGGGACCGGTCCAAAAAAAACATGCGGGGGAAGCCCCCACCAAACTTTCCTTGCGGACATTTATTAAAACCAAACCAAAAAATTTTTCTCATAAAATCTAAATTTTTTACCCCTTTTGTCTAACTTGGGCAAATAAAAAGGGGGGGGGACAACAATTTTAAAAAACATAAAGGAAAGCTCCCCTGTTGTAGTTGGGAAATTGAAAAAATCTTCCAGGCGGTGGTGCCCTTTTTCTTCCAAGGTGGGCAAAAGTATTGCTGTCAGGAAGCCCACAACCCGCCCCATATAGGCCCACCAGGGGGCCCCAATAAAAAAGGGTGGGGCCGAGGGTTGGGGGGCAAAAAAAATGTTAAAAAAACAAAGCCAATTTGGACCTTGAAAAAATGGGGTTTGTCTTGTGGGAAGGATATTCTAAACACAACCAAAAAAAAAAGGCCATCGGGGGAAAAATCCACCCATTTGGCAAAATACTTCGTTTTTTTTTTAAACCCACTGGAAAAAAACGGGGGGCCCTTTAGATTTGGGGCCCGCCCGGGCCCGGGCGGGAAGGGTTTAAAAAAAAATATTTTGAAAAAACCATTAGGGCATAAAAAACCTTTTGCTGAAATCAAAAACCATATAAAGCAAAAAAAAACCAAACAAAAATTTTCAAAAGTGGTTCGTTAATCTATAAATTTTGCAGGGGGTTTTTTGGCCCTTTCATTTTTAAAGGGTTACTTTGAAAGATAATGGAAGGGGATGTGTTTTTTTTTCAATTGCGAAAAAATCCTTCGAAAAAAAAAACAATTCAAACAAAATTTTTGTGGCCCGTCAAAAAAAAAAAAAAAAATTTTTGTACCCTAAAACATGAGGGCCTCAAAAAAAAATTAATAGGTTTTTGGAACAAAAAACCGGGGCTATTAAAATCTTTAAACATATGTTATTTAATTTGTAATTGTGTTGAATTTGTGAGGTATAAATGCTTATATAAAAAAAAATTTATTGTTATTATGTGTATATTCCAAAAGTGGGACTTTCAACAAAAAAAACCACATTTCCTTTAGTTTTATTTTAGGTCCCGGGTTTCATGTTCAATCATCGTGGTTTTTCCCCACCCTCATTTTTAATATCTCCCAAACAGGGGGGAGGAACCGTATACACAAAAAAAAAAAAAAACAGTTAATTTTTTTTTTTGGGCCCCTTTGCATTTGTGATCATTAGCTGGAGTTTTTTTTGCAATGGGAGGCCATTTTTTTGGCGGCATGTAACATGGTTTTATGCTGTTTTGGGCAATTTTCCAACCACATTGCATCGCATTATCTTTTAAAGTTAGTCGAAAATTCAGGGTTGCCCGGACGGCTGAGACATTTTTGACGGGGAATAAAGCCCAGAAAGGAGAAAGGTTTTAGGTCCAGCCCCCCATTCTTCTTGCCCAGGGAAGGTGATCATTACCCCAACCCCCACCCATTGCTGGAAAAAACTGATTTGGTATGGGGCGCGATTTGGGGGGATTATTGGAAAATTGGATTGCCAATCCGGGATGTTTGCGGGGGAAAAAGCTTTTTCTCTGGCGGGGGGACAAAACATTTAACTTGGGTGGGAAGTTACCCCACTTCTTGATGACAAACAAAAAACTTTTTTTTTCTTCCCACTTGCCGAGGTTCAAGGGCCATTTCAAGGAGTTTTTGTTTTGCAAAAAAAGGGCCATTTTTTTAGATTGTCAAAAAACCAAAGGGGGGGGCATTCTTTTTCTCCCAAGCTTCTTTTTCTTAATTTTCTGCTTAAGGATTGCAGAATGGAAAGGACATTGGAATATTGGAAAAACACTTAAACCCAAAACCCACGCCTCTAGTTCTGGCATTTTTATTTTCTTTGGAGTTACTGGGGAACAACCTTTGGGCCAAATTCCCATTAATGGTCTAGGGGGGGGGGAACGGTCACACCCCACTGAAAAAGGGCGTGGGGCAGAGGAACAAAAGAGCAGGGGGGGGCCCGGCCAGAGGGGGGAGTTAATGGGGTCACAAAGCTTTCTTTGCCAAAAAGTGTGAGGGGGGGGGTGGGGGACCACCCCCCCCAACAACTTTTTTTGTTTTGGATGTCAAAACCATGGGATAAGGTCTTTGGGTCAAAGGGCAATAATTGGGGCATGGGATGCGTTTAGCAGCTGGAAAAAAACCCAGCCAACAATCCAGAATCCCTCTGGGCCGGGAGAAGGACAAAAAAAAAAAACAAGCGGTGGCTTTCCTCTTTGGCGTGGGGAAAAAAAGACATGCTTGGACTAAAAAACCATTAATCTTTTTTGTAGTTCCAGCATTTTCCCACTTTTTTGAATGTTCAACCGGGCGATAAATATCCGGTTTGGTCAATTTGCATTTTTTCCCTCTTTGCCAAAAGTAGGGGGGGGGGGGGAAATGGATGAAATGCTTGCTTGTTGGAGGTGGAATTTGGGGGCAAAAAAAAAAAAAGCTCTTCTTGGGGTCATTCGGTTACCATGCACAATTCTCTGGTGGGAAAAACCAACCACCTGGTTAGCATTCTAAAAAAAAGCATTCCCCCCATTCCTTTGGGGGGGGGGGGACGGGGGATGTTTGGCTTCAATCCTTTTTGTGCTAGACCCATGGATTCCCATTCAAAAAAAAAACCCCCAACCAAAAAAAAAACCAAAAAGGCATGGGGGGGGGAAACCAGTTATGGATTGCTGAATGTTGGTCGGGGGGGAAACGTTACATTTTTCAAAATCAAGATCTCTCTGAGTAGGGTGGGGGGCATTTTTTAGGGGGGCCAATGAATTTAATTATTTTTTGGGAAAGTAAGGCTTACCCCACATCAATGATGTTTTTTAACTTTGCATTAAAGATTTTTTTCCATGTGTCACAAGGGGTGGGAGTTGGCCCCACTTACTGGCTCTCTGGAAAAACCAAAAAAAACAGCTTGAGGGAAGGATTGGTGAAATTGATGTTCCGAATTTTAATCCCCCATTTTCCTCATTTGCAACAACATGGTTGTTCAAAGGGAGAGGGATGGGTGGGAAAAAAGAGCCAAAAACATTTTGTACATAATCGGGGGAAAAAGAAGAGAATCTGGGGAAGTGGTATTTGGGTTCCCCACCATGAAAAAAAAAAAACATGGTTAAGAAGGAAAGACGCTGATTTAGGAGGGGGGGGGGGGTGACCCGCTTTGTGAGGGTTTCCTAGGTCTTTTCCACAAAATTTGGGGGGGCCCCACCAGGGAAAAGGGGATTGTTTTTTTCCCATTTGAAGTAAGCTGGATGGCCAGGGTCTTAACTTGAATTTTTCTTCTTGGGGGGAGGAAAAAAAAAAAACTTGGTTTTTATTCTTGCGGGAACCCCAAAGTTTGTTTCCGGACCATGGGAACCAAGGGGAATCTTTCTTTCCCAAACACTTTGAAGGGGGCCTCATATTGGGGGGCATTCACCAGAATTCCATTTTTTTGCCCCACCCAGAGCCAGGTTGAATAGGGACTTTACCATAATTTCCTTTTCTTTGAATGGTTTTTTTGTTGGGAATTTAAAGCCCCACGCTCAAAAAAGGGAAAAAAACAAACTTGGCAGAAATCTTCTGTATAAATCCCCACTCTGTCCCACGGGGAAACCGTATTTTCCGGGCTTGCTTGCTAAATTCCCCCACAATGGGGGGCCATACAGGTGTATCCAATAGGATTTTTTAAAAAAACAACCAGCTTATTCGCGGCGCAAAAACGGGAAACTGGCTTTAGTATTGGGGGCCAAACACACAAGGTCTTGAGAGCAGGGGGAAAGAAAGGGGAAAAAAGGTCGAGGTTGCTGGTTAACTGGAAATCCCCAACCCGGCCCCTTGGGGGTTAAAAAGCCGCCCAGGTTTGAAATTTGATTGCTGGCCATTCAGAAAAAACTTACTCTATTGGGGGAAAAGAGGTCTTGGAAAAAAATTACTTTTGGGGAACCACGCCCACCCCGTTCCACTTTTATTTCTGGAGGGGGAAAGAGGGGGCGCATTCCCATTTTACAAAAATGCCCCTTATTTTTTTACCCATCTTGGATTGGTTTGTTTTCCAAGGTCCAAATTTTCATTTCTTGGGATATGAAAAACAAAAAAGTGCACAAAAGGGGGGGGGACTTCGTATCTTTTAAAAGTTGGTTGTGGGACCGGGGCAGGGCAGCAAGAAAAAAAAAAGGGTGCCATTTTCCACGCCCAAAGGAGACTTTTTACAAAAAATTAACAGGAGGGCCCAAAGGGCCACCTTATACGAGCAAGAAAAAAAAACCGGGAAAATGAAGGGACCTAAAGAATGGGATTTTTTTTTACCCCAATTTTATTTTGGTATTGTATTTTCCCCCAAACAAAACTAGTTGCGTTTGGCCATAAGGCTTTGCAGTGATTGGCACGGGGCCACAAAATATAGCATACAAGACGCAGTTCAAACATGAATGTGGATTTGTTTTGGGCTTTAATTGCAAAAATCGCCCTTTCTGTAGTGGCAACTTGTCATCCCAGGGGGGGGGTCATGGATTTCCGTTCCTTTGGAAAAAAAAAAAAACGTCTTTGGGGGACAAGCTGAGAGGATATCAAGGGGGGGGAAAAAAAAAAGGCATTATTCAGGGGGATTGAGGATGGTTCTTCCAAAAAAACCGGGGGGGGGGGGGACCGGTGGGGCGAAGATTTCAGGGGCAGGGGGGGGGGGGGAACAATTCGCCCAGGCCCTGAATGGGGAAAAAAATAACCAGGGGGGGGGGGGGGACTTTGATTGGTTTTGAACAAAAAAACGTTGAGGGGGGGGGGGGCAGATTCGTGCCTGAAGGTCGGGAGGGGTCCTTTTGGGGACCTCTGTGTTTCTTGGGGGGGGTTTTGGTAGGGGGGAAGGTTGCTAGAAATGGGCAAAGGTTTTCAGGGTTTTGTAAAAACCGAGCTATCTGATGTTTTGGAGAGGGTTTCCAGGGGTGGGTTCAGGATTTTCATGGGGGGGGGGACTTTTCTCGGGGTTTTCATACTTCCGTTGGGGGGGGGGGACTGCTGGGGGTTTTTTGTTTGGGGAGGTTGAAGGGTGGTTTTTCGGCTTGGGGGCTTGTCTCGAGCCATGGGTGGTCGGGAAGTAGGGGGGAGGGAGGTTTCCCGTTACCTTTTTCAAAAATCCGGGAAAAGAGGGCAAGGTTGGAAGGGGCTTCTGATGTTAGTTCATTATATTTCAGGAAGGGGGGGGCACTTGTTCAAAAGAGGGGGGAAAAAGATGGAACCTCGGCCACTTGGGGCACGGGGGCCACTTTTTGGGGGCCTTTTCCACTTTTTCAAAAAAACATCTTGGTCAAACTGAAAAACCCTTCGGCATTTTTAGAAAACCTGTTTGGCCGGCAATTTCCTTTTTCCAAAAACCAGGGGGGAAAAAAACCTGCTTGAATAACACTTTCCCCAAGGCTCAAGGGGCATGGCTTCAATCCCTCTGTGTGGGGAAAAAAATTTCGGCCCCAAGTAACAAACAGGGAACAAAATTCTTTCGCAAAAACCCGAACTTTGATGTGGGTGTTCCTCGGATTAAAACCCCAATCAGGAAAAAAGGCTCATTTCCCAGTAATAAATTTGCTGAAATACGAAGGTGGGGATTCGAATGGGGAGACCAAAATTTTCTTTTGCCTTTTGCCAGCTTTAAAGTCCCCGGGCCTTCATTTGTTTACTCCCAGCGGTGTGGGAACCGACAAACAACCATTTTTTTGGCTAATTGGGTTGGGGACATGATAATTCATTGGTGTAAAAAAAGGTGAGGTTTTGTGTTTTACTCTTCCCTGGCGTTGGCCATTGGCGTCTGCAGGGATTTGCATGTATTCACCAGTGGACCAAACAAAAAGGGGCCGAGGTTGGAGGGGGAGAGGATGCAAGCGATTTTTACCCTCTGGCCCCAATTATTTGTTTAAAACTTTTGAAAGGGGGCTTTCGCATTGGTTTTCCCTGGGTATATGGCGGGGAATAGTTTTCATACCTTTAATTTTTTTTACTCTTTTCAATGCTTGGGGGGGAAATTTTTTTGGGTTTTTCTCTTTTGAAAATTCGATTGGAATGTTTTTGCCCAAAACATTTTTTTTTTTTATTGTCATTTCGAATGGGCACCTGGGTTCCTGGGGGAAATTTTGGTTCTGGAAAAAAAGTTGAAAAACGAGGCTGGTGTGAAATTTGCTCCCCAATTTGGAACCCCCATCATGTTGGGGACATTGACATTGTTCACCAACAATGGTCCTTTTTTGCCAATTTGTTGATCCAAACATTTGTCGGGGGGCAAAAGAACAGTGGCAAGCAAAAAAAAAAAAAAGGCATCAGAAGTGAAGATCTTAAATGGGTTGTCTAATCTTGGGGTGGAGAGGCAAGGCGGTTGTTTTTGTCTTGGTAGGGGAGGGGGGAGATTTCTGGAATATGAAGAAGCAGAAAACAAAGCTGAAGGGAGTAAAGTCTATCCAAGTTCCACGATGGGTACATTATTTCTGGTTCCAAAGTTTAACACCCCCCCCCACCGACCCAAACTTTGCAGAGGGGGGGACAGAGGGAAATGCTCTTGGGGGGGACAAAGTGGAGCTTCATTATGGGCTTGGGGCCAATAGGATGCACATCGGGAAAGGGTTCTGGCTTCTTTTTTTGCTTATTGATGGAGTGTATTGTAACAAGGTTAGGAGGTTGACAGGGGGGGGGGCAGGGGCAACCAAAGGTGGAAAGGAAGATTGTGTTCCGAGCCCCAATGTTTTATAATTCAGAGGCGTTCTGGATATACATCGTTTGTGTTTTTTCGGGGGGCATTCTTAATTTTTCATTTTTCCTGATATAGGTTTGGGACCGACAACTTTGAAATTTCAAAACGGGAAATTCTTCACATTTGTTTCATCCGGGGGTTGGTCTTCAATTTTTGGAAGTGGGCAGGCAATCCTGGAAATTAAACTGCTTTCACATTAAAGGATGTTAGGTTGGGGGGGACAAAGATCAAGTTGTGGTTGGCTTTTTCGTTTGGGGATTTATCGATTACCTTGTTACCCATAAATTGGTGACAATTTTAAGGGGGAGGTTTGGGCCTTTGGCAAAAGGGGGGGAACCTTTTTTGGAAATAAAACAAAACATCTCCACTGGTTGCAATGGGCTTTCATGATTCATAGAGGGGTTTCATTTTTTAGAGTGGGGTAACCAGTTTTTCATCATCATTGTTTTTCCCAGGAAATTCAAATTTTAAAAAAAAAAAAAAAAAAAACGGTGCATTGAAAGGGGGGTGGACGATCTTCTTCAATTTCAAATCGGACGATTTTGGTTACCAGGAAGGAAAGTTCCCCTCGTTTCCCGAGGTGGTTGCTCATCCTTTGTTTGTAGGTAAAAAACCATGTCAAGTGTAAAGGAGGGAATTTCCGTGGGAGGGGGGGGGGACCATTTTGTAATAATTGCGGTGGGTAAAAGTGGGCCGCCCTTTGCTGGTAAAAAAATTCTTCATTTTAAAATAATGCAAGTTGATGTTGCAAAAACTGGGACAGCCCAAAGGAGTTCTGGGATAAAAAGGTTTCGGCCGGAACGTTTCATTACATCTTTGGCAAGGGATTTTGTCTTTGGGGGGGACACAGGTGAGGAAAGGGGGGGGGCCATAAAAAAAAAAATACCAATGGGGGGGGGGAACTTGGGAATTTCATATTCAAACATTGGTGGGGATAACTTTTCTGGGGCCTTTTCTGATCCAATATTGGCATTCCCACAAGGGAGATAAGCAGTCAGTTGTGAAAAAAAAATTGAGGGGAACTTTTTTTAAGCTACTTTCAACAATTCGCAGGTTTGTGTGGGTAAGGGGGGGCCCAAGTTTTTCAATCGGGACAATTGTTTGGGGGCGTTTTACGGGAATTTCTTGCTTCATACTCGTCTTTTTTGCTGGTTGTGTGACTTTTTTGCGGGGTAACATGGATGTGTTGGGAACATATTGCTGTCCATTTTCATTTTTCAAAATTTTATTTATATTGGGGGTGAATGGGTTTCGGTGGATATAGTTCATGGTCTATGGTGAATTTATAATGGGAAGTGAGGCCTTTGCGTCTAACGCTGGAATATTCATCGTTTCCTCTAAATGAATAGTGTCTCTACAATTAAACACGCAAGCATTCTGTCTTGGGGCGATGCCATCACAATTATCAGATCTGGAAATAAAAGAAAAGTATACTAAATGCGTTGCATACACGTATATACCCATTTGCTCAGTCGTACTGGTGTAATAGTTCGCGCACAGATATGTTCAGAGGCATCATAAATTTTCACATTTTCCTTCAATATTATATAAAAACCAATGACGTTGATTTGGCCGTTTTGAGCATGAATGCCACAACTTATATGATCTCTGGAAAATATTTCCAAGTGAAAGAGGCACCTCAAAAGTATAGTCAGGATTAGAACCACTTTATTTGTGTTTCTATGTTGCTTTTTTCAGCAAGTTTATTTCAACTATTCTACCTTCGCGGGCCTACGGCGGCGCATCTAGGATTTTCACAGTGCAAAACGAGTATTTGCCATGGCGGATTGAGTGGACTTTTTTGTGTGGTTAGAGATACCTCCCAAAGAACCCATTCAGTAAATTGCTTTCGTTACCCATTCTTTTGTCCAACTTCGGCACTTTTTGGGGCGTTTTCCTGGCCTAATAGCGGAGTCACCCCAAAAGATGGCACCCTGCAGGCACTATACCTGTTCAAAAACCGGTTTGAGGCCGCTCTCTTCGAGGATGCACGGCTGTCATGGGTTAGAGCCCGGCCACTGTGCCACAACATCAATTAGGACGGTACTTAGCATCACGCACCACCTGAACATTGATGCTGGTGAGACCTGTGCTGTTCACGTATACTCATCCCTCATTTTGAGGCACTAGTTGCCATATATCCTAAAATGGTTTCAAATCAATAACTCCCCACCACAGTTGGGAAACCCAGCATTCGTTGGAACTCTTGACACCGTCTATGTCACACAGCCTCTCGAGTTGTTGGGAATTTCAATAAACTGTCTCACGATTTCAAAGAGGGGGCAAGAGCTTCAATAGTTGAGTAATTACTTCGCTCACCGTGGATGGGACAGTACCAAGTCATCACCTCCACATAAAAACTGCATTCGTCCAGTTGGCTAGGCTACGTAGAGTAAAACAAACACTTTCAGCAGAGCAGAGATCAGCATAGATTTCTCCTTGTGCCACTTTGAAATTTTATCTTTCACAAGGGTCCGGTGATAAATTCAATCCGTGCTCTGTCAGAAACCTACCTCTCCAGCAATCAGCTGTCACGGTACTCTGCCATTACATCCACGGCAGTGCCCGGAAAAATCCTCATCGCCTCTCACCCTACCGGCACGTACCTGCCTCTGCCATATTCGCCTTTTTGTTATTTTTCCGCTGCCTCATAAGGGTAACAAGCACATAATAAGATTACTCAGTAGGCTAATATACGCCTAATAAGCTATAAAAACTTATTTTTACATTACTCATGAGCTACTCAAAGAGTATTATGAGAAGCTATGGGACAGTTCCACCACTCTAGCGTTTGGGAAACTCATAGCACTCACAGCAACTCCTAGCAAACTCACGCAACCTCCACAGCAACACCCGAGGCAATCCTAGGAATTCTTAGCGTAGGAGTTGCTGGGACGTTGGTAAGAATCTTTATATAAAATACCTGTCACCAGGCCCGTAGCCCAGGACTTAAAATGTGGGGGCTAGTTTATCGTAGGAGGGGGCATTTCCTCCATCATAGGGGGGGATATTCCATCTGGGTAAGCGGGGCGGCTATTTCCATCGAATGGGCGGCTAGTTCTATCGTACGGGCATATTACTTTTCACTCGTAGCGGGCTATACTTTTTAATACTTCTCCTTCCACCTTATATTTAATTAGAATATCTTTCTACTAGGTGCTTAGTATGTTTTTACTAGAGTTATTACTATGTCAATAACACTATAGTTGCCCGGTGCACTATATGTACCAGGCGCCCATATATAAGAATTGTAGGAAATACTATACAGACTTGTATGTGTCACTAAAAAACAGGTAATAGTAGTAAAATTTTTTTTTTTTTTTAAATTACATGCCTCTTCCGAAGATCTACAAGTCTCTGTAGTGATGTTTTAGTGGTGAAATTCGTAATATATGGCGCCTGGAGACAGTAGTAACACCGTGGCGACTATATATATATATATATATATATATATATATATATATTATATATATATATATATAGTGTTATCTACGGTAGAATTAATTAATACAGCTGTATCAAATCAAATCATGTGTCAAGAAATAGTAGTAAATCTGGCTAGAATTTTCGTAGTTTTTTAACTTGTGTGTAGACAAATTATATGCGCTTCCTAGTAAACAAAACTTTTGTTGAATGGTTTGGGGTAGCTAATGAGTTTCTTAGGGGTCTAAGCCCCCCCATAGCCCCCCCATGACTTATAGCCTATAATCCAAGCTCCTTAATCTGTCGGTAGTGGTTTTTTTCCATAATCTACTTGTTTGTGTGACAGTATGATAGTTATAATATGAAGCGAAATATCAAATACATCCGATTGCTTAAGGTACGACCATAGGACTATAGACGGACAGAGCGGACACTTGTGGATGTCAAATGGGTGCTGAATATACATCCTCGCTTGCGTCCGCTGCACGTCCGTCATGTCCGAATTTCCGTAAATTTCTTCTGTAAAATGTTCAACATCAAAATCATGCGTAGTTTACCATAATAAAAATCTTAATCCAATAATATCGTGTTCTATATTTATTTTACGCGTCACGGACGAGCCGGGACGAACATAGGAATGTGGACGGCCAGAGCGGACACTTGTGTATGTCAAATGGACGCTGAATAGAGATCTGCGCTACGTCCGCGACCATCCACTGCCGGCAGGGAAGATCTGATCCAGCGAAGAAACTTCCCATCTATTCCATGAGCCTTAACCTTATTTAAGAGTCTATCGTGTGGTACCTTGTCGAATGCCTTAGTACAGTACAGGTATACAATATCATAATCCTCATCATTATATGCTGTCCTATATATATATTACCTCCTTCCTATAACAAATAATTAAATTGGTGAGACATGACCTACTCTTGGCGTATCCATGTCGGGAATAATTTACCAAACTATGCTTTTCGAAGTGCTCTCTAATGTTTTTTGCAATAACATATTCCAATAATTTACCAACCTATTTAGACTAACAGGTCGATAATTTGACATTAGTTCTCTATCACCCTTCTTAAATATGGGGACTACATTTCCTTTCCTCCTCATTAACGGCACTTCCACTATATGAAACGATTTCCTATAAATGTGCACAAACGACTCACTAACAACCTCTTTGCATTCTTTTAATACTCTGGGATAAGCTTCTTTTGGTCCTGATGACTAAAAACTCTTCATTTTATATATACCCTCTTCTACCATTACCTTAGTGATCACAATATCTTTGAGTTTTTCATCATCCCATCCTCTAAACATTTGTTCACTATCAGGTACCATCTGTATTAGGATAATTCTGTATATCCTCCTGAGTAAAAACACTGAAGAAATAATATTTTAAAATTTAAATATCATCATAAAAACTTACAATCTCACCCTGCTCTATTGTTAACGGTCCCACTAAATCCCTAGTTTGTGTCTTATATACTTGAAAAAATTCCTTAGGGTCGGCCTTTGCCTGGCCAGCGACCTTGATTTCATAATTGTTCTTTGCTGCTCTTTAATCTTTTCACTGTCCTAGCCATCACGTTGTACTGTTATCTGCTCACCTGTCCTGTTTTGACCCCTAAGTACATGTTCCTTTTTACTCCAATGTTGTGTTTTGAATTTGAAGTCATCCATTTGGAGTCGTTTTTCCTTGATCTTATCGCCCAATAAGGAATATTCTTTTTCTGACCTGCAATTAAATTCCTTACAAATAATGTATAATCATCATCAGCACTGACCTCACTGAAACATCTCTCCGACTGGACCCTCAGACCCCACATTTCCCTCCATCTTCACCTA
>JACEEZ010026158.1:33034-49899 GCA_016584305.1 Chionoecetes opilio | reverse complement strand
TTTAATGGGCTGAAAATTGAGTAAAAATTATATTATTAGAATTTTTTTCGTTTTCTCTACTTAGGTTGTGTTTTTTGTTGTTTTTGCTTAGGAATAATTTTGTGCAATGTATTTTTAAAATATGCTATTAATATTGTGGACTACATGGGTTTTACTTGGGCAATGGAGTTTTTTTTATTTCCATGATATGAGTACGTTTTGTGTTATAAAACTGCAGTCAATAAATCTATCTATCTATCTATCTATCTGCCTTGTGGTGTGTGTGTGTCTGCGTACGTGTATTCATCTTAGTTGTTCATCTAGTTGTATTTTACAGGGCCAGAGCAATGCTCTTTGTGGCCCCGTCTCCATATCAACCAGTTTTATATTCATCCCTTAGTGCTTTGTGTTGGCCGAAGCCAGCACCCCGGAGAGCAGGTCCAAACCCCGCTAACACCCGGTACCCATTCACTGCTGGGTGGACAGGGGCTCGGGTTTTAAGGAAACAATCCATTTTGTTTCCGCTCTGCCCGGGGATCGAACCCGGACTTCTCTGGGTTTTGTGAACCGAGCGTGCTTCCCCTACACCCCCCGGAGTCCCTGTGTGTGTATGTGTTGTGTGTGTGGGGTGTGTGTGTGTGTGTGTGTGTGTTTGTGTGTGTTTTGTGTGTGTGTTGTGTGTGTGTGTTTGTGTGTTATAAGTGTGTGTGGTTTTGTGTTTTGTGTTGTGATTTTTTGAATTATAGTATGATTATAAAAATTCTTTTCATTGCTTTTATCATTATTATTATTGTCATTATTATTATTATTATTAGTGATATTATTGAAAATGATAACAGAAATTATTAATTTTATCAATATTAAATTATCATCATCATTACTATTATTACTATTACTGTCGGTACGTAGATGATGTAGGGAATAATCGCTGAGAAATGTGTCATATATCATCCTTGTTCAGCTTTGCCCAAAGGCTGCTTCCCCGGGAATACAACATTTATCAACATTTATTTCCTCAGTCCGTGTGTCCTTCGACCACCTGTCACCATCTGTCACAACGTCCTCATAGCATTGTTGTTACTACTACTTTTATCCTTTAAATTTACTGTCATTATTAATAATTTATTTTGTACTATTATTATCATTATTATTATCATGACTATTTTTTTCAACATTATAGTCATTGGCATTATTGTTATTGTTTTTGCTATTGTTATACATATTATCATTATTATTTTATCATCATAAATATCCTTATTATCATTAATAATATCGCCCTATCCGCCATTAAGCTGTGACTCACGTTTAAGCTTCTTGGAGCTCCAGAGATTTATTTGCGATAGTTAATGTCCAGAGCCGTTTCCCAAGGATATGATAAATAAAAAATAATTGAATATTTAAAATAAGAAATAGGTAAATATGTACATGAAAAAATACACTTTGGGCAACCACGAAACAAATTCGTTTGAATCCGTGATAATTCTCTTCTCTTATAAAAATCAATTGTGTGAATATCTACCCTTATTGGGCGCAGGTGGTTTACTTTGCTTTATTTTTCTTACAGGGAACCAATTCCTTTATAATGCGCCAGATGGCAGCGGTGTTGCCCCGGTTTTCTTCAAGTTTATTTTTGTTATATTGGGGATTTACAGTTACGGAGTGACCTTTTTACCTGTTTTTTCAATGTCCTATATCCCGTCCTCATTTGCGTTGTTTCGGTCATATTTAAGCTGTCGCTGACTTCGTTAGTTTCCTGCATATGGTTTGCAAGTCGCAGTTATCCACGGTGCGAAAGGTCTTCTCATTCTTGAGTTCCTTTGTTTCCAACTTTCACATGCATTTAAACATTTAAGAAAGTGTTCTGTGAATACTTGGACCTGAATGTCGATGATATCTGTATTGAATACTTTGTCAAGAACATGTCTTTCATTTAATAATAAGGTACATAGCATGTCAGGAGAATAACGTTTTAATTGGCGAAAAGTTTTGAGAGTAGGTCGACGCTTTGGGTTGTGTAGGTCTACCGTGACGCTGATGAGTTCGTGGTCACCCACAGGGCAAGGGGTCGTGTCGGAGTGGATTACCGACTCAGTTTTATTGGTAACAACTATGTCCAGGAGGGTAGCAGAAGGATTCTTGTTGGCATATTAATTAACTGATTCATCTTAGCGTGTATTATAATCTGCTGAAGCTTACTTATTTTCTTATTTGAGCTAAGAAACTAGAGGTAGAGATTTTGCCTAACCTTGTAAACCCGAGACCTCCAATCGGGTCCCTTATTTTCCGAGGATTTCAACGAAATTTTTTTCCAGGGTAAATCTTTCTCACAGTCTTAGCATGTTTAAAAGTGTATGAAGGCCATATCGGAGATTCCATAAAAAAAAGTGTCATTTTTTGAGGCCGTAAATTTACTCTCTGATACTAATGTTTCAATTTTGGAAGAATGTTTGTGATTTAATATTTTTTTAATATATGCAATCCTATGTTTAGTCAGATTAACTTAAACTTTCATGTCTGAATGTCTGGACGTTATAGCATGTTTTTGAAAGGCTAAAGTTGTTCTTCAATAGCTCAAGTTTGTTGTGGACCTGTTTAGGAGAGCTCGTTCTCGAGCGCTTTAAATAGCTTTTTATTTTATACGCTTACTGACTGCGAGGCATGATTAAGTAAAAATAAAAAGCTGGAAAGTACCACAGCAAGAAGCCAAATCTAGTTTTTTATTGGTAAAAACTCTTACGATTTACTTACTATTATTGGTTAAAACTTTTACGAGCGTTGTAGTCATTAATCCATACCCAGGAATGCCTTTGATTTGCGCTAGGTGGACGGGGCTTCGGGAACTGCTGACATTGGCTTCATTTTCACCACTTCTGTGGGAGTGAGAGCGATGCCTGCTGGAGTTACAGTGTGCCTAGGAAGAGTGAGAGAGTTGACGCCGAACTCAGTACTTGCCCACTTGAGCTTACGCCCATGTCCTTGTAAATTGGGTGAAGACTTTGTGAAGGTGTTGTCGGTGTGAGGCTTCATCTGGAAAGAGGAAGGGATGAAGCTGGGGTAAGACTTGGTGAGGTGTGGTCGGTGGGAGGCTTCTCTGGGCTCAGCTATGAGTAGGTCGTCGATTACGCGAAGCAGAAGGGCAATCCTCGGAACTTCTCAATGAAGCTTGGATAGGTCTGGGCCGCTTCATGGTCCAAAGGCATCCTGACGTACTCAACAGACCTAGGCGTGATGATGGCGGTACTCGGGATGTTCGTCAGGTGTACTGGAATCGATGAAAGGCCCTTGACGAGGTTCTATGCGTGAGAAGATGTTGGAGCCGACGGTTGGACGAGAACTCTGATGTTTGGGCACGGGTATCTGTCCTCTGGGTGTTGAAGTTGATGGCACGTAGTCTCCACTCAGGGCGCGTATTTCGCTGATTCTTCTTGGGACGACGTGGGGGCTGGTTGACCCATTTGGCTGCTGTCTGGCCGCAACATAACCTTGGCGCATCCCCAAAAATAAAAAGACTCGAACTCGGCCTTGGCTTGACGGTAGCGTTTTCTGGAGCTAACGACGGGGCCTTGGCGTGTACTGGTGTTCCTATGGTACCTCTATGTGATGCGTGACGTGGTTTTTTGACGGGCAAGCTGGCTGAGTAGGAGGGCTGAGTCAGCGTAGGGAAGATTTAGCAGGTCAGCGAACCCCTGGTGGTCCTTTTGGATGACAGAAAGGTGCTGCTGTGTCCTGGCGCTGGTCGTGCTGTGGAGAGATGGAGGTTAGTGGGTCAACCAAACTTTTGACCCTTGACGTCCACCAAGAGGTTGAAGTGCCCTCAGGAAGTCCTGCTCCTGAGGATTGCTTTGTGAAACGTTCCCCGACGGTAAAAGTGTCATTCGAAGGGACGTCGGAGGTATATGTTGAGTTGCATGTCGTCGTGTGGTAGAACGGTATCTTGGTCCGTTGCGGCGAAAGAGTATGCAAGATTGAGGTAGGTTTCGTAGATTAGGCGGTCGCGGGATAATCTGACATCGGCGCCGGTATCCAATCAAGAACTTATGTTGGAGTGTTTGTCGTGTATGTGGAGCAGCGCTTGATTGGTTGTGCGAGCGCGCGTGCACTAATGCTCGCCATTTTGGTTTTGTACGCCTTGTATGATCCATGGGGCGTCACACTTCGAGGCTCTGTTGCCGTAACTTGTCGTGGTACCAGCAAGTCCGGACTTTCTCGCTCGTGGACGGTGCTGGCCGGTGTGTGAGGTGGAGGCGGGGTCGTTGGCGGTCCTGGATCTGCCCTGTTGAGGCAGGTGACCCTCATCGTGAGCTGCTGCTTGAGGCAGGTGACCTCATCGTGAGCTGGATACCTGGGGGGGGGGACTTGTGAGCTGAGCGAGCTGAGTGTTTTCCTGGGTCGTAACTGAGTAACTGTAGAACCTGTGGTGTAGGGATGGTTGCCACAAGTCGTCTGCTAACTTAGCGATGGCTCGGGTCTAGGCTGTCCCTTTGACGCAGAAAAAGTACGTTCTGTGTATCAGGAAGGCAGACGTTTGTAAAACATCAGTTTTGGAACAACTCTCGGGGTCAAAGTGCTGTATTTTTTTCTCCGAGTAGCTGCTTCATGCGATGCAGTAGGTCTTAGGCTTTCCTCGTCCCACTCAATCCTTAGCACGAGCTCTTTAAAGGCGGTGCAATAGAAGGCTGAAGTTTTGAGAGTATAGCAATCTTCAATCTTCATAGGGCGTGGTGGCGGTGGAAGCTTTTGAAATTAACGTCCGGCAACTTGTGGAAGGACGCAGAGCAGAGGCTAGCAACATGGGTGAAACTGGTGATGCTGTTTGAGATCTTGATGCCTTAAATCGCCACTCAAAATAGTGAACACATTAGAACGGTTTATGTGGGCAGAAAGGTGGCGATCTCAGTGTCATACTGCTGCTGCGTGTGCAGGTCGTCGTTGTCGCATGGTGAAGTTTGAGTGGTGTTTTAAACCGAGTGGCGAAAGGCGCTGGCGTGAACGGGCCAGGGCCACGGTGGCGGCAGGGGAAACGAACACAGTTAACGCAAGTTGACACTGGTGTGTAAACCGTCCCTGAAGGGCACCTTGGTGGACACTAGGCCTGAGTGTCACGGAAGGCACTTTAAGGGTAACACTGTGATGCACTGAGTAATGTTGTTGATATTGTTAACTGTACTGTATGTAACACTGTGATGGCAGAAGAGTAAGTATCCACAGGACTAGGATAATCCACAGCGGGTGATAATCACAGGCGATGGAGTAATCCCAAGGCGGGTGAGTGGCGATAGTGAGTAAGTTTCTCTAACACGTGCGGGGCTGAGGGTAGGGATTTGACTGATGACGCGGGAACCCACGCTGAGGGAAACAGGGACCGCGCAAGAATGCGCAGAGGCCGTGGCTGAGGACGCAGGAAGGCATCAGAGGTTGCAGAGTCCGCGGCAGAATGCGCGTGAGCCGCTGAGGAGCATTACGTTTTCAAAGTGGGCATGGTCCGGGCGCAAAGAGTGCGCATCAGGCCTGTGAAGACGCAGTAAAGGCGTACTGTAAAGGGGGCAGTGGCGCGCAACGCGCATAAGGCCGTGGCGATGACGCAAGAAGGCATCAGAGGGGGGGGCACAGAAGGGCGAGGTGGGATGGGATACCTTTAGGTGCTGCTACCCATAATAATTGTAGTTTTTCTCCCAACCTAAGACTCGCAAAAGCAGAACCCCATGATGAGGCTAAGTTTTCATTTTCGCCTTAGGAGTGTTTAAGGACGAATGGTCTAAAGACCCAGTCCTTCACTAGGAGATTGGTGCTCTTATATAGCCCATGTTAGAGCCAATTAAAACCATAGCTACACTCCGCGGGTACACCAATTGTAAGTGCTTGGGTTATTAATACCTAGTTGTCACACTGGACAGACTAGGAAACTCAATTCCAGTGAAGGTAATTTTAATTGAAAAACATCAACAGATAAATGAAAAACCAGATTTGAATAATAAATATTACATTGGTTTAAGGTCAGCTCGCTAATGCGTGCGCGCTGAGTAAGGGGTATATGTGAGATTGGTGAGTTCCTGTTAGTTAAATTTGTTTACAAAGCAAAATTAATATAAAGAGTATGGAATTAATAATTAATGGAATAATTGAACATTATAAAATAAAAGTGTTTAATAGTTTAGGTTGCAACCACACGTTTTTCATCTTGTGGAGCAGTGTAAGGGAAAATGTAGTTTGTAGGAGAACTGATACATAGGTAGTGAAGGCAGGCTGGTCTATGCACAACAGAGGGATGGCGGCCACCCTCTGCTCATGGCTCTTATAGACTCCTCCTTGTAGCGATGGCCAGCTCCTTCCCACCCCTCCAGACCTAGATATTAAACTAATAAATATAATAGAACTTTATTTTCGCAACCCAGGGCATACAGCAAAAAACAACAACATACGCTTATATAGACGAGGGAATGAAATTAGTTACTACAGCAATAATTGTAATAGCTATTACCTAACCTCTATAATATTCATAATAATAATATAATTTTAACCCTTTCACAGCAACGAAAGTTTATAAGCTTTCCCGTCACTGCACATCCTCTTATGCTCCCTAAGGGCCTCCGCGAATGGCCAGACTGTGACTGCGAATATTTTTTTATGCTTATCAATTTCACCAACGGGTATTCTTTTTCTGGCATTATTATATATCATTGGTTTGCAAGAGATTATTCTGCTTTATTGAAAGAAAAAAAAAAAAGAAATGCAAATAAATAGCTGAATTTTACCGACTCCGAAAAATATTGAGTAAAGGAATAAGAAATACTACGTTCACTCACTTCGTAGCTCGAACTTCCTGGTGTCAACTTTTTATGGTTTATATGCATAAACGATTTTTGTAGGTTCCCAACGCTACCATTATATTTTCAATATGGGCCCATTATGGCCGAGCTCGGGGACACGTTGGTAAAGGACGACAGGCCTCGCGCACAGACTGCCTGCTGAGTGGAACTGACACACAAACCCTTATCATTTCACATCCACCACACGAGAGAGTGACATTTTTCTTGTTATAGGTCTAGGTTGATCTTTGTACGCGAACATTTTGAACGCAATTCTGATAAATACTTTATGTTTTTTTGGCGAATTTTTAACTGTATTTTGACGCAATTCGCGTCAAAGCTCAATTGCAGACTGGGCCCCGTTTTTGAGACGCGAGTGCGTCACCGTGCGTGAAAAGGTTAATATCCCCGGAGGCATACAGGCACAAACAAACAAAAAAATACACAAGGACAAATATTACTTAAGTACTAAAGCAAAATAGCACAATAAAGGCACAATGGCATGAGTACATATAGAGCACATAGTACCTATGAAAGAGCTCCTCTGTTCAAAGTCATCCATATAGGAAGCTTTCTTCCATGTCTCCGCTCCCCGGTAAACTCACTCTTAGGGCATTGGGGGATTTTTCTTCTGTTGCTTTGCATTAGTTTTGGTGGTCATTCTTTTCCTTCATTTATACTCATGAAAAACAAAACCAAATATTGATTAGTGCCGTTTGAGGCTATTGTCTTACGGGTAGGGAGTGTTCGTACCGCAAGCTGTTTTTTTTTTTACTCGTTTTCCATTTTTTCGTACTCCTGTGTCGTTTCGTACTCCTAGTAATCAGTTCACTCTGCGCTGAGTGTACGAAACGACTAGGGTTTCAATATAGGCTACGAAAGAATTGTGTGGTGTACGAATCTACTAGTGTATACGAAAAAACTTGTGTACGAAACTCCCTGTATCATTTCTACTGCAGACTTTCATTAGTTGGTGTCATTGCTTTGGCCTTTTTCTTTAGACTCTGAAACCGCAGAAAAAAAATGTTTAGCCATTTTCATTAGTTGTTTTTTAGGGTTTTTTTGCTAGACATTTCTTGTCCTTGCCATTTAGATCCTGGAACTTACCGAAGAAAAAATAGTGATTAGGGGTCCTTTTGGTCTTTTTGTTACTGTAGACTTTACTTATTGCTGGACATTCTTTCCCTTAGGTTTTTGACTTACATCCATGCTTACTTATTTTAACTAGGCAACCTGTTCTGCAAAGAAAACAATGACTCCTAGTGTTTATGGTAGTACATTACTCATAGCTGGCATTCTGTTGATCTGTAGTCTACAGTGCTTAGATTATAGGCGAAGTCTAACCATACAGCATACGTGTTTTGTCACGTGAATAAACAGCAGGTGCCATCCACTCGCCTTACATGGTGACAGGCGTGGTTGACACGAGCCAGGTACTGTAGGTGACACGGTATCACCACTGCCAGGTAACACGGGCACAGGTAACCGGATCACACAAAGATACTATCTATACTCATCCTTGGGTCACCACTGCCGGTAACCGGGGTGGACCTGCCAGTAACACAGGTTGCCACGGTAACACGGGTCACGTAACACGGATGACACTATGGGTGAAACACGTCCCACGGGTAACCGGGGTACACTACCAGCCATGTCCACGGTCCCCAGGGCAACACGGGGTAACACTGTCGCTACTGTAACACGGGTGGACACTATGAGGTACACTGCCAGGAACACGAGACACGGGGTAGACATTGCCAGCTTCTGTAACACGGGTTGGCACTATGAGTTAACACTGCCAGGAAACACAGACGCGGGGTACAATGCCCACTACTGAACACTGGTGTACCCTTGATGTACACTGGCAGGCGAACACGAGACACGGTAACACTGGCCAGCTACTGGACCGGGTTGACACATGATACACTGCCGTAAACACGAGATTACGGGGTACACTGCCAGCTACTGGGTACACGGTCCACGCGGCGCCAGGGTTTGTTTACACTTCGAGGCACGAGCACAAATAGCGCTCAACAGCTGATTGCAGACCGACTGAACGCTGTACTCCACACGTCACCGCTGATTTCTGCTGTATCGTGTGTAATATCTTGGTGAGCATCCGAACATCCATGAATAACCACATCTACACACATGCTATAATACCAAGCCTACGGAATTGTCATGCATAAGCAAATAACAAAATAAATAATTTTTTCGAGGAGACAAAACAAATCTGAGACGGTTTGGGAAAGGAACGTGATTGATAAATTAAAATTTTATTAATTTAATTTTTATATATTTTGTTATTAAAAATTTCATGAAAATTTGATGCAAAAATCTCCCTATGCGCTTGTTTTATATTTATATATTTGTAAGTCTATTCACTTTAAGCCTGGATTCCGGGGTTGGAGCGCCACTCCCCACCCGATTTTGTAAGGACGTCGCTGTTGGGGCTATAGATCGGGCTGGGGGGCGATGGGGGTGGTACTTCCCTGGCCGAAACCCAAAAAACCCTTGCGTTGCCTCAGAAAAGTTTCATATTTCTTGGCTTTACTCTCTCTTTCACGATAGGGCCATTTTTTTTGCAGCAGTAAATCAGGCAGGATTGTTCAACACAACACCTATTCTAACTCAAAGGGTAAAAAATAAAGTCATGACTGCTATCACAAAAGAGGGGGACTTTTTGGGTTTTTAGTGCATTAAAAGTTGTACCCTACCGATAAACCAAACTACCAAATTTAAAATTATGAAACTGGCCTACCATGTGTTCATAAACATTGCGCAATCATGAGGATAAAAATATTACAGTAAGACTACCTAATATTAAAATAAATTAAAAAGGGAAAAAAAAAAAGAGTGTATAAACATTTTTCTTGCTTTTTTGCTTCAACTCGCTCTAACTCCTATGTTTTTTGGGCACATTCAAATTTTTAAGAACGTTTCAAAAACCCTTTTACTTTTCCGCTTCCTGTCGTATGTACCCCTACCAATAAGAAAAGAGAGGGGTCAAAAAGGGTAAGAAAGTTAAACTTTTCAAACTGGTGGGCCCTGACGGGTGGGGCCTCTGATACTCTCCCGAAAAAAGTCTCTCCTATATGGGACAATGCCACCCGTCCTGTGCCTTTGGTTATTTTAACTTTCTTAGCCCTTTTTACCACCTACTCTTTTCCCTTTTGTAGTGCTACATACCAAGGAAGGGAAAAGTTAAGGTTTTTAAACAGTTCTTGAAAATTGAAAGTGACAAAACTTAGGAGTTTAAAAGCGAGTTGAAGCAAAAAGCAAGAAATAATGTTTATACCCTTTTCTTTCCTTTAAATTATCTTATATTAGGGGGGGCACTGTATTTTTTTTTATGCTTGATATGCAGCATTTATTAGAAACGATGGGAAATTCAGCTTTCTAAAAATTATCTGGTACTTGGTTTTTCGGGGGGGACAACATTTTAATGCACTGAAACCAAAGTCCCCCTACTCTTGTGATAGTCAGTCTGTTTTTTTTTACCCTATTGAGTTTTTAAAAGGGTGTTTTTTTAACAATCACTGCTGATTTACTGATGCAAACAAAAAAGGGCCCTTTTTGGTAAGAAATATTTTAAACCAAGGAAATTTTTTTTGGGAATTTTTTAAATTCCCCCCCCCGGGANTTGACGAGTCTGAAATCTGGTCTAGCACATGGATGAGGTGCTTAGTCCTAAAAGTTCTGACCTTACATAAGATCTGGGATGAGAGAGACTTAAGTTATCTATCTCTGTATTGATAAACCATTCCACATACCAGAAAGTATAAGCTGGTTATCTATAGTTTTCATCAATCTTCACCAGAAATAATCAAACTTTAACTTTAGATAATTGGAGTTTTGAGGCATTGAAGAAAACAAGGTTTGCTTTGCTTTGCCCCAATCAGAAATTACTGATTCTGGCAACTATCGGTGAACATTGTCAGAAGTAGTTCAATCTCCCAATGAAGGTTACTGAATTTACAAATATTTACAATGGTTTTTCATAGTACGTAGTTTTGATGCAAATTTTCTTATTTGAAAAATTGACAGTTACCATGAATATTATATCTTGGTTGCA
Organism: Chionoecetes opilio; assembly: GCA_016584305.1. Classification (NCBI taxonomy): domain Eukaryota; kingdom Metazoa; phylum Arthropoda; class Malacostraca; order Decapoda; family Majidae; genus Chionoecetes; species Chionoecetes opilio. The sequence goes on along the minus strand of JACEEZ010026158.1, from coordinate 39,039 downwards.
ACCCTATGGTTTCTTTGCATTTAGGTTTCTTAAGCTGCAAATTCTCATTATTTCATGGGTTTTGCATATGCAATATTGGTAATGTGTTAATGTCATTCGATGTTGAATGTGTATCGAATATTTGCATAGATGTAGGAATAGGAGTGGCCGGGGGGGGGGCCATCAATGATGTAAGGCCCCCCCTTTCATTGAAGATTTGTTTTTATCGCCGCATATTTATCTTTTCTTTGATCCCTCTTATCAACTTCATATCTCCATTATTATTCTACTTTCTCCCATTTCCCTTATTCATTCATGCATCTTTCCTTCTCTTAATTCCTTCCAACCATGGGAAACCACATAATCCAAATAAGCAGCTACAAGCTACTCATGTGGGTGTGTTGGATTGAACATTGCATAAGCGCAGGAACAGAGGGACCGGGTGGGCGATGATGACCAAATTTTAGTTACCTATATTTAATTTATTTAAAATTTCTGAATTGGAGTAGGCAATTCTATGATATATTAATATTCTCCCAAATGCTTTGTTAGAAATTCTGGTATATTGGATTTACTGTTATTTGAAATATGGATCTTTGGTGCCAAGGGCATGGAGTTACCCATATCTCAACGAGTGGTACGTACCTGTCACATATTGAGGGGTGACTTCATGCCTTTAACGTCATTCATAACTGCTAGTGATCGCCGACGATATTTTTTCATAGTATTCATTATAGGCTATATATAAAGTTTTTTTTATTTGTTTGCATGGAAACCTTATCATGAAAGTTCAATTGCACTTTTTTTTTTATGCATTAGACATGCTCAAGTTGATGTAGTCATTACTTACTTAGATTACTCGCCTAGAAAATCATTCAGCAGCTCTGCGTTAAACTTAAATTGTTTTTTTGGAGCTGAAAAATAGGTTGTACCTACTTGAGTCTTTGAGTTGGTCCCCCTACTTCTGAAATTTTTCCTACATCTATGAATATTTGTATCCATGGGGTGACTCATATTGTTATTATCTTCCACAGTAAAGTTCCTGGAAATCATTAAGCCGTTCTGTGCGGTTTTGCCAGAAATCCAGAAACCAGAACGCAGAATTCAGTTCAGAGAAAAGGTGTTATGGACTGCTATCACACTCTTCATCTTCTTGGTTTGTTGCCAGGTGAGTTAATGCTGATATACTATATTCATATGCACATCATGCGTCTCTAGTAGTGAACAGAACCAGTTTTTTTCATCACTGTTTTTATGCTAGGTAACAGTTTTACTTTGTTTTGTCATCCTTAAGTAATGTTACTAATAATTAACTATCTACCGTCATGACTATTTATTACGCTTGTGAATACTTTGCCAGGCAGATGGATGCGCTCACACACACACATTACACATGAGACAGAGAAGAAGTAAAAATGGTAAAGAACGTTATGATGAAACTTATTGATGAGGAAGAAGAAACAAGATTTGTAGATGAAGTGGAAGAAGTAGTAAGATTGGGAGCTTATGCAGAAGGAAGAGATAGACCAATAAAACTAAGATTGAATTCACAGACGGCAAACAAAGAAATCTAGGAGAAAGCCTCAACTGATGATTTCAGAGACGTGTATGTAAAAAAAAGTGATGAATGAAGAAGAAAGGAAAAAGTTAAAGGAAATGCAAGAGGAAGTAAAACAGAAATGTAGATAGAATGGAGGAAGAAAAGAAACATTTATTTGGATGGTTCTAAACGACAGGATGAGAAAGTGGAATATAAAGAAAAAAGGACTAAAGGAAAATGGGGTGAGGAAAAATGTAAAAAAAGGAATGAAAGTGATGTACACTAACATAGATCGGATATTACCAAAAAGGCTGGAACTAGGAGATTATTTATTAGGTAAAGATTAGACATGGTGTGTCTAACAAACTAAATTAGTAGAAGATGATCAAGTGATGATAAGCAATAAATACAGCATGTGTAGAAGGGACAGAAATGGGAGAAGAGGGTGTGGAGTTATGATACTGACAAAATTAGGGGTGAATGTAAGAGAAGTGGAGTATGGAGAAGGAAGAACTGAAGTAGTGAGTGTACACTCAATAGAAGTCAGAAACAGAGACTAGTGGCAACCTATATACCACCCAGAACAAATACTTTGAGTAAGGAAGAACATGAGGACGTACCTTGAAGTACTTAAACAAGATAATCAAGAATAGTAAAAAGATACTGCTGGTTGGAGATTTTAACTGCAAAGAAGTAAAATGGGAGAAATTTGAAGGAGAAAATGAAAATGCATGGGGGGATAGATTGTTAAAACTGACAATGGAAAACACGAGGACTCAATGGGTGACAGAAAACACAAGATATTGAGGAGGTGATGAACCAGCAAGACTTGACCTAGTGTTAAAAAAAAGTATAGACCTAGCAAATTAAGTAAATTATGGGTGCCCCATGGGAAAGAGTGACCATGTAATCATAGAAATGGAGACAGAAAAGAACATAAATGAGGAAGATTAATCGTACAAAAGGAGCAGAAGTGACTTTGGGAAAACTAACATGGAAGAACTGAAAACGTTCTTTAAAGAAATTGACTGGGAAGAAATGAAAGGAGTGAATGATGTGCAAGTGAAATATGACATTTGTCTGGGCATATAGGAGAAAAGAGTTGATAAAACATGTTCCACTATATACACCAAAAGAAAAAAGCAAGCAAAAATGGTTAAATGGAAGACGTGAGAGGGCAAATAGAATAAGGGGTGAGGCATGGAAAAGAGTAAAGAGAAGTTGGACACAAAGATTTGTGTCCGATCTTCTTTGATCGGGAGAACATGAGGACGTATTAGAGGACACCTTGAAGTACTTAAACAAGATAATCAAGAATAATAAAAAGATACTGCTGGTTGAAGATTATAATACATAATAAAATACAGATTAATAAAATACAGAAGACTAAATTAGCAAGAAATGAATGTGTGCATAAGGAGATAGGAAGAGAAGAGTTATGAGAAGGATATGTTGAAAAGTGTAAGGAAGACCCCAAACTGTTTTACAGATTTATCAATGGAAGAATCAAGCATAAGGACAAAGTAGAGAGACTGAAAAAAAGAAATATAATTATGAAGATACAAAGATAATGTGATTTTTTTTTTAATACAAATTTTTCAGCAAGTACAGTCGACCCTCGATTTAACACACTAACAGGGGGGAGAAGTGGTCCGTTAAAGCCGATTGTCTGTAAGTGCGCGGGTATTTTCCCAAGGCTGTGAAAATATAGGAAAAACAACACAACCAGACCGTGTAGCTATGTTGGGAGGTAAACAGTGACTGGCACTACATGCTGGATTTGGCACACTCGCCCACGACTGTGCGGGACTGGTATTTGGAGAGTTAGTAAGTTTCCAGGCTCGCTCATTACTGCTTGGTATGCTATGAAATATCATTGTCTAGGTCAGGTGTCTTCAAACTTTTTTCATTGCGACCCAGTTTGATTTTATGCATTTCATTCACGACCCTATGTTACAACTGTTGCTGCTCTCTTCGCTGTGATTTTTTTTACAATTACATACATATATACAGGGAGGTCCCGAAGATACGAGCAGTTAGGTTCCACCTGGCATACTCGTAAAGCGAAATCTCGTATAACGAAACATAACTAACGGTAAAATATAGGTTTGGTTCCAGGACCCCATTAATTAAAAGAGAAAAAAACTAGACATTTTTTCAAGCTTAAATAAATTATAGCAAACACAACAAACTCAAATATAGGGCTCTTGATACCACACCACCACACCACCACACAAAACACAGTGAATTAAGAGTGTGACAGCACAGTAGGACAGCACAAATAAGTCACAATAAGCACATTAAGTAAACCACCAAATCACTAAAATCGACTCACAAGGCACAATACATACAAGCAACAAAGACGTTGTATGTACTCTTGGGTACGCCGCGTGATACACTAGTGACTAGACTCGAGAGGGTACGGTAGGTAAGGGACAAGGGAGGGGTGCGCAGACCTCTTCCACTGCCCACAAACTCGTCTCTGCGCATCTGAATCATTGTACATCGTTCACTTTTCCTCACGTTTTCCCCAACTGAGACACGAGAGCTGGCTATTTCCACCTCTCACACCCTCCTCACACACGCAGCACATCTTCCTGCACCTCTCACTCACCCGTCTATGACTTAGTCGTACATTTTGACGTATTTTCACGCTAAAACAAGGCTAGAGATAGGTTGGCAAGCGCGTGTTGTTGTTGTCCACCTGCAGTGTTGTCAACAGGGAAGTAAATTTTTGTAGGCCACATTGTCGTACCGAGCCACCAGAATTATCATATTTTCAGATTGATTATCGTACAACCTTAGGTAAAATCATATAGTCAGTAAATGACTTTATAATTTTAGTAAATAACTTTTAATTTACTTTAGTAAATAACTTGGTAATTTTACTCATCCCAGTTTGAATGTCGTAGCATTGGATTTTCGATTTCGTATATTGAAAATAGACCCTAATTTACACATCTCGTATCATCGGATTCTCGTATATCGAATGCTCGTATAACGGGACCTCCCTGTACATACATACATACATACATATGCATATAAATGGCATATATATACGGATACATACACACATCTATGGATTCAAAATAATTGCATATGTTTGAGTGTGCCAATGTAAATTTTATCAATTAATTTAATAGTACCGTATAGGCTGATATAAGACGACCCCAAAATTTCTAGTAAAAACTTAGGTTTTGGGCTATACTCGCCGTATAAGACTACCTCCAAGATAGACCACTCAGCTTATACAAGGTTAGGTACAAACTGCACATATGGTGGTCTTAAAATTTATGCCTTGGTGAGCACACTTGAGCCTGGGGATGTCTGGTGCCGTCACGGGCGTGCTGGTGACCTGTGGTGCCGTCACGGGCGTGCTGGTGACTTGTGGTGCCGTCACGGGCGTGCTGGTGACCTGTGGTGCCGTCACGGGCGTGCTGGTGACCTGTGGTGCCATCACGGGCGTGCTGGTGACCTGTGGTGCCGTCACGGGCGTGCTGGTGACCTGTGGTGCCGTCACGGGAGTGCTGGTGACCTGTGGTGCCGTCACGGGCGTGCTGGTGACCTGTGGTGCCGTCACGGGCGTGCTGGTGACCTCGAAGTGTTTGTTGTGGTCGTGGCACGAGCTTGAGCTTGACCACCAAGACAAGACGACACGTCCCGTACACCACAGGATTTAAGGTTCACATCTTATACGCCCACCCCCAATTTTTGTGGCTATTTTTTAAGGTTAAAAGGTCGTCTTATACGCAGCCATATACGGTATTTGAAAAAAATGTAGAAGTACGTACTGTGTAAATTGTAACTAGTACGTAAGTAGATAAAAATAGTATTGCTTAATTGGCAAGTGAAGATTATGCATAAGTCCTGCCTTCTCCTCCCATCGGCACACACTCATATGAATGCATTTCACATATTATTTATATAATTATCTGTATGACTTGGCGACCCACTGAACAAAAGCTTGTGACCCAGTATTGGGTCGTGACCCGTACTTTGAAGAACCCTGTTCTAGGTGAATGTAGGCATATAATGGCATTTTAACTCCTCCACTGCGGCTGGTACAAATACGGTCTCAGCTACCTAAGGGTTCACTGCGGCTGGCACATATAGGGTTTCTGTATTTAAACTCAGCGCTCAATGATATTGTGGGTAAATATTCGCTGTGATAGGCTTGTATGGCAACAGTGTCAAGTGTTGCGATATAATAGAACCTCTTTTTCTGCTTGAGTGAGTTAGTGTGAGTAATAAGGTCAAGCGGTACAGTACGACGTGTTGACGCTGCCTCGCCTCCACTTCAATGGCGAGGCAAAATAGTCAAGATAGTCAACATATTCTTGATGGATATAAAACAAGCATGAATGAATGAAGCATTTATGTATCAAAATAAGCTGTATTATATTGAGTAGTAAGTGGTTTCATTGTGCGCCTGCAGCACGGTCACGGCCCTGTTGCTGCCTCTGACGCAACTTCTGACTCCGACTAA
>JACEEZ010026158.1:0-25752 GCA_016584305.1 Chionoecetes opilio | reverse complement strand
TGGTTTTTTTCCCCCCCATGGCGTCGGATGTTGACTACATCGACACAAATTTTTCAGGCAAGCCACGAAATTGGCTCGGTTTCCTCAGCTTGCCCTGTTGTCTGGGATTTTGATTTCTTCAATCTGTTGTACTCTTCGTGCAGACGCCGTACTTTCTTGAGGATATCACACGGATCAATGGTCGGAATATTCGCCTTAGAGTACTGATGTTGAACATTGAGTGCCGTCTGCCGAACTGAGAACGCCAAATCACGCGGGTTTAGCCTTTGCGTGGTACTGCAAAACACACAGGACTTCCTCACGGTTCGGGAGAACACTCGATGGCAGCTCTTGAGTTGCTGGGGCTCCTATGAGCCATAACTTGTCAGTGGACCTCGTGGAAGACATCTGTAAAAAATAAAAACAAGTCAATAACAGAATAATAATAAAAAGGAGAATAAACACGTCAATAACAGGATAAACCAATACTGAAACAACTTAAAACCAAGTCTATAAACAGAAGAATAATAAACAGGAGAATAAACAAGTCAATAACAGGATAAACCTATGCTGAAACCACATCTTCCCCACAAAACTGTGCGAAGCGGGATCATGCCTTCGTTGCATGGGGTGGTGCAATAGGGACAAACTTCGAAGCGTCTGCGCAACATGAAGATGTCACGCTACAAGACTAAGATTTTGCTGGTAGTGCTTTCTCATCAATACACATGAACTGCTGGGGTCCGCGTTAAAATCCGAACACTTTCAATTTTTTGACGCACCCTAATAAATATATTAGGGTGTCCCAAGATCATAGAGGGAAAAAATGAAACATGTTTTTTTCACTTGCTCGTGTTTTACTTCTGTTCACACATGCATAAGAAGAGTTCCTGTGAAATTAGATGAAATTCGGAAAATATTTAGGGGTCGCGACAAACTGAACAATTTTCTAATAACCTTCAAAAACAAAGAAAAAACTCAAAACATCCCACATTTTTAGAAAGAAACTTATAAGGAAACCAAAACAGACAGTTTTCATTGTTTCCATTCAGAAAGCCTTCTTTTGAAGGTCTTCCTTCTTTTCCCGCCCCACAAGTTTCTGATGGTGGTGGACTAACTGGAGGAGATACTTCTCCTGTGCGGCCGACTTCGTGGATCCCAGGTAGCGCTGGACTAGGGCGATGCCCCGCTCCGCGGCATCGTTGACCACTCGGAGGCCAAGTGCCCGTTTCAGAGCGTCCTTGAATCGGTCGTCCTCCTCCCACAATGCCGGGTCCTTTGCCAGGAAGCCCTCGTCCGCGTCGAGTTTCTGAAAGAAGGACTGTGTCTTCGAAGTGACGAAGGACGAGAGGGAGGAAGACATCGTCATCTTTTTTCCCTCCAATCGCTTGAGTTCCTTCTTCGAGGTGGGCTTGTCCAATGCCTTGACCATCTGCTTCTTCTCCTCCACATCAATCCTTGAGTCGAAGAAGGCCAGTCCCGCGTTTTCCTCGGAAACGTACCACAGGCGGCGTCGCAGGGCTTGTTCTGCTGCCTTGGCAACGGTTTGGTCAGGGTATGTCTTGAGGATCTCGAGGAAGAGCACGTCGTTCAACGGAGCTTTCACAGAGATTGGTGCCTCATGCCATTGCTTGCAATACACCAGAGCAATGAAGAGGGCCACTCGTTCCACTCCGGCCTTCTCTCGACCAGTCAGCGACAGCTGGGATTTCAGCATCTGAAGCTTGAGGTAGTAGATGGCCTTGGCCATCCACCGGGCTTGATGGAGAGCTCCAGGACAGCGGAATGGTTTGGCTGGACCTTCACCACCGAGGAACAGGTAGGAGAGACGGAGAAGTTCTTCATAGTCCTCTCTGGGATGGTTCTTCGACATCAGAGCCTCCTTCAGGAAGGCCAATGCGTCGTCCTTCCGCTTGCTGGCAGTGTCATTGGTGGCGGAAGAACTCTACGAGGTCCTCCGATGTTTTCCACCGTCTCTCTGCGAGGAATCCACGAAGGACCATCGATCACGGAGTCGTTTGAAGATTCTAATGTCAGGACCAGAGGAAGAGCCGAGGCTGGCTTCGAAGAAATCCTTGAGGATCACCTCGTGGACATGATGGCGGCAGGCCAACCAAAGCAAACTTCGTCCGAGTTCTTGCTCAATCCGAATGCAAGCACCTTGCACCATGCCAGTGTTCGAAGCCGTGGTGTCGAAACAGAAGGCGATGATCTTGTCCCTGACGCCCGATTCGTCCACCTCCTTCAAGACCACTGCAGCCACGTTTCTGCCAGTCGAATCCGAGCTTGCCGGGACCCCAAGAAGGAACTCGGCGTCATCTTCCCTTGTGAGGAGGACGGCGATGCGGTCCTCCGTATCGCCAGAGAGGGACGGGAGGAGTTTTCCGTCTCAATGCAGGACCAACCTCTCAGGTATCTCCTGGTTCCGCAGTTCCACGATCTTCTCGGCGGCTTGCTCTCTCCCCGCAATTCGTGCTCGATGGACCGTGCTCTTCGAGACCGCCATACTCCCAATGTCCATTCCAAGAACTTGAGCGGTAGCTGCGAACGTTGACGTTGCTTGCCGCACCGACAACTTCTCTCGATCCCAAGTTGAAATGAGGTTAAGATCCTTCACGGAGATCGATGGCGACTGTTTGAGTTTTTTCCTCTGGCTTCGGGATCCACGAGCCGGTGATGACGTCGTCGACACAGGACTGCTGCTGCTGCTACTACTGCTTTGGCTTGGGATTTCCGCCCTTTCAGTCAGCCTGGCAATGTCGCTGTCTTCACGTTCCCCGGAGCCGCTTGAGTCGAGTTCCGCGCTCGACCTGCTTCTCCACCTTCTTCGCTGTCACGAGGTCAATTCCAGCCATGGATGATTCCCCTCTATCTTCTCTCTGACTCCGTAGGAACTCCTTGTCCTCGTCCTTCACGTCTGCCCGTTGGAGAGAGGAGGAGTGTGCGAGGTCGAAGATTTCTTGGAGGTCTCCTTTGAAAATCTCATCCATACGATGTTTCGGCCTGTCTTTGTTCTTGTTCTTCTTGAGGTCATTGTACGCCTTTACCAGCTTTGACAGCTTCGTGCCGGCGTGTATTACTGTAGTTGTCGGAATCCCGGCGCGCGACCAGAAGGGGAGAACCTCCTCCACCACCGCCTTCCTGCTCCCGCTCGCCGTCTTCCCCCATCTCCCGGTGGTGGTGGTAGTATGGTAGTAGCGGAGGAGGACCTGCTCCTTCGATGGTAGCCGGGCTCCGGTGATTTCATCGATTGGAGCCTTGTCGATCAGCCAAAGATTACTAGCGGCTCTTGTTGCCATGTTGATAACCTGAGGGAGAAAAAAAGTGGACATTTAGAAAAATCTTGAAATTCGAGTTACGTCACCTAAATGTTCACTTTGTCGGGACCCCTAAATATTACTCAATTCGCCCAAAATTTCAATGCAATACTGTTTTACTATGAGAGAACCGGAATAACACGAGCGTGCAACATTTCAAAACTTTTGCATTTTGGGACACCCTAATATATATATATATATATAATATATATATACATTCCTACTCTCCCCCTATGATGAGCGAAAAATATCTCCCTCACAAGGGGGGGGGAACGAACTACCGCTCTACTAACCCCTTCACTGTGGCTGGTACAAATACGGTCTCTCAGGTATTTAAGGGTTCACTGCGGCTGGTACATATATGGTTTCTGTATTTAAACTGCGCGCTCAATGATATTATGGGTAAATATTCGTTGTGATAGGCTTGTATGGCAACAGTGTCAAGTGTTGCGATATAATAGAACCTCTTTTTCTGCTTGAGTGAGTTAGTATGACTAATAAGGTCAAGCGGTACAGTACGACGTGTTGACGCTGCCGCGCCCTCGACTTCAATGGCGAGGCTAAATAGTCAAGATATTCAATATATTCTTGATGGATATAAAACAGAAGTATGAATGAATGAATGAATGCATGAATGAAGCATTTATGTACCGAAAGAAGCTGTATTATGTTGAGTAGTAAGTAATTTCATTGTGCGCCTGGCAGCACGGTCACGGCCCTGTTGCTGCACTTTGACGTAACTCTTCACTTAGCTGGTAGCCTCCACCAAGACGAAACATAGATTTTCTGGTATGGAATGAGCATCCTATTCATTTAGGCACTTTAAAATATGATCAATAATTATTTTATATTTTAATTAAACCTGCCGCACAGGGGGGTAGGCCTATGAATTTGATATCCGCAGTGAAGGGGCTAATTGAGAGGGATGGTTAGTGGATAATTTCCGCAGGTTACTTAAGTTACTTAATTAATGCAATTTCATTGTTAGAGTCAGCTCAATGGAATGTATCTCACTTAAGTTATACAATTCAGCGTCGCAAAAACGGTAATTCCTCCTCGAAGCGGAGCCAGGGACTAGGGAGCGGAGCGTCCAGGGTAGCGTTAGGTGGGCGGCAGCCTGCGTCCTTGAGCTCCCGGGGCAGGCAGGAAGTTGGGGACTGGGATGGGGGGGGATGATGATGAGCGTCAGGCAGTTACACGCTCACACCCGTCTACTCTTGTTCCAAATTTGTCCTCACGTCTCTCTTCTTCAGTGTAGCTCAGTTAACCAACAGGTATACAGGAACACCATAGTAGTGATGAGAAGAGAAATCTTATCACCTTTTCTCTCGTGATAAAGGTAATGACTGTCACGCAAGGTGTGTCCTCGTCAAGATTGGTAAGCTTCCAAGTTGTTCACGCCAAAGTATTTTATATATGTTTATATATCAGTTGCAGCAGGAGACAAGAAATATAGTGTGGTAGTTGAATGTAGAGAAGGGTGGAGCGAGGGGATGCGACGTTCTGCCGAGGTTTATGTTGACAATGTAAACAAAACCGCCCTTTCTGCTCCTAGAGTAACACTCGCCTCTGTTTTTTCTCAAAAGTTTCGTTCAGTCTCTTGCGTACCACAATGTTTCGTATTGTACCAAAATGTTTTGTGCACGTGGTTTTCTGGGTTTATTTTTCACAGTATCAATGGAATGTTTTAATCCCACTGCTGCCATCAGTTATGTTACCCTCTTGGTGTCACTAATTGTTTATGGATGACAAAGGTAACATACTTACTTGAGATGTGTGGATTTGGTGGCGTGCCTAGAGCGGTTAGGCGAGAACCGAGGTTTTATGTAAAAAGAGAATCTGGTTATTTAACAAAATATTCTCAATAATTTACACACAGCAGTACCCAGAGTATTACGTTATTGTAGTGGAAACGTTATCGGTAAGTTCTCTCGGGTTTATCACTGAGCACAGTCCCACGCACACACCTTGGAAGAATGGTATACTGAAGGAGGAGAAGACTCATGGGGTGGTATATTGTTGGATTTGGTAATGAATAACATTATGACTCAGTGGATTAAAGAGAATACAAGATTCAGAGGTAGCGAAGAACCATGAAGACTAGATCTACTATTGACGAAAGAACTGGAAGTAATTAGTAAAGTAAATTATCAGTGACCATGTACTTATTGAATTTGAAGTAAATGATAGCAAAAAAGAGGGGAGAAGAGAAGAACACAAGAAAGGAAGATACAATTATGGAAAAACAGACTGACGGATTAAGAAAATTTTTCGGAGAGACAGACTGGAGTACTAGTGGAGTAGTTTCCATGCAACAAGGAGTACCCAGAAAAAATAGGATGAGTTTCATCCGAATTTACACAGAAGGAATAAATTTTTAAATGTTCCAAAGATGGTTATCAGAGAAAGAAAAAGAATCAATGGTTTAACAGAAAATGTGAAATAGCAAGACTAGAAAGAGAAAAAATATGGAATAGTTGGAGAAAAAAGGAGGTATCAACCTTTGGGAGAAGTACAAAACAACTAGAAATGAATATGTAAGAATCCGAAGAGAAGAAGAAAGTAACTATGAAAGAATTATAATAGAAAAATGTAAGAACGAACCAAAACTTTTCTATAGATATATAAATGGAAAAATGAAAAACAAGGAAGGAGTAGATAAGCTGAAGGTAGATGGCATAGTGTACGAAGATGCATTACAACAGGCTGAGGTGATGAATAAGTGCTTACAGACTGTATTTACAAGAGAAAGTGAATTTAAAACGAAAAATATAATAACAAAAGAAAATATAATGGAAGACATAAAAGTAGACGTAATAGGAGTAAAAAGGCTAATGGAAAGTCAAGATGTGAGAAAAGCCCCGGGTCCAGATGGAGTGTCGAACTGAATAATGAAAGAGTGCAGTAACCAACTAGCAGGAAAGTTACATAGTGTAATTGAGAGTTCACTTAAGGAGAGCAGAGTCCCGCTTGATTGGAAAAAAAGCAAATATTGTGCCAATTCACAAAGGAGGAGACAAAGAAGAACCATTAAATTACAGGCCAGTATCATTAACAAGTGTAGTGGCAAAAATGTGAAGGACAGATGGTTGAAATATTTGGAAGAGACAAACACACTCGCAGGTGGCCAGTTTGGTTTTAAAGGAGGAATGTCATGTACAACGAACTTATTAAGCTTTTACTCGAGAGTGATCGATGTGACACAGGAAAGAGAGGGGTGGGTCGATTGCATATACCTGGACCTAAAGAAGGCATTTGACAAGGTACCTCACAAGAGACTGCTCTGGAAGCTAGAACATGTAGGAGGATTGAAGGGTGGTTTGCTGAAGTGGATGGAAGACTTTTTGAGCAACAGAGAGATGAGAACAGTAATAAAAGATAAGAAGTCAGAATGGTGCAGTGTGATAAGGGGAGTTCCTCAAGGATCAGTATTGGCCCCAGTGATGTTCTTGGTCTATGTAAATGATATGTCAGAGGGAGTGAACAGTTATATGAACTTATTCGCTGATGATGCTAAATTACTAAGAAAAGTAGAAAGTAAAGAGGACTGTGAGCATTTATAAAAGGATCTAGATAAGATTTTCAGATGGAGTCAATCATGGGAAATGGAGTTTAATGCTAAAAAGTGTAAAGTGATGGAAATGGGCAGTAGCAAAAAGAGACAGAGAGGAAAGTATTTGATGGGAAATTAATGGTTATAATCAAAACAAAGGTCGAAAAAGATCTGGGAGTATGGATTACGGATAATTTGTCATCTGAGAAGCATATAAACAAGATCACAGGAGATACATATCAGTTGCTGAGGAATATAAGAATGGCATTCAAATATCTGGATGAAGAAATGATCAATGATTAAGAAATTGATAACATCTTTGATTCGACCAAGGTTGGAATATGCGGCAGTGATTTGGTCACCACATAAAAAGAAGGATATAAGGAAGATTGAGAGAATACAAAGAGCAGCCACAAAAATGGCTCCAAGCCTGAGAGACTTACCATATGAGGAAAGACTTTCAAGACTGAAACTCCCAACTCTTGAGAAAAAAAGAGAAAGGGGAGATTTTATAGCAGTGTATAGAGCATCAATGGGTCTGGAAAAAATTGATAGAGAAGATCTGTTTGTGTGGGACGATAGAAGTACAAGAGGTCATGAGAAAAAATTGAATAGGACAACATGCAAGAGGGACATAAAAAAATACAGCTTCCCATATAGAAGCATAGAAGCCTGGAATAACTTTAATGCACAAGTGATTAATGCAAGAAGTATTCAGGACTTCAAAGGCAACCTGGATAATAGTAGATTTGGAGACGGGACAATACGAGCATAGCTCTTTTCCTGTATGTTACAACTAGGTAAATACAGCTAGATAAATACACACACACACACACACACACACTTCTGTCTTCAATGGTCGCTCAGCTTCTTCTCTCAGGGCAGGGCCGTGAAATCAGGGGCGTCACCACAGCAGGGTGTGGCGTGACATCATGTGTGTGAATGGTTGGCAGCCAGGAATATAATCTGCCTTCCAACAATTTAATTTATTAGAAATATTATTTAATTATACATGTTATAAGAAGATAGATCAGCTAGATGGATGAAATAAATGATAACAGGCATCTGTGCAAATGAGGAAAAAGAGACCTAAAATGCCATGGCACTATGGTAACAGAATGCTAGATAAATACATGACAAATAGGCTCTATATCAATTAGACACATAAGTCCTACCTACCTATAACGCCAACAAAGTCTTTGGGACTTGAGGTCTCCTTGTTCAAGACCAGGTGTTTGGAGGCTTACTAGATGAAACTGTACAGTCTATTCATGCATTCGGCGAGGACTTTTGAGATCTTGGAAAGTTTTACATACCTTGGTAGCGCAGTCCAGAATGACAGCGGTTCACGTCAAGAAGTCTTACGGCAGATTGGCATAGCGTACGGTGTTATGGACTTGCTCAACACGAGTATTTGCCAATACTCGTGCCTGTGCAGAAGGACAAAGATCCGGATCTTCAAGTCGCTTGTGATCCCTGTCTTACTCTATGGATGTGAGACATGGACACTAAATAGCGTCTTGAAGAGGCGAATCGATGCCTCTGGTAATAAGTATCTCCACAGAATCATGGAGTATCCCTGGGATGATTATGCACGATGGTACGTGTCAAATCAGCGATTGCACAGTGAGACTGTATCGATGCCTATTACCTGCATAGTCCGTCAGCGCCAACTTCGGCTATATGGACATGTGGAGGAGGCCAAGGGGGTGCCCACAAGGCTCGTGGCTGGGGCAATTTGATGTTTTCTGAGAGTTGCTTGGCAGGGGAAGGGAGCCTCCATGGGAACTCGCGCGTGGTGACTCCTGGGAGTGGTGTCGTAGGGTGGGCGAGGCGATGCGTCCCAAGGCGTATGCCCCAATGATTGATTGATTGATATATTTGAATCTACATGGCAGTACACAGAGAATACCTTGAATTTTTTTTTTTTCACAACAATGTACTGCACCCTCAAATAAACACCATTCTATGCTTTAGTTAACATTTTATCCACATATGATGATTTTTTACTTCGTCATATTGAAACACATCAGTGACACATGCCAGCCACAAGGTGGCTGGATTCAGCCTTATCTCTCCTAAATTTCACCACTAATGTGACCCTTAACCCTTAGAGTGGCATGCCTTTTTCACAAAAACTTTCCCCTGGTGCTGAGCAAATTTAGAAGGAAAAAAAAAGCTGAAAAGTGTGTAGAATGATTAGAAAACACATAATTGATACATTTTGGGACACTCATTATTCCCATGATTTTTAGGCGCCAGATTTTTCCGCACTCAAGGGGACTCGCCAAGCCAACTTTGGGGTCCATAGAATGTGGTTTTAGGGCACTAAGGAGGTTGAAGGCGTGGGTTCCAGGAGATTGGAGTGCATAGAGGTCCGATACGAGTTATGAGGGGTTGTGCGAGCCTACGGACCGAGCTACGTTTACGCAAATTCGGAGGTTTTGTGTTTTGACACACAAAAAGGTTTCATTGTAAACGTGTGTAAATTGTTATTTTGAACTTATATTGTAAAAATAAGTAACTAGAAGTAGATAACAATATTATATACATACCATTTTAGGCACTTTATTAACTCGTGAGGGAAATTTTATTATACATGTGTATACACCAGAGCTGGGCGTTGCAGCACCGAGTTGTGACTTTGCGACTTTGCCGCACTATGAATTTCGAAGTCGCAAACGTTTTGAAAAAGTCGGACTAAGCAAAGTCGCACCGCCAATTTTCCGCGACTTTTGCCCCGACTTTGAACAGGAACAAAGACGAGCATTGCCTCTGACAAGGTGGAGGAGATCAGGGACAGGATCACCAGGGAGCTAAGGGCCATCATCAAGCCCAGGGAGAAGGAGCAGCAGCAGCGTCAGCCTGGCCAGCCAGAAGTGCAGGAACCCGAGGACATGTGGAAGCCCGCCTCTTCAACAAGTTGTTTGCTAGAGGCCCGGCCAACCAGCAGCAGGATGTGAGGGAGGTCCTGAGGAACTCCATGGAGGAGTGGGTGCCCTCTAAAGGCGAGCTGGCCTGGTCCCTCTTCCCCTACCAGCACAGGGAGGTGTGGGTGGACTTATTCATTAGGTATAATACCCCCCTCCTCAGCTCTGCAGCTGTGGAGAGGCTCTTCAGCACGGCCGGGACGTCCTCAGGGCCAAGAGGTCCTCCCTGGAGGAGGTCAACTTTGAGGAGCTTGTGTTCCTCAAAGGGAACATGGACCTCCTGGAGGAGAAGATGGGCCAGGAGGACGTAGAGGAGGAGGAGGAGGACCTGTAGATATTAGTTTAGGCTGTGTTTAAACTAAAAAATGAATAAATATGTGTTTTTCTGCCTTATAAAAGCATGTTTCTGTTATCGCCCTAAAGTTTACTTTGTAATTTAGCGGAGTCGCACCGGGAAAAATAAGTCAAAGTCGCAAAGTCGCAAGTCGCACTGGGGGGGCCAAAAATAAAGTCGCAGAGTCGCAGTCGCACCAGGTCCGGCGGCAAAGTCGCAAAGTCAAAGTCGCACCTGAAAAAATTAAAGTCGCGCCCAGCTCTGGTATACACGTACCCTCAACGTGACCACAGCCTTGGTGGGGGATTATGGCCAGTGAAGGGGAAGGCTAAAGGTATAAAAAGTGACCTGACAAAGTATGAAAAAGCCTCCCAGTCAAAATATGGCCACAGCGATTTTTTTAATTGACCCCGTAAATATACGGCGCTGGGACAGAGTGGGTTAATGATGTTCCTATAATATTCACACTAAAATGGTAATACAATTTTTTTTTACTTGCTTTGCTCTACTTATAAGTTAATAATCTACTAGTTAAATCCTCTCGTATAACAGCATGAAGCCACTTGGTCGCCAAATCCTCATCCTTGGAAAAGGAGAAGACACTCGCTTTAAATCCATCCATGTGATTACCATTGCACTTGGGGACAGAGCAATGGTACGCATTATTAAATATATGCTACAATCCAGTGATATAGTTTAGGATAAAGTAATACTGTTCTTTTCTAAAAGAAAGATAGGTAAGGTAAACCAACAGTGTGACCTCCCCTCACCTCAGCTAGGTCAACCTGGACTCGAAGTACTGGTAGTGAAATAGTTAGGTTAATCTGTGAGATGGTTCAGGCCTTGTGTCTAGAAGGCCTTGTTCCTGTTACAACACCTAACTGAGTCACTCCAACTCCTGTTACAGCCTGTTACTGAATAATTCCTGTATATTACACCCCCTGATTGTGTCACTCTTGCACCCCTTCAGGAGGTGCTGTACTGCTACGAGCCACCAATCCTTTCTTCCACGTTGCCGGCCCCATCTTGGGAAGAGTTGGAGGATGGCGGTTACCTCAACCATGTGCGCCGAGCCTCCCCACAGGCAGTGGCGGGGGGTTACTCAGAGCACTATGCCTGCCTCAGAGCACTCCAGGATTTCATGTCTTCGCACTTCCTTAGCTAAAGGGATAAGTAGACTTAGGGTAGTGTGTGTGCCCTTTGGCTGCACAACCCTCCTCTAAACCTGCCTTGCCATCCCTGTATTAGTGTTATGAAATATGTGTTTTATATTTATTTTGGTAATAAAAGGGTCTCAAACAATAATAACGGGGATTTTTTGAAATAGAGCTTCCAAGTGTTACATGCTCCATGTAAAATGTTTGATAAATTAAGGGAAAATGGTACTTTGAAAAAAAATATTCTATAAAAAGCAATTTCTATTTAGGTTTGGAAAAATACTGGCAGCACTATGTATGGAAATAAAGCTTTGTCAAGAAGTGCTTTTACAATTGTATAACCCCACAGTTGTCATTCAACCTTCATTGATACATTTTTGTGTGAATATTACAGTAAATTTGTTATTTCAAAATGCAATGTGATGTATTTGTGTTAGGCATGTCAGTGAAGGAAAGACTTGATTTGCATTGCCAGCTCTCATATCTCCCCCCCCCCCACCCCCACCCCACCCCAGAGACTGACACAAAACCTGTGAATCCTGATGAGTCTAATGAAACTGGAAATAAGGTAATTTTAATGGTGATTGAAGGTTAATTAGAAAGTATTGGAATATGCCTTGGAGGTTGGATCTTACCAAGCAATATGATTTGCAATTTATGATACCTTCGGTTCTGAACTGCACCCTGAAATGAAAAAATAAACTTTGCTTCCACATATTGAGACTGATTATGGTGGGTTATCGTGTTAAGTATTGGTGCCTTGTCAGTTAGCTGCTTGTGGTAGATTGATAAAGTTGAATTATGAAACGAACCATTGAATACCTAATTTATTTTGATTTTGATTTTTCGATACATTTTGTGCGTGCCTATAGCGCCTGTAGGCAGTGACATCCAGGGCTCGTATGGTAGGCCCTGAAGGTTCACTTGAGGGCTGTGATGGTTGGCCCTCGCCTGTTTAAAGGAGGAGGAGGAAATGCTCCTCCCCATGAGGAGCATTTAAAATGCTCCTCACGACTTGTAGACGATGCACCACGGCTCGGTGACGTGACTTGAGCAGGCCTCCCAGCCTGGCGGTAATACAAATTACGTAAACTCAGAAATAAATATAGTACTTGAAGAATTTTGGGTATTTTTAATTTTTTTGGGGGGGGGGTTATGGCATATAATTATGTACGTACTTGCAACCTTTATGGGTGCAGCAAGAAAGCTGTGCCTTTCCAGAGAGCTTATCACCCGTTCCCGACCTACACGGCCACGATATATGTGTGGAGACGTGTACACCGGGGGAGAGGCAGGCTGTATGAAGCAGTTTGTTCCCCTCACGAAGCATCATCGGCAAGTTTCGCCCACGGCTGGAACAGGGATGTTGTTTTTCCCGCGCTTTCTACAAAAGTCATGTTTTTAAGGAATATAGGCATGGAAATTAATTATTTTTTGTGAATTAGGTATTTTGAATGAATATTCAACATAATTATGCAAAAAAAATGGGTCTGGACGATTACTTTAAGTGGATATTCGCCCTCATGAGGGATCCAACTCGGGTCACCGAGGTCGCCACTCGAAGAAGCTAACCACTGTGCTACCGTCTCCCAGCCTATCTAAGTATGTATCTTCCCGTAAAACCTAATGATGAGGCCTGCTACTAATGTCAGTGATCGCCAGAATTTTTAATTGAGTTGTAGTCAACTGCCCAAAACGTTCCAGTAATAAACAATTTATGTGGTAATGAATAAGAAATGAAGCTTAAGTGTTAACATTTGTAAATGATCTAATAGCTCAACTGTTTTTTACATGTAGGTTGTACTGAATTATGAGTGACATATCGGGTATGAGAGCACCACTGGTGAAACCATGGAGTTATAATAAGAGGAGACGTCATGGGCCATGACATCACATCTGAAGCTCAGCCTGGCTCCGCCCCTCCACTCAACTTAACTCAAAACATTGCTCATCTGACTGAATGCATGCCACTCACAGAACTTTATTTTTCCCTCATGCCTGCTTGCTCTGTATATGGCTGCACCCAGAGAAGCAGGAATGGTAACAACAATTAAACGGTAAGTTACAAAGATTTCGGGGCGAAACTGCTTAAGGGGAGCTTCACACCATTTCTTAATCATCAGTGTATTGTCATGATTATTTTTTTGGTCAAACTAGCCGCAAAGCCGCCCTCCGGGCGGACTTTTTGGCTAGCTCCTGCGGAGGGCTATTGGTGGGCCTTTGGCCCACCACTTGTGTTTGGTGGGCCTTCGGCCCACCAAATACAGCTTTCTGGAGAGTGTGTTTGGTGGGCCTTCGGCCCACCAAACACAGATTCTCCAGATAGCCCCTTCTAACTTTCCTGAAATCATGGATGTAGAAATGTATGTATTAACGCATTACCCATCACCCCCCACCCATTCACTCATCCATTACCCATCACCCCCCACCCATTCACTCACCCATTACCCATCACCACACACCCATTCACTCACCCATTACCCATCACCTCTCACCTATTCCCTCACCCATCACCCATCACCCCCCACCCATTCACTCACCCATCACCCCACACCCATTACCCATCACCCCACCCATTCACTCACCCATTACCCTACATCAAAGTTTCCTGAATTCTCGCAACCAACTTTTTTTTTTCACAATTCTCGCTAATAGGCTGCTAAAAAACAAGTGATCGGAATCATCTCATAAGTGAGCTTAAAGTTGCCCCTGGTCGAGCTGGTTCCAAAACTGTGCCATATGATGGGATTGGGGCACGGGGGCGGCACTGATCGCACACACACACACACACACACACACACACACACACACACACACTTTCGCTTATATTATTATAGAAATAGGTAATGCCGAAATAATCATTTTCAGATCCATAGCTCGATACATAACTGCCCCCAAAAAATAAAAAATTATAAAAAATGTAACTCTTAATAACGTTCTAATGACTTATGAATAATCCAATGACTTGCACTGATGAAAAAATTACCAAATATGCATTACAAAATATCCAAACGATTCATCTTTTAAGAAATTTGAATTTTTTTTTTTAAGTGTTAAGAATTTTTTTTTTTTTTGGTTCTCGTAAATGTATTTGCTATTATTTGCAATTATGTACCCAAATGGAAAAAAAACGAAATATGAGAAAATCACATCTTCATTCTTCTTTCCAATGATATATTGTTTATTAAATTCAGTACAATAGTGGCGAAGTTATCAAAGGAAAACTGGAAAAAGCAAGTTTTTCAGTATCGATTGTTGTTGTTGTTTGTCTATCGGGCCTCCAGCAGGGGAGGACCACGGGCTAGCTTGAGCCCGTCAGAGAGATGCTTTGATGTCGCAGAGGTGGAGTGCGTTGATCGGTGGCAGCCTAGTGCGGCAGCGCGGCGGCGCTAGGCTGCGGGCAAAAAGACGGGAGGCGAGGGGCATGGCCACACTCGCCGTTCCCGGAAGAGAGGAGAGTGTCCGTGCTGCTGGCGTGCGGCACGAGGTCTGGCTTGTCCATCCTGACGAGGAGTGCGGGGCACTCAGCAGGATACACTCTCCGTGTGGGGGGGGGGCGCAGCAGGCTGCTACGCGTCGGGAATGAGGGGGAAGAGTGGCCATGAGGGGGCTGCCCGGCCCGCTGCCATGGGGGTTGGCTTGTTATCCCAGCCAGGAGCTCCGGTAGGCGGTGACTGCTGGCTCCAACTCTGCAGTAAACGATGTTTAACCCGGGGACTGCGAGAGCAAAGATTTTTTTAGTGCCGCCAGTGCGGGAATGTGAGTGAAACAGTGACCATTACAGAATTGGATGAAAATTGCATCAACGTCAAGGTAGTAAAAATCCACATACAGCAATATATCTATTTTTAACCCAAACATATGGGGTTGTGGTGTGGTTGTGGTCGGGAGTTGAAATATCTGGCGCGAATGGCACCAAACTGCTAGCGAAAGCCTACTGAAGTGGGGTCAGGGGTGCCACTCCTTGGGATTTTTCCTTAGATTTTGAGGGTGAACTTTGGATCTTGTGGTAGATTGATAAAGTTGAATTATGAAACGAACCATTATTCAACTTACTTAAAAAGGCACAGAACAATATTCAAGTATTTCTCCAGTAGTTTATCTCAGGGTAAGCATAGGTACCGTTGTACCGTACTTTGAGATAAACTACTGGAGAAATACCTGAATATTGTTGGCCCACCACGGGCGAGGGCCAACCATCACAGCCCTTAGGTGAGCCTCCAGGGCCTACCATCCCACCCCTGGAGGTCACTGCATACAGGCGCTATAGGCCAAGATGTAAAAAATAAATTAAAAAAAAAAAAAAAAAAAAAAAAAAAAAAAAAAAAAAAAAAAAAAGTAATAACTGGATACATATTTTTTTGCAGACTGTCTTTGCCTTGCCGGGTTATATCAAATTCCGAGTTATACAATGCCGAGTTATAAGGGTGTTAATATATTTATATATATAGTAACCCACCAGGGTGGCGCGGTTGGTAGAATCACGGACTGGTGTTGCAGAGTCCCTGCGCCATTCGGTCAGCGGTTCGAGCTCACCAAATTCGTCCTGGTGTAGTGGCGCTTTGTACAGTCAATAACCTTGTAGTTGATACTTGCAAAGTGTCTAGATAGGATCAAAGTATCTTATCTAATATATACAGTAATGTATATATATATATATATATATATATATATATATATATATATATATATATATATATATATATATATATATATATATATATATTGTTACGACTGCGGGCCTCAGCGCAACAGACTGTTCACTAAACCGTGAACCAATAGAAGCCCTCCAGCTTCTATCCAGAGAAAGAGAGGGTCGTAACCCTCCCTTCTACTCTCCGGCTCAAACACAAACGTATAGCCTACTACCGATTACAGCCTAGGCTACTGACAGGCCCGGCTGTATCACTAAACAAACAAGAGTGAGAGCACCCTCTGCTCTCACCTCCACTCTAAGTGATACTTGAAGAAATATGCTACGTAACGCTTCAAAACCCTACCGCGGTTGTATCTATGGGCGGTTAAACAGTGGTGAAGGAAAGTTCCTCCCTGTTACGTTAGTACTGGAATGCACCTCCCACCTTTCTCATCCCACTGCCCAGAAGGACGGGAAACTGGTAGTCGTGTTATGAGCTGGCCTCGCAGAACAAAGGTTAATTAGTGTACAGGCGATGTGTGTGTGTGTGTGTGTCACTCATAGTCTCCTGTGCTAGCCAAAACTCCAAAACACGGTAACCATTCGTTTCCCGCCTTCCGTCCGTCTATTCTAAACTTAGCACGTGGTCAGCCCGAAGGCCTCACTGGTATGGTGGAACCCACGTGTTTTCAATACTACGCAAGAAATACTACAACTTCAGGCACCCTCTAGCTATTCACTGACTCAAGTGAATACAGGGCAAACTCCCTAAACAATGACCAGCAACATAAACTTAGCAACTCAAAGGGCGTGGTAGCAAAGGTCNGCTGTCAAATATGAAGCGATTTTAATTGACCCCGTAAATACGCGCTGGGACGAGTGGGTTATGATGTTCCTATAATATTCACACTAAAAGGTAATACAATTTTTTTTTACTTGCTTTGCTCTACTTATAAGTTAATAATCTACTATTAAATCCTCTCGATAACAGCATGAAGCCACTTGGTCGCCAAATCCTCATCCTTGGAAAAGGAGAAGACACTCGCTTTAAATCCATCCATGTATTACCATTGCACTTGGGACAGAGCAATGGTACGGCATTATTAAATATATGCTACAATCCAGTGATATAGTTTAGGATAAAGTAATACTGTTCTTTTCTAAAAAGATAGGTAAGGTAAACCAACAGTGTGACTCCCCTCACCTCAGCTAGGTCAACCTGGACTCGAAGTACTGGTAGTGAAATAGTTAGGTTAATCTGTGAGATGGTTCAGGCCTTGTGTCTAGAAGGCCTTGTTCCTGTTACAACACCTAACTGAGTCACTCCAACTCCTGTTACAGCCTGTTACTGAATAATTCCTGTATTTACACCCCCTGATTGTGTCACTCTTGCACCCCTTCAGGAGGTGCTGTACTGCTACGAGCCACCAATCCTTTCTTCCACGTTGCCGGCCCCATCTTGGGAAGAGTTGGAGGATGGCGGTTACCTCAACCATGTGCGCCGAGCCTCCCCACAGGCAGTGGCGGGGGTTACTCAGAGCACTATGCCTGCCTCAGAGCACTCCAGGATTCATGTCTTCGCATTCCTTAGCTAAAGGGATAAGTAGACTTAGGGTAGTGTGTGTGCCCTTTGGCTGCACAACCCTCCTCTAAACCTGCCTTGCCATCCCTGTATTAGTGTTAGAAATATGTTTTTATATTTATTTTGGTAATAAAAGGGTCTCAAACAATAATACGGGGATTTTTTGAAATAGAGCTTCCAAGTGTTACATGCTCCTGTAAAATGTTTGATAAATTAAGGAAAATGGTACTTTGAAAAAAAATATTCTATAAAAAGCATTTCTATTTAGGTTTGGAAAATACTGCAGCACTATGTATGGAAATAAAGCTTTGTCAAGAAGTGCTTTTACAATTGTATAACCCCACAGTTGTCATTCAACCTTCATTGATACATTTTTGTGTAATATTACAGTAAATTTGTATTTCAAATGCAATGTGATGTATTTGTGTTAGGCATGTCAGTGAAGGAAAGACTTGATTTGCATTGCCAGCTCTCATATCTCCCCCCCCCCACCCCACCCCACCCCAGAGACTGACACAAAACCTGTGAATCCTGATGAGTCTAATGAAACTGGAAATAAGGTAATTTTAATGGTGATTGAAGGTTAATTAGAAAGTATTGTAATATGCCTGGAGGTTGGATCTTACAAGCATATGATTTGCAATTTATGATACCTTCGGTTCTGAACTGCACCCTGAAATGAAAAATAAACTTTGCTTCCACTATTGAGACTGATTATGGTGGGTTATCGTGTTAAGTATTGGTGCCTTGTCAGTTAGCTGCTTGTGGTAGATTGATAAATGTTGAATTATGAAACGAACCATTGAATACCTAATTTATTTTTGATTTTGATTTTCGATACATTTTGTGCGTGCCTATAGCGCCTGTAGGCAGTGACATCCAGGGCTCGTATGGTAGGCCTGAAGGTTCACTTGAGGGCTGTGATGGTTGGCCCATCGCCTGTTTAAAGGAGGAGGAGGAAATGCTCCTCCCCATGAGGAGCATTTAAAATGCTCCTCACGACTTGTAGACGATGCACCACGGCTCGGTGACGTGACTTGAGCAGGCCTCCCAGCCTGGCGGTAATACAATATACGTAACTCAGAAATAAATATAGTACTTGAAGAATTTTGGGTATTTTTAATTTTTTTGGTGGGGGGGTTATGGCATATAATTATGTACGTACTTGCAACCTTTATGGGTGCAGCAAGAAAGCTGTGCCTTTCCAGAGAGCTTATCACCCGTTCCCGATACCTACACGGCCACGATATATGTTGTGGAGACGTTGTACACCGGGGGAGAGGCAGGCTGTATGAAGCAGTTTGTTCCCCTCACGAAGCATCATCGGCAAGTTTCGCGCCACGGCTGGAACAGGGATGTTGTTTTTCCCGCGCTTTCTACAAAAGTCATGTTTTTAAGGAATATAGGCATGGAAATTAATTATTTTTTGTGAATTAGGTATTTTGAATGAATATTCAACATAATTATGCAAAAAAAATGGGTCTGGACGATTACTTTAAGTGGATATTCGCCCTCATGAGGGATCCAACTCCGGGTCACCGAGGTCGCCACTCGAAAGAGCTAACCACTGTGCTACCGTCTCCCAGCCTATCTAAGTATGTATCTTCCCGTAAAACCTAATGTGAGGCCCCTGCTACTAAGAGGGGAAAATGCCAGTGATCGCCAGAATTTTTAATTTGAGTTGTATTCAACTGCCCAAAACTTCAGTAATAAACATTTAGTGGAAATGAATAAAAATAAGCTTAAGTTTTAACATTTGTAAATGATTAATGCTAACTTTTTTTTAATGTGGGTTTACTGAATTAGAGGAAAAATTTGGGGTAGAGGCACCACGGTGAAACCATGGGTTATAAAAAAGGGAAGTCAGGCCCCATGACTCACTTAAAGCTCACCTGGCTCCCCCCCTCCACTCAAATTAACTAAAAAACCTTGTTTCTGACTGAATGCATCCCATCCAGAACTTTATTTTTCCCTCATGCCTGCTTGCTCTGTATAGGGCTGCACCCGGGCAGGAAGGTAACAACAATTAAACGGTAAGTTACAAAGATTTCGGGGCGAAACTGCTTTAAGGGGAGCTTCCACCATTTCTTAATCATCATGTATGTCTGATTATTTTTTGGTAAAAACTAGCCGAAAAGGGCCGCCCTCCGGCGGATTTTTTTGGTAGCCCTGCGGAGGGCTATTGGTGGGCCTTTGGAAAAACCATTGTTTTTGGGTGGGCCTTCGCCCACCAACACGATTCCCCAGTACCCCCTTCTAACTTTCCTGAAATCAGGGTGTAAAAAGTATGTTTTAAAACGATTACCATCCCCCCCCCATTCACTCACCCATTACCATCCCCCCCCCACCCTTTCCCCTCCCCAAACCCCTCACCACCCCCCATTCACTCCCCTTACCCTCACCTTCACCTATTCCCCACCCATCACCCCCCCCCCCATTCCTCACCCTCACCCCACACCATTCCCCATCACCCCACCCATTCACTCACCCATACCCACATCAAGGTTTCCTGAATTCTCGAAACCCCCCTTTTTTTTTTTCAAAATTCTCGCTAATGGCTGTAAAAAAAAATGATCGGATCATCTCATAAGTGGCTTAAAAGTTGCCCCTTCGGGGTTTCCCAAAACTTGCCATATGGGGGGTTGGGGCACGGGGGCGGCACCTATCGCACACACACACACACACCACCACCACTTTCGCTTATTTTATTATAAGTGGGTAACCCGAAATATTTTTTTCAGTCCTAGCTCATACATAATGCCCCCAAAAAAAAAAAAAATTATAAAAAATGTACTTTTTAAAAACTTTTCTATGTTTAGAAAACCTGGGAACAATTTGAAAAAAAATAATTGTTGGTTAGATTTTTGAGCTTTTTAGACTAAAATTGGGCATGCTGTTTCCCAAATCTGTAGCATTTTTTTTTTCTAGCAGTAAGTTTTTTCCCCCCCCGCTTCCCCCTCCAAAAACAAAATTCCACTTGTAGCCTCATTCAGCCTCATTCAGCTGAAATTCCCAGGCCATTTTTTCGACAACTACCTTCTAAAGATTGAGTGATGTTGAAGAACGCAGTGACACAATGATGAGATTTTGAATCAAGGACAGTTCGTAGGGGATTTGATCGCACAAGTTGAATATTTGCCGTGATTTGGCCTATCCAAAAAAGTTTCAGAAATACTAGCATAAGACTAAAACGAGAAAACATCTTGAAAAAGGAGGGAAACTCTTTCAAACCCAGAGAAAGTACATTTTGAGTATTTTCGAATTTTGCCCCAGCTTTTTTTGGGTTTTTTGCCTTTAACATTCCTGGTTTACTGAAGGAATTGGGTTTCAATCAAAACCAAATGAATGGGATTTTTTTTTGATATAAAAGCGGACTTAAAGTGTGCCTTCTACACAATGGCAATTTTTTTGCGCAGCCCCCTTTTGGGGGCTTTTTGGGTATGTCTTTCTTTAAGAATATGGGATGTAAAGAGAGTCATTGAGTTATTGCAATATGAAAAACCCAAATTGGATCTCTGTGTTGCCCTTTAAAATGGTTCCTTCCTTTTTTGGTAAACAACGTGGTACCAAGTACCCCTGCTTTTCTGTATGTGGGTAGCAGAGTCAAGAGAAGCATTGGGTTCAGACGAATTGGCCCCCGAGATTTTTCTTAAACCTGGAATCCTAACATTGAATGACCCACTTTGTTGACGGGAAGAAAATAATATTCCCACCTCTGCACATAAAACTGTCTCATAAAAATTTGAAAGCTTTGTCAAACGATGGCACTGTTTGAAGTCTCATTTGGCTTTTCCCTGACTGTCTTTAAAAAAATCGGGCCCGGGTGTGTTTATGGTCCCAAATTCGCAGCTCTCAAAGATAACATTTAAACTACATGTCAGGAACCTTAAAAAGAAGCTTGGCTACATTAAAAGACGTCGCAAGAACTTTTTTGGGGAAATACACGTGAAATAATTACACAGAAATTGTTCAGAAACTTTTGGGAGAGCTACAAAGGCTTTTTTGCAACATGAGTATTAAAGTAATTTTTTTTTCAAACCCCTCTTGCCAATTTCCGAAATCTTGGTGTGCTAGGACGGCAAGGTGAAAAGATTTCACCAGATTTGAAAGGGTTTTGGAAAAACGTTCCCGGGTAGATGGGATGGCATATATGGCGACTATTGTTGGAGCATCAAAAAGCGATATCCTCAAGTTGAACACTCGACAAAGTACAAACGAAAATTTTTACCTTTAAACCCGCACAAATTATGCCTTTTTTTCTAAAAACATGATAATTTAAAAAAACATTTTATTTATCCATTTCTTTCATTTTTCATTGTATGTTCATTGCAACTTTTATAAAATAAGCCGTTACTGTTGTACAGTATTTTTTCATATTTTTTTAAAAAACGAAACCTACAGTACAAAAAATTGACGTGATAGAGAAAAACTGAGATCATTTTTTGGGTTCAGCACCCAAAAAATTACTTAAAAACAAGGGGTCAGACCCAACTCAACAAAAATTTGTTCCCCAGTGTAAACCAATGACTTTTCACTATAAAAAAATTTCAAATATGCATTACAAAAAAAATCCAAAAAGATCATCTTTTAAGAAATTTGAATTTTTTTTTTTAAATTTAAGAATTTTTTTTTTTTGGTTCTCGAAAAGTATTTGCTATTTGCAAAATTTTGTACCCCAAAGGGAAAAAAAAACGAAAAAATTGGGAAAAATCACTCTTTTTTCTTCTTTCCAATGATATATTGTTTATTAAATTCGTACAATAGTGGCGAAAATTATCAAAGGAAAAATGGAAAAAGCAGTTTTTCAGTTCGATTGTTGTTTTTGTTTGTCTATCGGGCCTCCACAGGGGGGGACCAGGGCTAGCTTGAGCCGTCAAGAGATGCTTTGATGTCGCGAGGGGGTGCGTTGATCGGTGGGACCTGTGGGGGCAGCGGGGCGGCGTAGCTGCGGGGAAAAAAACGGGGGGCGAGGGGCATGGCCACACTCGCCGTTCCCGGAAAAGAGGGAGTGTCCGTGCTGCTGGCGTGGGACGAGGTCTGGGTTTTCCTCCTGACGGGATGGGGGGACCAGCGGATAAAATCTCCGGTGGGGGGGGGGGGCACAGGCTGCTACCCTCGGGAATGAGGGGGAAGAGTGGCCCTGGGGGCTGCCCGGCCCGCTCCCTGGGGGTTGCTTGTTATCCCGCCAGGGGCCCGTAGGCGGTGACTGCTGGCCCAACTCTGCATATCGAGTTTAAAAACCCGGGGTGCGAACAAAAATTTTTTTAGTGCCCCCCCCTGCGGGAATGTGGTGAAACATGACCATTACAAATTGGATGAAAAATTTCTAACGTCAAGGTATAAAAAACCAAACGGCAAATATCTATTTTTAACCCCAAAAATATGGGGGGTTTGGTGTGGGTTGTGGTCGGGAGTTGAAAAATCTGGCGCAATGGCACCAAAATGTAGCGAAGCCTACTGAAGGGGGTCCCCCCCAGGGTCCCTCCTTTGGGGTTTTTCCCCAGATTTTGAGGTGAACTTTGATCTTGTGGGAGATTTTATAAAATTGAATTATGAAACGAAAAACCCTTATTCCTACTTAAAAAGGCACAGAAAAAATTCAAGATTTCTCCTAGTTTTTTCCGGGAAACATAGGGACCGTTTGTACCGTACTTTGGATAAAAATACTGGGGAAAAAACCTGAATATTGTTTGGCCCCCCCGGGCGAGGGCCAACCATCACGCCCTTAGGGGAGCCTCCAGGGCCCACCATCCCACCCCTGGAGGCACTGCCTACAGGGCTATAGGCCAAAATGTAAAAAAAAAAAAAAAAAAAAAAAAAAAAAAAAAAAAAAAAAAAAAAAAAAAAAAAAAAAAAAAAAAAAAAAAAAAGTAATAACTGGATACATATTTTTTTGCAGACTGTCTTTGCCTTGCCGGGTTATATCAAATTCCGAGTTATACAATGCCGGTGCACTCAGCAGGGTGGTGCGCGTCAGACTTAACACCGACGCCCTCACTCTCCCCACCCTCTGCAGTAGCACCCCATCTTTCCCTCCGGTTCCTCCAGTAGCCCTGTGTTTCTACAGTCAGCCCCAGGATCCTGACCAGGCGAAGGGCTGGCGTCAGCCCCGCCTCCGGTGCACTCGGCAGGGTGGTGCGCGTCAGACTTAACACCGACGCCCTCACTCTCCTCACCCTCTGCAGTAACACCCCTTGTTTCCTCAAGCTCCTCCAGGGGCCCTGTCTTACTACAATCGGCCCCAAGAACCTGAGAGGACGGTGGGCTAAGTGTAGCTCCACCTCTGGTGTACCGCGCAAGGTGCGACCCGTCGCCCTTCCTACCGGCGCTCTCAGTCCCCTACCCCCCTTGCGGTGACACCCTTCTTTCCGAGTTCCTTCTCTAGTGACCCTGATGTACTACAGTTGGTCCCAGGAACCTGAGAGGACACCGGCTCATCCTTATTCACAGCCTTCCTGACCATGGACCTCGTGATGGCACAGAGTGAGGCTTCCAGTACCCCGCACCCGTTCTCCACACCAGCCGAGGCCTCAAAGGTCTCCTCTGGGACCGCGACGGAGGGCGTAGGTGAAGGAAATACCCTAGCTCCCGCCAAGTCATTTCCCCAGCAGGAAATTTACCCCGTCCACTGGCCATAACATCCACGACAGCCACGTGAGCTGCAGCTGTCACAATAGGACAAACCAGCGCCACAGGCACACAATCATAGTACCTCCGTCGAGTTCACCCCCCGACAGAGCACGTAACACCCTGTGCTAACGTCTCTTCCGGTCACATTCCTGCACACTGACTGTTGTGCACCCGTGTCTCGAAACACCGTGACTGGATAACAGGAACCCTCAATCATTACCGTGCCTTGACACGTGAAGGGCTTACACCAGTCCAGGGGCGACTTCCGAGAGAGCTTATCTGTGGGCGACGTTAACGGGAAGACACGTCACTGGCCTCTACCGGTGAAGTGCTTTCCTAGCTACTCCCCAGTGTACCTGAGGCCACAGCGCCACCCTTGTCCTCCTCCAACCTTATACATAATACTTACTTACTTACTACTTACTTATATAATAATACTTATACAATACAACCTCCATACGAGTGGCGGCAGTGAACTCCAAGCGAGACTTTTCCCAGCTCATACTGCCTCTGTCCTCTCCGCTTCCTTATACTGCCTCTGTCTCTCCGCTTCCTCAGACTGCCACTGCCTTTCTGCTTTTCTCTCCTCTGCCTCCAACTTCCTCAATTCCAGCAGCAACAGAGCCTCCGTTGACAACCCTCCCTGGTATACAGGCGTGGAGTGCATTATACCGGGGTTGTCACCACGGCCACCCGCCAGACAAGGGAGCGGACTGTGTGGTTGGGACGGGCGGTAAACGACCGTGCTCGGGAGACGTTGGTCGGGAGTCCTCCTCGTGAACCAAGTGCAGGAGAGTGCATAGTGGACTAGACTGCACTCAACTGACGTACAAAAGATAACACAAAACAACACAAAACGTATTACACTTCTGTGGGATAGTTAGTTAGCAAGTGTAGCCTGGCAACCTGGTGCCGGCAGCATTACGCCTGGCAACCCCATGTGGTAGCCGCTAGGCAGACAGTCGAGTCACACCGCCGTCTTGGCTTGTAAAGGCGGCGTCACACTAGCACTTTTTTCCGTCTAGTTATCGAACTTCGTCGCTCTGACTAGTTTTTTCTCGCTCTGACTAGTTAGTCCTAGGGATGTGCACCTTTTTTCGGTATACCGAAATACCGTATTTTAGCTCCGGTATTACCGGTATTTACCGGTATTTTGAGTTTTTCGGTATACCGGTATCGGTATTGGTGGTACATCGGTATACCGGTATCGGTAATTATTTGGTCGGTATTTTGGATTTCGGTATTGTGTTTTTTTGTCGCAATTGACCGGATTTGCCGAGAAACGCATGGTAGCGTAGCGCTCATTGGCTCAGAACGTCAGAATCAGAAGCGCGTTATCATTGGCCGAGCTTATTTACCTATTTCAGACTGGTATCAAGCCCGTATTATACGCGTTAGTTTTCGACCACGTACTCTGCAACGGTCATTGGCGTCGTTCAGTCTACACACAGCTTCACACGCTGGAAGTTGGAGGACAGACAGTGCCTGCTATCGTCCACAATTATACAAGTGACAATTGGCTAGAACGGTAAGTAGAGAATTTGATAATGAAATAAAATAGCCTATGGAGTGCACTTCCTTGAAACTTTTGAAATTAACATGATGTTTGACAGGCTGACTCATTGATTTGTTTT
>JACEEZ010026157.1:21174-37239 GCA_016584305.1 Chionoecetes opilio | reverse complement strand
ATAATTCAGTGTTATCCAGTCCCGTGGGCAAGTCAGTGCACCCGATGGGGTAAGCACAAGACTCAGTGCATAATTTGAGCCACTATCACCACGTCAGACCAACCAGACACCCGGACCGAGTTTCTGACCAGACTGCCTAGCCTAAACAATTACAGTAAGTACAATAACACAAATAAAATAGAAGAAAAACAAAGGGTTCCTTTAGTATTTATAATGTCGTGTTAAAAGTCGTTGCATAATACGAGGCATGTATTAAACATGTACGGTAAGCGCACCATGACCGAAATCGAGTTAGAATGGATTATATTGCCAAACCCTCTTTATCCCGGGCGAGTCAAATGGAAGTTAATATTGAACCGCAAATAGGGTCGGAAAGTCCATCCACTAACATTGTGCCAGGTCCGTGCCGCGGCGAGTCTAGCTTGTACCGGAGGGGGACTTCACAGGACTCCTCTCTCTCTCTTTCTCTCTCTTCTCGCCTCTCTCTCTCTGAACGGCAGGGTGCAAGGTTGGTAGAGACGTGACAGTTCCCAATGTGCAGAGTCCCTGTGCATTTCGGTCAGCGGTTCGAGTCAGGCCTAGTTTCAGCATGGGACGTGGGGCGCTTTGTATAGTCAAGAACCTTGTAGTTGGTACTTGGCAAAGTGCTAGATAGGATGAAAATCTTATCATCTCTCTTCTCTCTCTCTCTTTACTCTCTCTTCTCTGCTCTCTCTCTCCTCTCTCTCTCTCTCCTCTACTCTCTCTCTCTCTCTCTCTCTCTCTCTCTCTCTCTCTATGGAGTAAGCGGCACTTGTGTACACACGATGGTGGCCGCTATGCGCCAGCGCGTTTCATGACACCGTAGGACAAAGACTCGCCAATCAGAGCTCTCGTAGCACCCCCGCCATCCCAGCTGCCATGCCAGTGTACCTCCATCGCATCGGAAAGAGTTCTTTAGTTATAATTTACGGTACTACATTACGGGAGTAGTCGTGTTCATTTATAAGTGCATAGGTCAACAAGAAAAGGAGTGCCTATGTTGGGCTGGGCATGTCTATTTATTGTGAATTACAGTTTCTACAATGATCTACTAATAAGGTACAGAATCACAATCAACATATTATGTTTTTTTTAGTAACATGCATCTTTCCTAAGTATACTTACACATCATTAACCGGAACTTTTCCATTAAACCGGCTACCCGGAAGTCCAGAGATATCCGGATAAAAAGGTATTTTTCCGGTATATATTATATATATATATATCTATATATTATATATATAATTATATATATATATATATTATATATATATATATATATATATATAATATAGATATATATATATACTATATATATATTACCGTATTTGCCGGCGCAAAGACGCAGTTTTTTCCCTTAAAAAGGAATGCAAAGTTCACCCTGCGTCTATGCGGCCGGCCATATTAGCGCCATGAGAGGTCGGGCAACAGAGAATGCGAAAAACAGCCGAGTGGTGATTACTAAAGGGGTTCTGAGTGACCTCTGCTGAAGCAGTAGTCCACTGAGCACAAAATTTGTAACTGTGTTATCAACAGTAATTTATAATACTAAGAAAGGTTGGGTTAAGGGAGAAAAAATGAGCTGGGGGCACAGATAGCGATTGCTGCTGCCAAGTGATGGGGGCCCCCCCCCGTGTCAAGAGGTAAACATCAATCCACCTCCGCTGCTGCTCTCCATTGTAAAACATCTGATAAAACGTCTCGGCAAGCCCTCCGTGCAGCACCCCACCAGGGGTCATTTACCGCTCAGACTCCTCCCCGCACCCATGGACAAAACAAACATCCCGCATATTAGATGTCGCCTTAACCCGCATCGGATCGGGCCAAACAAGTTGACACAACAGTTGGGAAGGAGATGATAGGGGGAAGGCAGAAAATGGTGATGGAATTTTTGCTGACTGGGTATTGTAGATAAATGGAATAGTGAAACAAAGAGCATGTTAAAGTTTCATTTGAAGGAGTTGTGAGCGGTGAGAGGGAGCGTAGTATCTGGGGAGTCTGTCTATACCACAAGGATGGAGAAAGGGCGTCCCGGCTTGTAGTTATTTGACAGCGAGTCCATGTACAAACGTAGGGGACAAGGAGCGTTGCGCAGCGTGTGTGTCTCTGTGTGCCTGTAGCTGGATGAATGACCGGCTGGTATTGCAGTTGTGTCAGCGAGGGACAAGTCAGTGTCAGCGTCATGGTTCACCTCGGCGTCTAATCCTGGTCCAGACACAGGGGGGGGCCTAAAGGCCGATGCAGGTGTTGTATTGGGTGGTGTGTTAGCGCCGCTACAGTGGTAAGCAAGATGACGATAGGAGACAGCTAGGCGTTTGTACCACCTCGATCCTCAATACTCAAACCTGTACCTCTACGGATAAGGAAACGGTGTGAAAGAGTGCTAGTAAAAAGGCTCTGCAATGGTAACTGTAGGACGGGACAAAAGTTCTTCCACACGGTACAATAAGAACCAAGACCCATCACGGCGCCACACCGCCGCCTCAAGGCCGAATCACACCATACCATTCATTGGTGAAATTGGTGGACAGGACACTGTCTCAATTCAACATCCGTTAGAATTTCTTAACCATTCAAACAAATAGACGTGTTACACTAAACGGTGTGCCGCCGCACGTTACGGCTCCAAACATCACTGTCCTGTCACGTAACGGTTTTGGGAGAATATTTAACGTAATGAGACTGTGCGTGCTAATAATTGTCGTTTTCTCAAGGCTTTATGTACCCAAAAACAAATGTCTTAGAGTTCAACTCCTCTTTCTTCATCCGACAGAAGTGCTATTAATGCAAATTCTTCAAGCATAGCCTCTGAGGCACCATGTCTGCTAGAGGGTGAGCAGGAACTGCCGAAAATGACAGAACCGTGACGACTGTGTGAATACAAGGACGGCTGAACGGAACGCTGCCGTGATTCAGAGTGTGGAATCAGCCTTCACTGTACCTTCCTGAAGAAGACTAATCAACCCTCGCGACTGTGATAGATTCATAGTGTAAAACCAGTGCAAATATCGTCGATCCCCGACAACGGTGCCCTTCAAACAATTACAACAATAACAACAAGGATACCAGAGGTTACCAGTGTTATAAAAAATATTCTTCGTGTAATTTTTGTTATTGGACAACCACCGAATTTCGAGGCCGAGACTTTTTTTAAGTCCTCCCTGATAGTTTTGATGTGTTTGAATTAATCGGCTCTCATTTTGTCGGGATATCAATGTTGTTTGCATGTGTGTATGTGGGGGAGGCAACCTGCCCTAAAGGGTCGGCCCCCGCAAACATTGCTATGCTTCACAGTGCCATATTATTGGTAGTTTTCGTGATTTCTCTTATCATCCGTTACTAAACAACCCTCACCTCTAACCTAACCTAATTGATTTAACTAACTTACTTTTGGCTGAAGTAATGGTAGATTTCGGTACTCCGTGTAAATGCCATATTATTCAATTGCGCATGGGAAATGGGAGTTTCAAAATACTCATAATGAAGAAAGCTACCACGATGGTGGTCGGTAAGGAGTCCTACCGTAGATAAACAGTGAGTCCGCGAGAGTTCTACGTCTTGTGTTCTTACAGACGTGTGGTGGCGTTAAATACTTACATTTGTTACAACCATGATTTCAGAAAGTTTGGAGGGGCTATCTGGAAAGTCTGGGTCATTTTGTGTCTTCATCTGGGTCATATTAGGGCTATAAATGAACAAATTACAAAAATAAAACGAGTGGCGACCTCACTATACCTTAAATACAGTAAAGACGCCAGCTAGTATTTAACCCAACAGTTGAGTCGCCACTCTGGGAATTCAGGGAAATAGAGGTAAAAGTAAATCAAGTCTTATATTATATATAGCTGCGGAAGATGCTTGGATAATAATAAAAATTCCTCGCCAACGTTGAAAATAAATTTTATTTCAAGTTTGAAGATCTGCAAGTCTTGTTTCCTGTCGCCGAAAAGCTACTTGTTTACTGTCTGGCATCGCGCGAAGAAAAACGTGAGAAAGCAAAAATGCGCAACAGTTAATATTGACAGATTACAAAGCATAAAACAACGCTGAAACAGGGTAGATTTTACCAGTCATGACATAAACTACTGTGTATCATTCTTCAGGGGCAGATAAAAAATCAGTAGTGATAGTGATGCTATAATTCGTAATTATTTGGCGCATGGCGACTTACTTGCAGGTGGCGGACTTCACTGACAGGTGGCGACTCACTGCAGTGGCGACTTCACTGTTATCTACGGTAGGACTTGGAAAGCTACTACCAAAATAATACCAATATCTATACGGCAAAATTTTCCACAAAGTCTAAACAATAGCAGAAAAGCAACAAAGGAATACCTACAACATTGAATCTAAGCTATATGTCATAGGTTGCAAAATATTAGGAATATCAATTCGTGGGGGCCATCTGCAAATATATTATGAATTTATGACCAATTTGGTTACACTGTCATTCCCTTACATTTTAACTAGTATACATTGTTCATTACTTCACTGCACAGTGATTTGTATTTAGGACATGTTCATAATTATAATCATTTGCTTTCCCCTACAAATCTTTTATTTTTTTTATTAACTGATAATTTTTACGAGGAAAAAAAAAATTGCCATCAAAAACTGCCAATATATTTTTTTTATTCTCAAAACCTCTTTGTAAAATAGGGGTGCCGTCTTATGCGGAGGTGAGTCTATGCGACGGCAAATACGGTATATATTATATATATATAGAGATATATAGATATATACAGTATAATTGTATAGAGACTTTATATATAGTATATAGTATATAGATTGATATAGTAGTTATATATATATGTATACAGGA
Organism: Chionoecetes opilio; assembly: GCA_016584305.1. Lineage (NCBI taxonomy): Eukaryota > Metazoa > Arthropoda > Malacostraca > Decapoda > Majidae > Chionoecetes > Chionoecetes opilio. The sequence goes on along the minus strand of JACEEZ010026157.1, from coordinate 32,396 downwards.
GATATATGTATATATATAGTATATATATATATAATAGATTATATACAGGATATTATATATATATATATTAATATATATATATATATATATATAATATATATTATATTATATATATATATATATACATATACATATTACCTATTATATACACATATATATATATATAAAGTATAATATAGTATAATAATTTTTGACATTTATATTATATATTATATATATAATATATATATAATATATATATATATATTATATATCGATATAGATATAGATATATAGATATAATATATATACAGTCGGCACCCTCTGAATTTAACGGGACTTTGGATTTAACGGAACCATTTGCGTGACAAATTTCGGGCCTAGAATGGCATGCCAGGACGAATTATGCGCTCGAAATTGTCAAACTCAAGATAATCTATTATTCTCTCATTTATTTCGGGATTACTGGGTTTAAGGAGTTTGATGTATCAGATATTAAGATATATAAGAAGGAGCCTGTGTGTAGTGATACAGTGGTAGAAGGTGTGTTTTGGGTTTAAAAATAGTAACTACAGGGAGCCCCGAAATATACGGAGCAGTTAGGTTCCACCTGCCTACTCGTAAAGCAAAATCTCGTATTATAACGAAACGCATAACTAATGGTTAAAATACAGGTTTGTTACAGGACTCATCCCATTTATATAAAAAAAAAAAAAAAAAAAAAAAAGACATGTTTTTCAAGCTAAAATAAACTATAGCAAACACAACAAACACAACAGCGTCTATATTACCCACCTGTACTACTATTCTGTAGAAAAAGAATTCTGAAAGAGAAAATAGCCCACAAAACATAATTGCACATTAATACAACATTAAAACATGCATAACAAGCAAAAAAGGACGTTGTAATGTAGGGGCACGCTGGCGTCGATACAAGAGAAGGTAGTGTAGCGGTTCCCAAAAGGTTGGGGCCGCACACCTGGCTAATTACTTTTAAAGGTCGGCCTAGAGGTGCCAATAAAAATAAAAAGTTGAATTTTTCTTCCTACTGTTGTTTGAAAATGTTCATCTATGCAAGAAACCATCGTATGCAAGTTTGACCTCAACGGTTGATATTTAGGGTGGCGGATTACAACTTTGGTTATTTACCCTTATGCACTGGCCTATAAGGAGGGATGTCATCTCTTGAAAGCGGACAAGCCGGACATCCCTTCCCCAGCAGGGATGTGGTCACCCCTGGTGAGTATTAGCCCCTCGGTGGGGGGGGGTATCATGGGGAGGCCACCCCACTCATGTGGCCGGCTTGCCGGGAAGGGAAGCCTTCGAGGTCCCCGGGCTGTGATGGCGATGGGCCTCCCACAACCTTAGAGGAGGAAAATGGGGCGCTGTTCCTCGTCTTTGGTCAGCCGGAGGTTGAAGGACTGGATGAGCGCCAATCCTCGCTCGGCTGTGTCGTGACACGAGCGCGAAGATCCCTCGATTCGGCGGCAGGCCTCGAAGTACGATCCTCTTCCTGCCACTTCCGAGGGTTTGGGACAGGAAGTCGGTCCTGATACAGAGCTTCGAAGAGGCGGGAGGAATTTTTTTCGTGGCGAAGGAGGGACAGTGTTGCCGCAGGAACTTGGATGAGGGGAGGTTTATTCGCTTGCGGGTTCCTCGGCTCCTCACGTAGAGGAATGGCCTTGTACAATTGCTGGTTTGTCGGAGACAGAGGGAAACGTGAGGAGAACAGTGACAGGCCAATGAGATCTTCGCCTCAAGTATCAGAAATGCGGCTCAGAGTGGAAGCAGGCCTCCGAATACTTTCGTCGTGTACTGAAGGTGTCCTAGCGAATCAAGATCGTTGGCGGGAGCCGTAGGATGGAACCGTCGATTCGAACCATTCGCAGGGACGTAGATCTTCGGTTGCGAACGATGAGAACCGCTGGAGGGAAGGGCTGACATTTCTCGAGGTGTGGACGACTCCAGTCAGTGCTCCCGGAAACAAGATCATCTCAGAGCGTAAATGATACGCGCACCCAACCGCGCTCGATGAAGCGCTCCGGGGCTACGGATCGAGGTCTTCAGAAGAGCGCCGCCGAGGAAAAGGATGCTCAGCTCAGGCGAGTTCCTTATAGTCGTCACGGGGTGCTTTTGTCGTGAGCAGACGTTCCAAAACCTTGAATGAGATCGTCCCTCTTGGAGACCAGAGTCTCGGTAGCTCTTCGTTGTTGGAGGTTTATTGCCGATGGTTGATGCCAAGACAGTAGTCCTTGAAGCGAGAGAAGATGGTGATCTAGGACCCAGAAGATGACCCCCAACAACACGTAGAAAAGGCTCTCTCAAGGAACAGTTCGTGGACGTGATGACGGCAAGCAAGTGAAACGAGGGGTCGGCCGATCTTCTGTTGGCAAGATGGTGCAATGCACCATTGACTTGGCCTCAGTGTGGCATGGTTGTGTTCGAAGCACATCGCCACGACTCGTTCCTGGACCCCCCAGTCTTCTAGAGCCTCGAACACAGCTGTAGCGGCGGCATCACCAGTTCCGGAGTGCAGTTTCGGGTACTTCCTAGGAGCTTCTACACTCCTTCTCCTGTGGACGAGGATGGCGAGTTCTTGCGAGGCGCCGAGTGCCAATGTCCTGAGGAAGGATCTTCTGTCCCAATGAACGGTAAGAGGGTTAAGAGGACTGAAAGTCTCTTTCGAGTCCTTCGCCAAAGTGGACCTGTACTTCGCTCTTGCCTGTCGAATGACTGGGGATTCAGGCACAAGGCTCTTGTGGATCGTGGCCAAGCACTTGCCGTAGCCGCCACAATTCGAAGGGCTGGGCGGCTATGACCCAGTTCTGTGAAGGGCTCGACGAGATCAGGGGATAGGACGGACTTTCGTGCCCCGTTGTCCCTCAATCGCTTTGGTGTGAGAAGCGACCCCGGCGTCGGAACGAAGGAAGTCGATGTGTTTGGCAGCGGGTGGACTTGAGACTCAACGATGACGACTCCAGCTCCACCCATATCTTCTCCTTTGGCGTCTGTTGACGGCTACGGAGAGAGAGAGCTTTCAGTCGGCAAAAACCATTCTTTCAGATCTTGTCCAGACCAGCCATCGAACCCCGCCCCCCTTCTCGCTGGGCAAGATGGATTTCCTTGTCGTCAGAATGGGTCATCAGAGTGAGGGCGTCGGGTGGGCGATGTGTCCAAAAGGTCTGGGAGGACTTTCTTGGAAGGTCTTCTGTTTTCGGCAGGCGTGACTCCAGGAGTTATTCTTGCTTTTGCTCAGGATCTCCACGCGTCGAAAAGTCCAGTAATCTTCTTCCTCAACGACTAGTTCTGAGATGGTGGGGATCTAGCCTCGTGATCCAGAAGTCGAGGACTCCTTTGCAGCCTCAGCTACACTCTGCTGCACCGTCTTCTTCTCTTCCTTGTGTGCGTAGAAAAATCGTCGTAAAACGGCCCACGGTGGGAAGTTTGGTCCTTTTGATAGTAGAACACTATGGCCAAGAAGCCAAAACGGTCAGTTTGCTTTTATCGTGGTCATACCTGAGGGCGAAAAGAGAGGACAAAATTTTCAAGATCGATCGCCACCTCTAAATATCAACGATTAGCCTGAAACTTTGCAACACCCGACAGTTTCTAAGACAAGGGCAGAATACCACAAAAGTACGGAAAAAATATTGAACTTGTTGAAAAATTACCCCTATGCGCTATTGGCACACTAGCTCCAGGCCACGCCATATGCTTAATTACCCTTCAGGTCAAGCCTTGCTAGGGGTGACCGATTTCGGTCCCAAGGTCTAGGCCGCCACCACCTGCTAATTACCCCTAAATTGTCAGGGCCGAGCCATATGATTAATTCCTTCAGTCCACGGCTTGCTAGGGGTGACCTCACTCGGGGTCAACCAAATCCCCCTTTGTCCAGCCAGGGAGTTGATATGGCGCGCATTTTGAACTTGATAATTTTACTCACCCCAGTTTGATGCCGGTCGTTACATTGGATTTGATCGCGTATATTTGAAAATAGACCCTAATTTACACATCTCGTACCATCGGGTTATCTTATACCGGAATGCTCGTATAACGGGACCTCCCTGCATATATATATATATATAATACAGACTAGTTCAAAAAGTATGCGGGCGCCCTGCTCGCGCCCTCGCACAACAAACAATTACAAGGAAAGGAAATTTATAGGAAAATAATGTATTATAATATTTAATACTTGGTTGGGTGGCCTTTTTCTTTCTTCACGGCTTGGAAACGTCGGGGTAGTGAAAGAGCTAGGTTTTCTTAGGTGTTCAGGTGAGTGTTTACCAAGGACTTACGGATGGCCTTTTCGAGCTTGGGTATGGAGCTGAACGTCATTTCAACGCAGATTCCTTCTTGAACCATTTGTGCCAGAGATTCTCAATTGGGTTCAGGTTCCGGGCTGTTACCTGGCCAACCTTTATGAAGGGTACCAGCAGTCATCAAGCCAATGAGGACAGATTTGGCAGTGTGAGAGGTAGCACTGTCCTGTTAGAAACACACTGGCACGGCGTACCTCGAAAGAAACTGGAAATGTTCCACAAAGCAGCTTCCAGGTAAAAACAGCTGATTCACTTTAAGGTTTTTACCTATCTTGGGGGAGGCTGGAGTAGAGGGGTTTTTTTTTTAGCGTCTCACGACTGGCGTGCTCGGTGCACCGATTCATCCCCGGAGAAACCCAAAACCTTTCTGGCACGTCGAGTGGCCTAAGAACACCCACATGCCTGCCCATCAATCTACCTTCGATTTGCGGAGTGCACCGGAGGACACAGGGGGGCGGCATTGAGCCTCTAATCACAGGCGTCACTTATAAGAATCCTGACTGCGCCACCACGGGCGAGGGCCAACCAGCACAGCCCACAAGTGGGCCTTCAGAGCATACCATCCGAGCCCTGGTCACCACTGCTCTACAGGGCGATATAGGCACAGATGTAAAAAAAAAAAAACCCACCTTTGTAACCTCCTAATCTGACTATCTAACCAACCTTTTGTACCTTCCTAACCTAATACAAATTAACCTTAATCTTTTGTAACCTTCCTAACCGACTATTCACTAATTGTTCTTGGTTCTATAATTCGTAATTTGGCCGAGCCAGCTCAACATGAAAATACTCAGAAGGACGAGATCTCCACAATGAAAATAGGTAAGGATAGTATCTGGAGGATGCCACTAATACCAAGCAATTACCGGGCTTGCTTTAGTACAGAAAATGTCAAAAAAAATAATAATAAATCAACTACAGCAGTGCACATAGCAGAACGTGGTCTCTGCGGGGCGGGTTGGGAACGGGCACCCCCTGCACCTGTAAACAAACATTGATTTCCCACAAAAACAAGTGCCAGGATTAATTAAAAACATCAAAACTATTCAGGAAAATAGCTTCAGCCTCGAAATCGGGGGATGACAATCTAAAAAAATTACCACAAAATCTAAACCTAACTTAAACCTATACCTAAACCGCCACTTCTAACTCAAAACTTAGTGAAAAGATTGAACTAACATTATTGAAGTCGCTACTCGTGCGTCGCTGGGGACAGCGCCAATGGCGGGCGGCTTCTGGCCTAACTTTCAAATGTATCATGGAACATTGGATTATTTGCAGAAAGAAACGTCAAGGCCATTTTGGACCATACACATTCAATGTTCTCTTTTTTCATGATAATTTTATTCTAAAACTTTTTTGGGGCTTCTTAACAGAGTAACGGGTCCCGCTGTAAGATATTAAGCAGCGGCGGGAGGGGCATGACAGGAATATGGTGTTGTGGGAGCGCTCGCGCTCACACTGACCGGCCCGGTGGCTGGGTACATTTCTTTATTACGGCAGAAAGGCCCCAAGAAGGATTATAATCAGCTTAGGTAGGTCTTAAGGTAGGGTTTTTTGTTAAGGAAAATAGCTTTCTGGTGTTTTTGACGTGCTTTGATGATTTTTGACCCCCTCATTATACTGCAAATATCTCGTTCTGAGTTCCCAAAAAACCTGGCTTACGACAGTTCCTCAAGGGTTTGTGGGAGAGAGAACTTTCCAGAAACAAGTGCTTTCTCCAGAAATGAATCCCAAATTAGTTGCATTACATCAAGAACACAGCAAAAACTCATTATCTTCAAACAGTTTCTTGAGAACTCTGTCTGCAGATAACCAGAAAACTTTATAAATATCTCACATATTTAGTGCAACTTGCTAGAGGATTGGAGAAGCCCTTCTTCTTCTTTTTCTTTTTTAACATTTTGTAAGCGTCTATAGTGCGTGTTAGGCAGTGACCTCCAGGGGGGGGATGGCAGCCCTGGAAGGTCACTCGAGTACAGTGATGGGATGGCCTCTCACCCGTGGTGGCGCAGGCAGGATTTGTCATAGTGACGCCTGTGATTAGAGGCTCATGCCGTGCAATCCCTTGCAGGGATAAAACGAAAATTATTTTTCAAACGGTTTGGACCGATCAGACAACAGTATTATTAAAGTTTCGTTTTTCGTTTCTCTCCAAACATAACAACATAAGAAAAATAAGGAAAGCTACAAGAGGCCTGGCGACCTTACAACAAGGTATTATCTGTAACTTAACACCAGAGCTGGGGCAGTATTTAAATACATTTGTATTTAAATAAGTATCCAAATACATTTAGGTATATCAGAAATGTATTTATAAATGTATTAAATACGTATCTAAAACATTTATGTATTTATAAATACATTGGTTGTTCATGTATTTAAATACAGTATTAAAATACTTTAATGAGTATTTAACTACATTGTATTTAAAATACTCATAAAATAAAAATGCATACTTTTTATTAGTTTAATTTGGCCATAACCCGCCCCGAACTATTGGCAACCATGATTTTACAGTGAAACCAGTGTTTCCACTGGCAAGGAAATGTCCTTATTTAAGGGAAATTTAGGCACTGAGAAGGAAATTTCTAAGGAAATCCCTAAGAAAATCCATTTTTTGGGACATGTTAAAATTTGGTGTGTATTTAAATGTATTTACAAATTTATTTAAATACAATGGATGTATTTAGCATTTAGTATTTAAATTACATCGTATAAAGGTTAATTAGTATTTAAAATACATTTCTCTATGTATTTAGGATTTAGTATTTAAATACATTCAAATGTATTTAGGGCCAGCTCTGTTTAAAAATACACTACCTACACCACCTCCCTTCCCCATCCATGAATTGGTCCAGACTCCTTTAAAGATCACTAGTGACCTCCGCACTGACCACCTGACGACTGAGTCCCATTCCAAAATCATTTATCCACCCTATTGTGACCCAGTTTTTCCCTATTTATTTTTAAATCTACACTTTTCCAGCTTGAATCTGTTAACTTCTGTTCCCCTGCTTACTAGCCGTAAGGAACCTTTCCCTTACATCGCCTTTATTGTTTGTTTTTTTTGTTTTTTTTTTTTTTTTTTATCCCTTTAATCCACTTAAAAAATTCTATCACATCGTCCTACTCTCCGCCTCTCGAATGAGTGTAGATTTAATAGGCTTCAATCTCTTCTCATAACTACAAGTTATGCATCCCATAAAGCAGTTTGGTCATCCTTCTCTGCAATGATTCTAACAACGCTATATCATCCTGTACTAGGAGACCCAAAACTGAACAGATAGTAGTTAGGTCCTAGTCTGACTAGAGCCCAAATAAAGCTTTAGATTATTGCTAAAGCTCTATTTATGTCATAAACCTAAGCACTCTACTTTTAGACTCCTGGTAATGAATTCCTAACACCCTGTTAGCTCAATTCTTGCCTCAAAAATATATTGTTTCCAAGGACGGAGGTTGAGTTTACCGCACACCCAAATAATTCTCACCCTATGATTCTTTTCAGCGATTACATGGCGTATACTAGTGTACACGGATTTTTCTCTACCAACATTATTAGCTACACTGTTAATATTAAATTCCACTGCCACCTGACTACACACTTGTTAAATGATCTAAGTCTCCCTGCATTACTTGTTTACATCAGACTGTGATCTAATAATCCTACCGCCTTGTATCATCAGCATCTTAGTATCAGCCCCCAAAAAATAGCCCACTTACTCCACAGTCCCCTCAGTTTGTTGGGGTTGAGAGGGAAGGGGGCATGTCCCCCTCTATGTAAATATTTGTATAGGTATCTGAAGGGACCGAGCGGATTCATGCTAGAAGGTGCGTCTAGCTCATGTTAGGTCAGAGGTCGGCAACCCCAGAATTCGAGAAGAGACAGTTCTTCAAACTGGCAGGGCAGCATGTGCTGGATGGAGCCGCAGTTTTAATTATGAATGAAAATTACCAAACAATAAAATGTTCCTCTTATTATCTCTTACTTATAGAGTAGGAATATAAACTATAAAATAAAGGAAAATGCACGTAATAATAATAATAATAATAATAATAATAATAATAATTACAAGAAATCATCCCAATATTTTCCTAGAGACCTAGGACCTAGGTCACAGACACTATTGTACTGCAGGTATCTATGCCAGTATTTTATCCCTTATATTTTTTTACGATAATTTGGATATCTTTAAGTCGGTGACAGGAGCTGCACAAGTCTCTTGACTCCAGAGCCGCAGGTTGCCGACCGCTGTGTTAGGTTAAGGCCAGGTTGCCGACCGCTGTGTTAAGTTACGGCCAGGTTGCCGACCGCTGTGTTAGGTTAAGGCCAGGTTGCCGACCGCTGTGTTAGGTTAAGGCCAGGTTGCCGACCGCTGTGTTAGGTTAAGGCCAGGTTGCCGACCGCTGTGTTAGGTTAAGGCCAGGTTGATTATCCTTTAGGGGAAGGGAAGGGCATTAATCAGTTATATTAGCCTTCCCTCCAAAAAAACCTGGTTTCCGACCAGACCCCCAAGCTTGTTGTCTAGAGGGTAAAAGAAGATGGTGATTGGGAGAATGGGTCGAAACTGCATATTTACCGGTATATCTAATCGATCTCATAAAAAATGTATACTGAAGTTAGAAATGTATCAACTGTTAGGAAAGAAATGACAGGTAATAAAAATATAGAAACAATGGTTCTACTGCAGTAAAATACAAGGCAAGTAGTTACATTCCATCCTCAAATTGTAGATGTGAGCATTTGCAGTACTTGTAATCCCTACATCAGCCGTCGGAATGCATAATAACATAAGGGGGGTCAGGGGGGCCCAGCCCCCTGATAGGTTAGGTTGTGTAACCAATGTCCATGTATCTTTCTGAATCGAATTCCTCTCGTGACTTCTGGCATCTAGCTAATAACATCTCTAACAATTTTTCTTCTTCATCTTTCCCTCCTATACTTCACCCAGATGGCTCCACAGCTGTCTCATCTACTTCTAAAGCTGAACTCTTTGCTCAAACCTTTGCTAAAAATTCCACTCTGGTTGATGAAGGGCTTGTTCCTCCTTCTCCTCCACCCTCTGACTACAGGCTTGCGCGGATGATCTTTGCGCCAGAATCCGTTCATCGAGATTTACCGCGCAGATTTAAAGTTGCTTCCCAGCTATAAAAAAATGCAGAAGGCATGAATCGTATGTCTGACAGCGACGTACATCATCTTGCACACTCACCGGTGTGTGGAGGGAGGGTTTCCCTCCCTCTCCTCCCTCCATTGGCGGTTGACAGTTTGCATGATTTTGAACTTATAGCCTCCAGCGTTCCCCTACATCCCGTGTTTTTGCCTGTTTTTGCTGGATTACATAATGGGTGGAAAACATACGGATGGCACAACGATTCAAGCAATCATTGATCTTTACAAGGCTGGGATCAATAATAAGGAAATTTGCAAGCTTAAAGGACTAAAGCTTAGAACAGTGCAAAATTGGATTCGCCGATTTAAGGCTGGCGGAGAGGTGAATCTCCCGCCCCCCAAAAAACAACCAGTGAAACAAAAAAAAACGTGTAACAGAACCAGGAGCGTGTTAAGGCAACAGCTTGATGCCAGTCCTAGCCTTACAGCCAGAGAACTGAAGGAGGAAAATCATACTCTTCTTGGTAATGTGTCGCTTCGTACTGTACAGGAAACTTTGAAACGTGACCTTGGCTACAGGTGTTACCGGGCGCGGAATAAGCCACTGATAAATGACCGCCAAAGGAAGAAAAGGCTTCACTTTGCAAAGAAATACAGAGATTGGCCTCTCGACAAGTGGCGGGCTGTGCTGTGGAGTGACGAAAGCACATTTTGTGTGAGTGGAGGAGGACCAGCAAAAGTGTACCATCGCCCCGGCTCAGACCCCAACGAGCCTCGTTACACACGAAAGACCACAAAACACCCTCCCAGTTTAATGGTGTGGGGTTGCTTTACTTTTCATGGTATTGGGAACTTAGTTATTTTCCCAAAGAACACAACTGTTAACAAAGTGGTGTATTTTGATCTTTTAAATGACCACCTGGAGGCCTGCTTTGAAAAGACACAGGCACAGATTTTCCAACAGGATGGAACATCCTGCCACACAGCTCGAGATGTGATACAGTGGCTTGATGACTGCAAGATTGGGAGAATAGATGACTGGCCAGGTAGTTCTCCCGATATATCACCCATAGAAAATCTTTGGGCCATCATTAAAGACAAACTCCGCTCACGTGACACCTCTACACTCCCCAAGCTTGAAATGGAGCTCCGAAAGTGTTGGGAAGAATTTAAGCCTGAGTTCCTTCAAAATCTTGCTGACAGTGTATCACGTCGCCTTCAAAGGGTCATCAAGAGGAAGGGCTACGCAACGAAATACTAACTACAATTGTAGGTGTTGATATTCTACATTATTTTGTTATAAACATGGTGCGTCATACGTGTAAACATTCCCTTTTCGGAGGCGCGCAGTGATTATCCACGCAAACTGGTATACAGGGAGGTCCCGTTATACGAGCATTCGGTATACGAGAATCCGATGATACGAGATGTGTAAATTAGGGTCTATTTTCAATATACGAGATCGAAAATCCAATGATACGACATTCAAACTGGGGTGAGTAAAATTATCAAGTTCAAAATGCGCGCCCTACCACTCCCGGGCTGGACACAGGGGGATTTGGTTGACCCCAGTGAGGTCACCCCTAGCAAGCCGTGACCTGAACGGTAATTAAGCATATGGCGCAGCCTGACATTTAGGGGTAATTAGCAGGTGTGCGGCCCCAACCTTGGGACCGCAGTCAGGTCACCCCTAGCAAGGCGTGACCTGAAGGGTAATTAAGCATATGGCGTGGCCTGACCTTTAGGGGTAATTAGCAGGTGTGCGGCCCCAACCTTGGGACCGCTACACTATCTTCTCTTGTATCACG
>JACEEZ010026157.1:0-19181 GCA_016584305.1 Chionoecetes opilio | reverse complement strand
TGTATACTGGACTGCGCACGGAATATCGGCCTGTTGCACATGGGCCTAACTTGCCCTGAAATCAGAGGGCCGCTCGATTCATATATATATATATATATATTATAATATATATCTTATATATATATATATATATATCTAATATATAAATAGATATTATATATATATTCATACTATATATATATATATATATATTATATATATTATATATATACATATATATATTATATATATATATACCACATCATATAGACTGGTTTATCAGTATTATGATATACTGTAATCTTCGTAATGTTTTGTTCTATAATTTATCAAATAAAAACAGTAAAACACGTAAGAAATGCCATTACGAGACGAGAAATATCCTTCACTCAATTTTCGCCATTTAAAACTTTGCGAGTCAACTTTTATCATGAGGGTATCAATAGAACGCAATTTTATTAGCTTTCCATTGGCTATATTTCGTTATCTGAGAAACTAATTAGAACCATGCTATTTAGCGTTAAATAATAAATACAATCATCAATCGTGGTATTTTCCCGATTGATGAGGTTTATTTATTTAGTTAACGCTAATTTATACATGGTACTAATCATTTTATCAAAAACGAAATATATATGTAAATAAATACCATCATCAATCGGGAAAATTACCCGATTGATGATTTTATTTATTCATTTTAACGCTAATTTATGCATGGTTCTATTAATTGATCAATAACGAAATATAGCAATGGAAAGCTAATATAATTGCGCTCTATTGTATCCTTCATGATAAAATTGACGCGCAAAGTTTTAAATGGCGAAGAGTTTGTGAATATGGCCGTATTCCTGCGCGTCCGTATACGGGTCTATGGGCTAGTATAAAGTTTGTACCGTACCTGTAATACGCACCATATCATGAATGCAGGTTAGAAAATGCGAAAAACTTACTTGAATGGGAAATCAAATAGAAATCAAACATTTCCATATCCCTAAATTCATGTGCTATGACATTGATCAAAGGCATCAGCACTTGCCTCTGCATATATATACACTGGGGTGCCCATATATGAACTATATTAGTTTAGTCACTCAGGTTAGTAGACTATACTAGTCAGTATATTTACTATAATTCTTTGCATGACCAACTGTAAGCAGTACATTTTGATGGACAATTGTTAGGTTACTCAGCATACCCACTTTATCCATTCATTATGACTAATCTGGAATCCCTCACGCCAAAGTTAAACCAGCTATACCTAATTTAGCTCAGGCAAAATGCTGAAATCCTTTAGAAAGAGTATTTGGAGTGCGGATAAGAGGGTTCCGTTTTGTCCATTTCTCTGCGGACAAGCCTAGACACAACCATGGCCAGTTTGTACAGTCGGCGCCAAAAAACTTAGGACGCCAAAAAACCTAGGACGGGAATAACGTTCTTAGCTGTTTTGACAATTTCGGTGGGAGCGATTGAATTTTTTTACTTTTTTTGTATATCTGGCAGTGCGTTAGGGTGTCTGCTGTAGATTCTTCGCTGCCGCCCGCTCTGTATCTTCCAAGTCATCATAGGAAGAGGTTGTTATGTTTGGTTATCCAACCTTCCTATTGCCCCATTCGCCCCTCCATTTTCTACCGCCTCCTCCAGGTCTACTAAAACATTATCCTGGCCAAATCTCTATCCATTGTGAAGAAGACACATATAGTAACCTCGTATCGAAGTGGGAAAACAATTGGCCAGATAGCGAGGGAGATATGTGTTTCCAAACATACCGTCTCGTTGTGGTGCAGGCGGGGGCAAGATGGTGAGTTAGACTGTTTTGGCGTGGAAAAAAGGGTCAGGGCGACCAAGAAAAACTTCAAAGAACACTAATCAACTGCTCAAAGGGATTGTTGATGTCAATAATAATTTTGAGCAGTTGATCAGTCTTCTTTGAAGTTTTTCTTGGTCGCATTGACCCTTTTTTACAGCTAAAAAATGTGACGTTATTCCGGCCCTAAGTTTTTTGGCGTCCTAAGTTTTTTTGCGCCGACTGTAGTGCAGCTGTGTTGCACAATATTGTGAAGTGCAGCTGTGTTGCACAAAATTGTGTAGTGCAGCTGTGTTGCACAATATTGTGAAGTGTAGCTGTGTGGCACAATATTGTGTAGTGCAGCTGTGTGGCACAATATATTGCAGTGCAGCTGTGACACAATATTGTGCAGTGCAGCTGTGACACAATATTATGCAGTGCAGCTGTGTGGCACAATATTGTGTAGTGCAGCTGTGTTGCACAATATTGTGCAGTGCAGCTGTGTGGCACAATATTGTGCAGTGCAGCTGTGTGGCACAATATTGTGCAGTGCAGCTGTGTGGCACAATATTGTGCAGTGCAGCTGTGTGGCACAATATTGTGTAGTGCAGCTGTGTTGCACAATATTGTGCAGTGCAGCTGTGTGGCCAAATATTTGTAGTGCAGCTGTGTGGCACAAAATTGTGAAGTGCAGCTGTGTGGGACAAAATTGTGTAGTGCACTGGTGGCACAATATATTCAGTCCACTGTGCACAATATTGTCAGTGGCTGGTGACCAATATTGTGCATGCAGCTTGTGCACAATATTTGGGAGGCAGCTGTGTGGGGACAATATTGTGCGTGCAGCGGGGGTTGGCACAATATTGTGCAGTGCAGCTGTGTGGCACAAAAAATTTGCAGTGCAGCTGTGTGGCACAATATTGGTTTGTACAGCTGTGTGGCACAATATTGTGCAGTGCGCTGTGTGGCACAATATTGTGCAGGCAGTGTGTGGCACAATATGTGCATGCATGGTTGGGACAATATGTGCATGCAGCGGTGGCACAATATTGTGGATGCATCTGTGTGGCCAATATTTCAGTCGCTGTGTGGGACAATATGTGTGTGCAGTGTTGGCCAATATTTGGATGCACTGTGGGCACAATATTGTGTAGTGCAGCTGTGGGCACAATATTGTGCAGTGCAGCTGATGGCACAAAATTGTTAGTGCCTGTGTGGCACAATATTGTGTAGTGCCTGTGTGGGCACATATTGTGCGTGCGGAGTGGGACAATTTGTGTAGTGCAGCTGTTGGCACAAAATTGGCAGTGCATGAGTGGCCAATATTGTGTAGTGCATGTGTGGCACAATATTGTGGAGTGCGCTGTGTGGCACAATATTTGGATTGGGGAGCTGTGTGGCCAATATTGTTTGTGCAGCTGGGTGGCACAATAAATTTTTTGGGGTGCGCTGTGTGGACAATATTGTGGAGTGCGCTGTGTGGGAAATATTGGTGCGTGAGCTGTATGAAAACAATTTTTTGGGATGCAGCTGGTGCACACTATTGCTCTTCAGTTTTTTGGGGGGGTCTAGAACAGGGGTTCTTCAAAGTACGGGTTTCGACCAAACTGGGTCGCAAACTTTTGCCATGGGGCGCCAAGTCGTAAAAACCCCCGATAATTATTAAAAAATGTGAAATGAAATATAAGAGGAGAGGAGAGAGAGAGAGAGAGAGAGAGAGAGAGAGAGAAAGAGAGGGGAGAGAGAGAGAGAGAGAGAGAGAGAGAGAGAGGAGAGAGAGAGAGAGAGAGGAGAGAGAAAAGAAGGGGGGTTGTTTTTTGGGGGTGTGTGTGTGTGTGTGTGTGTGTGTGTGTGGTGTGTGTGTGTGTGTTTTTGTGTGTGTGTGTGTTGTGTGTGTGTGTGGGCCGTGGGAAAGGCAGGATTTAAGAAAAATCTCCATTGCCAATTAAGAAATACTTTTTTTTTTCTACTTACGTATTTACAATTTACACAGTCAACTTAAACTTTTTTCCAACTACTTTTAAATTAATAGATAAAATTTACTTTGGGCAACTCAAATATATGCAATTTTTTATACCAATAGCTGTATATGGTATTGGTATGTATCCCGTATATAAGAAATTTTATATGCATATTTTTTAGGGTTGCCCTTATTTTTCAAAGTCAAATTTTTTTGGGGACTCCAGTTTTTGGTTCGAATCCAAAAAAAAAAAATGTGTAAAATATTTTAAAAATAAATTATATTTACAGGTCGCTCAACGGGTCAAATTGGGAAAATTTTGGAAAAAAATGGTATTTTAAAATTTTAAGATGAAATAGTAAGGAAAATTGGACATATTTTGCCGTTTTCCAAATACATGCTAAATAACATACCGTTTTTCCCGGGCATAAACGCACCCCCGCAAAAGACGACCCCTTTTTAAAAGGATTTTTTTGAAAAAAAAAAATATTTTGGGGTTTTTGAAGAAATTTTATTTTTGGAAAATTTTAAACAATGTTTTAAAAAAAAAGGATTTGTAGGGCAAGCAAATGTTATGAGCAGTACAAAAATACTATTCATGTGCAGTGAATGGAATGAAAAATCATCAGTAAAATGAAAAAGGGAATGACAGGGGTAACCAAAAATGGGTCAAAAATCATAATATATTGCAGAGCCCCCACGAATTGATATTCAAATATAATCTACCTATACAATAGCTTAGATTTAATGTTGTAGGTATCCTTTGTTTTTTTCGCTATGGTTTAGACTTTTGGAAAATTTTTGCAGTTAGATTTGGGTATTTATTTTTGGAGTGGGCTTTCCAAAATCCTAAACTTTTCCCAAAACCCCCATCGGTGCTTTCTTCATTCTGAGTTTTTTTGAGCCCCTTTTCCCTGGGCAAATTGAAAAATAATGGCATTACACATATACCGAAAATTACCTTTATTTCACCCAGAAAGTTAAGTTAGGTAAACAATTAGGTAAGAGATGGGTTGGGTAGAGGTGGGGTTTTTGTTTAGAAACAGATGAATGAGAAAAAACAAAAAATTTCCCATAACATGACAGTGTGAAGCGTAGCAATGTAGCGGCCCCGACCTCCCTCCAGGTCGGGGCCGACCTGGAGGGCGGGTTGCCCCCCACACACACACAGTAAGAAAACATTGTTTCCGAAAAAAACGAAGCCAGATTCTTTAAAAACACAAAAACTATTAGAAGGACTAAGTTTTCGTCAAAATCGGGTTGTCCAATAAAAAAAATTCACGAAGATATTTAAAACACTGTAAGGTAACCATCTGTATCTTAGTAAATTTGATGTGCTAACTTTTAATTGTATTTTGTTTGGTTTGTGTTTTCGGTCACCCCACGCTCAGTACGGAGCAGGGCTGGGTGGGGGGGGGAAATGAGAGGCCGGCGGTTCCCCCCGGCACGCCCCCCTCCTCCCCCCCCCCCCCTCCTTTTTTTTTCCCCTGTGTTTGCTTTAGAAGTAACCATTAACTTGTCAATCTTTTACTTCCCCTACAAGCTATCGAGGCCCATGTCGGAAGAACGGGGGGATTCCCGACTGGATGTGCTTGTGGTCGATTCTACTCTTTTTGGGTTTCCCCGTTCATCCTTTGGGCATAAATGGATAGGGGCCCACTGGGGGGGCCACCGTGACGTGGAGCGAATTCATTCGGGAAGGAGGATCAGCCTTGCGCACCCCGCCGCCAGTGATTGGTTTTTGACGAACGGATTTCAGTGCGTTTTTTTATGATGCCGCAACAAACTCGTGGGGGGCCAGTGGAAATGGCGCAGGGGTTGACCGGTGTCCTTCAGAACCAAATGAGGAGTTTTCGGTGCCCCGTGAAGTAGCTATGTTGAAAGGAATTCGAAAAAAAGGATCGCTGATGGTTGTCTAGTTTTATGAAAAAGGGTGTACAGGGCCAGTTAAAGGACTGATACCCTTTAAGGGATGATCCACGTAACAAAAAGGAAAAAATTCGGCCAGTGCTGGATTTTAGAGAACTTAAATCAACGTCGACGCTTTCACGGGCCCCACGCTGATGTGTGTCAACAAAGCTGAGAAGTGGGGTAAACAAGGTTTAATGTGGAGTGATTGACTTGGGAAAAAACGTACTTGCAATTTTTTTTTTTAATTCCCTATGTATGGCCTTACCCAAACGTGGGTTCAAGGGGGGCAGGTATTGCTTGACCTGCTTAGGGTTTGGGCTAAACTTCACCGTTTAAAAATGAAAACAATTCTGAAATGGGTTTCTGTCACAGGACTCTGTTGTCAAGGAAATTGGCCTACTTGACGATATATTAGTTAAATGAGGACTGTTCGACAGCAGAGTAAACAACGCCTCGCTCGTTACGGTTGACAGCAAGACTCAGAACGGCCTGACGGTGCACCGGGGGGTTTGGGCCTTTAGAGTGTGGGGGAGCGAGGCAGTTGCACTGGAAGCGGATAACAAGGGGGGAAATGCCAAATCGACTACACGCCGTTCATGTTTTTTTTACTGTGCAACTCCTCGGTCACTTTTTCCCGGGCCCCTTTCGTTGGTGAGAGTTGCTGTTGTTTCATTAAAAAAAAATCAAACCCTCTCCTCAGTTGGGATGAGGTGGTTACCCACGACCGCTCAAAGCAATTATTGAGGAGACTGCCAATAATCAGGAAAACGATCCCGTTTAGGAAGATGGGACGTAAAGGGAACAAAACCCGAGTGGGGGCGCCATCCCTGGGCCCTTAATCTGACGAGGTGGGGCTGCTCATAGAAGACCCAGCTGGCTCCGCAAGGTGACGCCTCTCAATCAATATGGGTGAGCTCGGGTGCGGGCGTACAAGGGCTCAACCTCGCTCAGCCTGGCGATAAAGGAAGTGGGGTTTTTTGACTGATTCTTCAAGTTTTTCGATGAAACTCGACGTCTCTTAGGGAAAAGCAGACGAGGACGAGAGCACAAGCGAGATGCTCATTCGACGGGGGAATCGGTCTGGTGACGTCCTTTAGTTGAAGAGTGCGGGTTGCAGGGGCAAGTGTCCCTAGTACCATCGAAAGCAACAAAGGGAGCGCACTTACTCGCGTGCCAGCTGTGGCTGAAGACCACTGCCATCCTGCAGCCGTGTTATGGCCATGGGCGACCGAGCATCGACGACTTAGTTAAAAAGAGTGCAGACACTATGGGGCCCCCGGGCGTAAGGCCACGCTATACTTCGTGAAGGATCAACTCTGCTGTCACCAGGCGGGGGGGTAAAATCAGTTTTTACAAACTGTCAAGTGTCTCCATTGACCGGCCCTGTGAAGGGGAGAAAAGGAACCTGGGGGCGTAGATAAACTTGGGAAGGAGATTCATACTAAACTTCCGGCCGGCAGGTTTTTTTTCTTTCTCTCCCTAACTGGGCCGTAATTTTTTTTTGCTCTCGGCGCCCCTTGCGACTTCAAAACAAGTGCGAACATCATTAAACACTAGAGGCATTTTCTTTACGAGGAGCTCCAGAAGAACTGCTCACGGAAAACGACACTGCTTTCCAACAAGTTTTTTCTCTGATTCCCGGGGAGTGGGGCTGCATATCGCTTCAGGTGTGCACATGAAACCGTCAGGAAAGGGTGTTCGAATGTCACCGCACATCAAGGTCATCGCCGCGAAAAAGGCGCTCAGTTGCAGGGGCCCCGTGAAACCTGTAAAACCTGATGCCGAGAACGACTCCCCAACATCGACTCCCAGCAACCTGTATGGTACCCGACAAAATCCGAGAAGTTTGTAATGAAACTACAGGGGAAAGTAAACAACACCTACCGATTTGGGAGAGGAAGTTTGGGTTTGGGCCCACACGACGCCGCTGCGTAGACATAGGGAAGGGGAGTTGTCACGAGAGAGTTGTCTGCCAAGCTCGAGAAAACGGCGTCCCTCATCACTTTCGGGACCTACGTCACGTTACTCTTTAGCGTCACCAGGGGGCAACTGACGGATGAGGAGTGTGAAAGAACTCTATATTTGTCTACCCACGCAAGATCCCGGCAGGAGCGAGGCCGACCCCACAGGGGGATGTGCCGCCCCCCTGAAAGTAGGGCCCCCCCAAAGAGAGAAAACCTAGGGGATGCACTTTTGTGATTAAATATCAGGGGGGGGTGTATCTTTTAATTATGATGTGCTAAATTTTAATTTTTTATCTTTTTGGTTGGTGATTGGCATCAACCTGCTTCTTACGGAGCAGGAGCTGAGGTGGGGGGGGAGAATGGGGGGCCGGCGGTTCACCCGAGCACGCCCCCAGTCCTATCCTCCTTTTCACCTGTTTCCCTGTTTTAGAAGTAAACCCTTTTGAACTTGTCAAGATCTTTTACTTCACCTAAAACTGCAAATAAAAACAAAAAAATAAAAAAACAGACAGCAGCCCCACGGCTACTGTATGTAATTGTAGATGGGTGATTATTAAAAATTAACATAGGAAGGGAAATAATAGAAGGAGGACAGGAAAGGATGGTGAGGGGGAGGCGGGCTGGGAGCCCCAAAAAGGGTAAGAGGGAAGAGATAAAACACCCAAAGGCGGGGTCGACGGACTTTTTTGCAATATTACCCCGGGGAATGCAAACCGGGGCCCCAAATCGATAAAATTTGCGTTTTCAAAGAAAATTTTCTAAAGCCCAAAAGTGTCGGTCTTTCCGAAAGAATATTGTGCAATTTTCCCCACACAAACGCTATTTTTTACTTTTTTTTTAATGCCCCTCAAATTTCAATTACAAAGTGAAATACATAGCACATATGGCAAGAACCATTAAAAGACAAATTGTAAAGCCCTGTACACTCTTGTACGTTTTTTTAAAGCGATTTGAAGGATACAAAACACAAAAAAAATTTAAAAATATTATGGCTGGTATACTTTTTCCTTTTGACGGTCTAAAATAACCTTTTTTAGGGATACCATTTATTTTTGATCATTTTTGATGTGGACTTTTAAATTTTTTATGTCTGGCACTTGCCATACACAAGAATCCATTTAAATCATTCATCCCCCTATTGTGAACCATTTTCCCTATTTCTCCCTTTTTTTCCAAGACGCTTCTTCGATACCTTGGAAGCCAAATTCCCCCATTCAAATTATTGCTACCTCTGAAAACCCGGTGCCCAAAACAGGCAAGGTGTTCCCCTTTGGAAAATAATTGCAGTTGAATATTGAGGGAAAAAATTGCTCATGTACCGGGCTTAAGTTATTTGAATGTATCTATAACTTTAAGACTACGTCTTCTCGGTCCTGTAGTCACTACGTCCTTACGTCTTACCTGGAAATATAAACAAAACAAATATCAGGCGAGGAAATTTGCAGAAAATTTAGAAAAAAACCCAGCCAAATCCCCCCAGCAACCCCACACAAGCGGTAAGTCCATGAGTCTACGGATTGTGAAAAAATAGCAAGGCATTACCGCAGAGTTTCTTCCTGTAATCTAATACTTCTACAAATGTTTTTAGCGCAAAACCCCCCTTGAAAATTATTGAATCGACATGCGACCATGCCGCTTACCACCTACGATTTATTTGCAATTTTTTGAGCCTACTCTAATCAAAATTGAGTTTACAGTTTCGGCAACCCAAAACAGACAGACAGACACACGGCTACTCCTATGGTATATTACATGTCTGTGATAAGTGGCAGCACGGTACATGTAACTCTGGCATCAGTCAGAAGGATTATCGCTGCCTTAACCGAGTAGAGATGACTGGCCGAAGGTGGCACTGTGCCAACAACTTAATCTTTTTTATATTTCAACTTATTGTAGTATTTTATTATGTCTTTTAGCAAATGTACGTAGGCCTAACTTTTGAGTTTCACAATAAAATACACTTATATAGCAATGGAAAATATTTTTCCCTTCTAATCATAAAGAGCATAGTAGCCATGATGGCGGGAATGACTTGGCTGGGAGGCCGAAACGACCACGGCTGGAAAAAAATTTGGGCAAAAATGGACGAGGATTGCGCGGTCATTAAGAGACACTGACTAAATTTTCCTGACCAAAAATTGGTGCTTTTTCAGATGGAGATATTTAGATTTTCTGGAAACCTGGTAAAAAGGTTTCTTGTCTTGTTTTCATCACTCCTAGGGTCGCCGTTTCCATTGATAACAATGTATCTCCATCAGAAAAAGCACTAAAACTTGCCCAGGAAACAATAGCCAGTGTCTCAGAAACCAGGGTAGGGGCGGAATTGTACAAAAACAAGTCCATTCGCCATTCGCCAGCCCACCCGCCAGCCGCCAAGTGGTCCGCTCTGCCCCGCCCTGCCGGGAGGATTATTACCCTAACCAAACCTAACCTAACCGTGTAACGGAGGGGATTAGATCCTGCTCTCTTCTTAACTATCTTCTTATCTGGCTGTTGCGATATTCTGAGGGAGATTCCAGCAGGGGCAGTCTTGGTCAAGGGGGGTGTTAACTGTGCCCTGTTGACAGACTTGCATGTGGCCGTGTTGATGGAGCCATGTAAGGTTACCATGGGGAGTTGTGATGAGAGCCCGACAGAGGCTTTACATTGTCTTGGGCCACAGACACCTTCTGAAATCCCCTCAGTATGTCCTTCCAATAGATACACGACTCAGGCTGGTAGTCATAATGCAAAAATAAATCAATTCCTTTATCCTTGCC
Organism: Chionoecetes opilio; assembly: GCA_016584305.1. Taxonomy (NCBI): domain Eukaryota; kingdom Metazoa; phylum Arthropoda; class Malacostraca; order Decapoda; family Majidae; genus Chionoecetes; species Chionoecetes opilio. The sequence continues at coordinate 8,822 of JACEEZ010026157.1, read as the reverse complement.
CCGGTGAGGGTTCGAACCTACACCATCACCAGATTTTGCCCGCCAAACACTAGCGCGTTAGACCACTGACCCATAAGGGTATACCCACATGGCTAAGTGGTGCTGCTGATTGTATCCATTACAACCGGTAAATATTCGGTAAATTTCTAGCATTTGCCCATACTCTCCCTCTTCCCCTCGACAAGCTTGGGGACCTGTGGGAATGCGTGATTTTTGGGTGGTGAACAAATAATGCGTCGGAAACACGTGTTTTTGGTCTTGAGTAGAGGAGCCAAAGTTCCCTTGATCTAGGGGAGTTTCCCTAGATCTAGGGGAGTTTCCCTAGTTTCCCTAGATCTAGGGGAGTTTCCCTAGATGTAGGGGAATTTCTCTAACCAGTTTAATTTTTACCTAACCTCTTAGTGGGGCGGCTCCGCTCCCCTCGAGCCCTCAGTAATCTAACCTAACGAAATTTAACCTAACCTAGCGGGGAGCTTCGACCCCCCCGATAATCAAACCTAACCTAATCTCCCAAAAGGGCGGGCTCCACCCCCCTCGACCCAACACAAAATTTTACCTTACCTCTTAACGGGGGGAGGCGGTTCCCGACACCCTGGTCATCATTCTGTTTGTGCGGATTGTCAGGTTCACACGTCTCTGGACTTCAAATCAAATCCATTTTCCCTAGATCTAGGGAATTTTTAAAACACCCCTAACTCAAAAAATGTGGTTGCGACGCATATTTTGCACCCCAGTCAAAAATCCCGCATTCCCCCAGTCCCCAAGCTTGTTTTGGGGGAGAGGTGGGAGTATGGGCAAACACTAGTATAATACCAAATATTCCGCAGGAGTTTGGCAGCACCAACCTGCCGCGGCAACCGGGCAATCACGCACCATCAGATTCGCTTATTTAACCTTAATAACTACACAAAACCTAACCCAAACCTATCCTAAACGTAAACTAACCTAAACCAAACCTAGACATAACCTAAAACTAACCTAACCTAGCTATTATATACAAATAACCTGTATGGCCTGAGGAGCCTGCCAGCTCCTGCGGAATATTAGCCACCTAACCTCCTAACTGACCTCGACCCCACCGGCGAGATTATTAACCTAACTGAACCTTAACCTAACCTCCTAAAGGCTGGGGGGGCTTCCGGACGGGGAGGGTGTGTGTGTATGCGCTATTAGACAACTATATAATGTATTCAATATGTATGTAGGTTTTATAGGTTACACGGAAGTGGTCTAATACTGCACAGTATACTGAGCAAAATAATATATAGCAAACGTAAGTGGTAACGGCAGTAGTGTCCGCGCAGTTCTCGTCCATTATAACCAAACTTTGGGCCGATTGCTTGAAAATTTAAATTTGGGGGGGAAACCCCCCCCAACCCATTTTTAAACCCCCTCCCCACATTTTTTTAAAATTTTCGTGCTTTTTGGGTTCCACCAAACATTTTTTTTTTTAAATTTTCCTGGGATTTTTTTGGGTTTTAAATTTCCCCAACCCTTTTTCCTTTTATTTTTTTTGGGTGTTTTTTTTTTTTAAAATTGTAATTGGGCAAATTTTTTTTAATTTTTTTTAGGTAGTTGGGGTTTTTTTTTTTTTAGGTAGAAAAAGGTTGGGTTGGGTTAGGTTTTTTTTGGTTGGATTATTATTATTGGAAGGGAAAGGAAAATTTTTTTTTTTTTTTTTTTTTTTTTTAAAAAAAAAAAAAAATTTAATTTTGGGGGGAAAAAAGGGGTTGCTTTTTTAAAAAAAAAAAAAAAACCCCCTGGGGATCAGAAAATTTGGTTGGGTGAAAAAAATTTAGTACCCGAACCCAAGGTCATTTTAAATTTTTCCCATTTTGGGGGTCACCCAACCCCTTGAGGGGGGTGCCCCCCCCGACCCCCTGGTATTATTTTTCATTTTTGCCGTGTTTAAGGGGTTGATTAGGTTTTTTTAGTGCCATTTAGTAGAAATACTGCCCAGGTCCCGACTCAAGTGAAAACGTTTTAACTACGTGGCTTGATATACCACTACAGTCACCCGTGACGGTTTTGGGGCCCAATGACAGTTTGCCAAAAGGTCAGTGGAAGGCGTCTATGAAAAAAATACTCCTTATAAGGAAGTCCAGGGGTAAGGCAAGGTCACTGCCACGCCCTTGACCCCTAGAGTCAGTCCTCCCGTAACCCCCCCGCAGGCGTCGTGGCTTACTTGGCGGCTGTGACGGGGTTGGGGCACAACTTGACGGCCCCGTAGCCCATGAAACCCCGCCCCAGCCCTGTAACCGCAGCCCTTTTTTTTTTTTTTTTTAAATGGGTGGAAAAAGCCAGGGGCCCCCAAAAAGGGCCCTGTAAACGNTTTAACCTAAACCTAGCCATACTAAAAATAAAAAATAAAAAAAAAAAAAAACATAAAAAAAAAAAAAAAAAAATTGCGACAGAAACGGTTAGCAGATTCATTCAAAACACAAAAACACACCAGAAAAACATAAGGCGCATCAGAAAATCGTTGGTTGGGTGAAACTAAATTATCTGAATCCAGAGCCAGTCATGTTACATATATTAGCCCAGGGATGACATCACCTAACCTCGTTGAGGGGGCTCGCCCCCCACAGCCCCCCCTGGTGTTATTTTTCATTTTCGCCGGCTGTTGTAGGGGTTAGATTAGGGTTAGTTTAGTGCACTTTTAGGTTAGAAATACTGCCCCATGGTCAGATCTACAAGTTGAAGACGGTTGTAACTACGTGGCTTGTAATGCATGACCAATTGACCACCACAGTCAACCCGTGACGGTGACCCAAGTGACAGTTTGCCAAGAGGTCAGTGGAAGGCGTCTATGACATAAGATGAGTCCTTCATAAGGCAGTCCAGGTGATAAGGCAAGGTCACTGCCACGCCTCTTGACCGCTAGAGTCAAGCCTTGCCCGTAAGGTAAAATTCTAGTGTTTGCCCATACTCTCCCACTTACCCCAAACAAGCTTGGGGACCTGTGGGAATGCGTGATTTTCGGGTGGGGAACAAATTATGCGTCGGAAACCCGTAATTTAAGAGTTGTGTAGGGGGGTTCAATTCCCTAGATTTTAGGTAATTTCCTTATATCTAGAGAAATTTGCCTAAACAAAATAAACCTAACCTAGCGGGGGGCTTGACCCACTGATAACCTAACCTAACCAAATCTAACCTAAGCTACCCTAACCAAATCTAACCTATCCTAACCTAACCAAATCTAACCTAACCTAACCGGTAATAATGGACGAGCTTCGCGGTCATTTTCAGAGACACCAACTATTTTTTCTTGGCCTAAAATAGGTGCTTGTCCTAATGGTGCTTGTTTTATTTTGCGAAAAAAAACCCCCAAAAAAAAAAAAATCAAAAAAAAAAAATTATCAACCTAACCTAAGCTTATGTTTTAATGAAACCTAACCTAACTTAACCACAAAGTATACTTTTTTTTTTCTTTTTTTTTCGCAAAATAAAACTATCTCCATTAGAACAAGCACCTATTGTAGGCAAGAAAAAATAGTTTGTGTCTCTGAAAACGACCGCGAAACTCTCGTCCATTATAACCGTTCTGTGGACTCAGAAGAAAGCCAATGAATTTTCCCTAGTTCGAGGGAATTTTTTCAACACCCCTAAAGGCGCTATTACACGGGCACTTTTCTGCTCAGTGAGCAGCTGCTCACTGAGCAGATTTCACTGAGCTGCTCAACGAAACTATTACACGGTGATCTGTGTTTGATGAGCAAAATGCATACAGACCTGAGTGCGGTAATGATACAAATGATCATAGCGCTTCCTAATAAGCGGTGCTGTTGTAATGGAGATAGCTTTATTTGCGCAAAAAAAAAAAAAAAAAAAAAAAAAAAAAAAAAAAAAGTTATACTTTGTGGGGTTTAAAATTAGGTTGGGTTTTATTCCAAAACCCATGGTTAAAATTAGGTTTTTTTAAAAAATTTTAAAGGGTTTAGGTTATTCATTAAAACCCTTTAAAGGTTTTGGTTTGTTTTTTAAAAAAACCCATGGTTAGGGTTTTGGTTTCATTTTTTCATTTGGGGGGGGGGGGGGTTTTCGCCCAAAAAAAAACTCTCCATTGAACAAAACCTATTTAGAAACCAAAAAAAAATAGGGAAATACTTTTGGGAAATCTCCCTTCCCGGGTTGACTGAAATGAAATACCGGGAATGGATTGTAGCTTTTTGTACTTCCCCATCTTAAAGGTTTTTCCCGCGTGCGCCAGCCCTTGGTTTAAACCCCACGGCCGCTATTAAAAATTTAAAGGGGCCTCAAAAAAAATTTTAAGTCCAGTTAAAGGGTTTGGTTTGTTGGTTTTGTAAAACTTGTGGTTAAGGTTAGGTTTTGGTTTGGTTAGGTATAATTTGGGGGTTAAGGTTAGGTTACTTTTTGGGTTAAAGGGTTTGGTTAGGTTTTGGTTTTCTTTTGTGGTTAAGGGTTTTGGTTTGGTTGGTATTTTTTGTGGTTTAAAGGGTTTTGTTAGGTTAGGTATACTTTGTGGTTAAGGGGTTTGGTTTTGGTTTTGGATACTTTGCGGTTTTAAAGGGTTTGGTTAGGGTTTGGTTTTTAACCCTTTTGGTTAAGGTTAGGTTAACTTTGGGTTAAAAGGTTTTGGTTAGGTTTGGTTTGGTATACTTTTTTGGGTTTAAAGGTTTTTGGTTAGGTATACTTTGTGGGTTTAAAGGGTTTGGTTAGGTTAGGTATACTTTTTGGTTAAAGGTTAGGTTAGGTTAGGTATACTTTGTGGTTTTAAAGGGTTTGGTTTGGTTATGTATACTTTGTGGTTCAGGGTTTGGTTAGGTTAAGTTTTGCTTTGTGGTTAAGGTTAGGTTTTGGTTGGTATACTTTTTTGGTTAAGGTTAGGTTTATTTTGGGTTTTTTTCTTTAGTGACTTTTTGATTTTTTGGGGAGCCATAAATCACTTTTAAATTTTCTTCCCTCACCCAAAAACCCCCTATTCCCCCCCATTCTCCAGGCTTGTTGGCTATAGGGGGAAAAAAAAAAAATAGGGGTTGAAGGGCTTCTTCCAAAATTTTACCCCAAAAAAAGTTTTTGTCTCTGAAAAAGACCGCGAAACTCTCGTCCAAATTAAATTAAACCCAAAATTTTTTTTTGTAGTCTATATGGGAAACCCTATCGTTTTTGTACACTAAACGCAGAGTTGAAATTGACTACCTTTGAGTTTTTCGAAAAGACACCAGTTTTCCTTTTACGAAATACTCAAAAACATGTACGAAATAACTACTTTTAATTCAATATACCCAATTAAGAAAGTTTTTTTGATTGGGCCAAAAGGGTTTTATTTCCCTTTAAACTTCCATAATCCCCCTGGTAGCTTCTATGGACCACTGTTGGGCCCCCGCCGTTTAACCCCTGGGCCCGGGGGGACGGGGGCTGACGCCGTTATAGTGGACGAGAAAATTTCCGTTTGCTCTTTTGGTCGACAACCCCAAAACTCGGGGGCTAAAAACTGCCCCTTTACCTCTCTCGCTTTACCCTATACACCACCCCTGTCACTAAAACACCTGTAAAGGCCTTTTGCAAAAACACCTGTCGGGCCCGTGTATACCGAAATAAATACTTAGGTCTCACTTTTAGGTGTATGTTTTCCTTTTTTTAAAGTTTTTTTTTAACAAAAAAAGGGTAAAATATGTTTTCCCTATTGTAGGATGTGGGGAAAATAAGTCAATCAATAAAACTTTCCATCTCGTCCCGTCCCGTCCCGCAGGCATGTTGAATGTCTTTTTGAGGTTTTTTGAAGAAAATTCTTGGAATAAATAATATAGTCTCCCTAATTTTTGGGCCTTTATAAAAAGAAAACGGTTTTTTTTCTCACTCAAATGAAAGAGCAAAAATAGCTTTGAAGTAGTTTCTTGTTTTTCAACCAAACAGGTTTTTATCGAGCAAAAAACCTCAAAAAATTTCTCAGTGAAAACGCTCCTGAGCAAATAGTGCCCGTGTAATAGCCCCTTAAAACTCAAAAAAAAGATTTGGTTTTCGGAAAGAAAAATTTTTGGAAATAATTTGGAACTCATCCTTCCCCGGGTTTTACTGAAATGAACTACCGCACGTATTGTATGTTATGTACTTACATCTGAAAAGTTCCAGCGTGCGCTCAGCCTTGGTTAACCCACACGCCGCATAAAATTGAGGTGCCTCAAAAATTAAAAGCCCATTCATTGGGTTAGGTTAGGTTGGGTTTAGGTTAGGTTGGTTAGGTATACTTTGGGGTTTAAAGGGTTTAGGTTATTACTTTGTGGTTAAGGTTATTAGGTATATTTTGTGGTTAAGGTTAGTATACTTTGGGTTAAGGTTTAAAAGGTTAGTTAATTACTTTTGGTTTTAAGGGTTGGGTTTTTAGGTTATTTAGGTTAGGTATACTTTTGGTAAGGTTGGTTTTATTAAAACTTTGGGGTTTAAGGTTAGGTTTAGGTTTACTTTAGGTTGGTATACTTTTGGTTAAGGTTGGGTAGTTTCGGTTAGGTATACTTTTGGGGTGGTTTAAATGTTAGGTTAGGTTTTAGGTTAGTAAAAACTTTGTGTTTTGGGTTTAGGTTAAAATTTTTTACATATAGGACTTTGATGATTTTTTGGGGAGCCAAAATCACTTATATTTTCTTCCCCCACCCAAAAACCCCGTATTCCCCGCCAGTTCCCCAGACTTGTTTTGGGTATAGGGGGAAAAAAAAAAAGATAGGGTGAAAGGGCTTTCTTCCAAAATTTTTTACCATATTTTGTACCCAAGCCCCAAAAAAACCCGCATTGCCCCAGGTCCCCCCAGCTTTTTTTGGGGGGGGAGGGGGATTATGGGCAAAAACTAACTTCCCCCAGGTCCCCCAGCTTTTTTTGGGGGAGAGGGGGATTAGGGAAACCCTAGACATTCCCCCAGGTCCCCCAGCTTTTTTTGGGGGGGGGGGGATATGGGAAACACTAGACATTTGCCCCAAAGGTCCCCCACTTTTTTTGTGGGGAAAAGGGGGGGAGGGCCAAAAAACTAGACATTGCCCCAGGGCCCCCCCGCTTTTTTTGTGGGAGAGGGGGAGTATGGGCAAACACTAGAAAAAATTGCCCGGGTCCCCCCGTTGTTTTGGGGGAAGGGGGGTAGGGCAAACACTAGCTTGCCCCAGTCCCCCCGCTTGTTTTTTTGGGGAGGGGGAGTATGGGGAAAAACTGACTTCCCCCGGGTCCCCCCGCTTTTTTGGGGGGGGAGGGGAGTATGGGCAAACATAGCCTTCCCCGGGTCCCTCAGCTTGTTTTGGGGGAGAGGGGAGGATGGGGCAAAACAACATTCCCGGGTCCCCCACTTTTTTGGGGGAGAGGGGGATATGGGCAAACACTAGAATTTTTTCCGGGGCCCCCCACTTTTTTTGGGGGAGGGGGGAGTATGGGCAAACACTAGTATTCCCCGGGTCCCCCAGCTTGTTTTGGAGAGGGGGGAGTAGGACAAACACTAGACATTCCCCCAGGTCCCCCACTTGTTTTTTTGGGAGGGGGGGAGTATGGGCAAACACTAGACATTCCCCCCAGGTCCCCACTTGTTTTGGGGGAGAGGGGGGTATGGGCAAAAACATAGAATTTCCCCAGGTCCCCCACTTGTTTTTTTGGGGGAGGGGGGGTATGGCAAACACTAGTATTGCCCCCGGTCCCCCACTTTTTTTGTGGAGACGGGGAGAATGGGCAAAACTAGACATTCCCCCCGGTCCCCCAGCTTTTTTGGGGGGAAGGGGAGTATGGGCAACACTAGACATTTCCCCAGGTCCCCAGCTTTTTTTTGGGGGAACGGGGAGTATGGGGAAACCCTAGAATTCCCCCCGGTCCCCCAGCTTTTTTTGTGGGAGACGGGGGGTATGGGCAAACACTAGACATTCCCCCAGGTCCCCCCCGTTCTTTTTTGGGAAAGGGGGAGTATGGGAAAAACACTAGAAAAACTACCGCCCGTCCCCCCAAGACGGCGTCGGGCTTACTTCGGTTGGGGGCAGGTTGTTGCAGGGGACAGGGGGTAGGGGATGGAGGATGCCCCTGGGGTACTCCTTCCGCAGCAGCGGGACAGTCTGGGGTCCCGGGGTGGTTAGGGCTGCCAGGCATCACAAGGGCGTGGGGTGAAAGTGACGCTGGGTGGTGTGTGTGGGTGTACTTTCGGAAAACTTTGCCTACCCTTTATTTAGATCTTGATTGGGGGGCACCGCGGGGAAGCCCTTTGGGTGGGGAAGCTATTATATTAAGTACTCTACCTTGGTCCGGCGTTCTGCCACACCCCCATCTGTTGGGAGAGAAGCAAAAAGGGGGAAACACAGCTACCTTTGAAACAGTTTAAGTCGCCACCTGCCTAATGTCACCAGGCCCCATATTTATGAAGAAGCTTATACAATTTGTATTCCACTGAAAATAATAACAGTAGTTTTTAATTTTCATGACTGTTTTAACTACCCTGTTTTGCATTGTTTTTTGCTTTGTAGCTGCAAGTATAGCGGTTTTTAAATTTCACTAAGCGGTTTTTTTTTTTGGGCGACGCGACAGCGGGACGACACCAGTAAATAAAAACCCAGATGGCGACTTCACGTTGGGACCACTTTTTAGATATTTTTGTCATTTTTTCATTTATAGCCAAAATAACCAGATAGACCAAAAAGCACAGACTCTCCAGATACCCCTTTCTAACTTTCCTGAAAAACATGAATGTAGAAAGTTACGTTTCTGGAACGCCACCACACGTCTGTAACAAAAAAAAAAAATTGGCCCCGACGCTTTACTGTTTCTACGATAGGCTGGGGGCTCATGGCAAGGGGGGCTGCGGAGCTGGCAGCACCCCCAACATCACTGAAGGGGGGGTCCCCCCC